>MU267637.1:0-107622 GCA_021014935.1 Hygrophoropsis aurantiaca
CCAAATTGACCTGGACGGTGCTGCAATGACTTGCGCGACACGATAACTTACATTTGTGCCCATTTTGACGCTGACGCTCGAGTCTCGACGCGTCTGGTTATGAATCATGATGTATGAATGCATCATTGGCTTTTGTGTCGAATGTTCTGCTTTGTTCCAGTCGCCACGACCCCGAGCCCGGGTCGAACAAACCCGGTCCCTCGGCGATAATCTCGACAGAAAAGGCTCTGTGCGCAAGCCACGATCCCTCCGCAGCACTATCCTTTGTCAAAATCAAGACCGAAAGAAACGTCCAATGAATATGGAGTCTTGGCAGAACAACGCAATTACTGTAAAGAGACTAAAAGAAAAGGTTCCGTGTTAGCCTCCGAGGTCACATACCGTGACACAGAAAAAAAACTCCGCGCTGAAATCGTATAAAAGCCTAGCAGCGTCTACCTCTCCCTCCATCTTTCTCCCATCACATCAGAGTTCCCTCCGCACAGGATGCCCTTCATGCGCATCTACCTTCGTGGGCGATGAGTGTTGTGATACCTCTTGCCGGTCCGTCTGCCCTCCCCATGCCCGCGTTATGTCGAAACACTGCGGCCACCCGCCGAGCGCATCGCTGCGCTATACAAATAGCATAACTATTACCTGCACCACCATGCAACCAACGCGCACACCCGCGCCGAGTAACCCACCAACCTACCTTCAACACTCGAGGTAAGTACCTATACATACATACCAGAACACAACCAATACCCGGCTGCAACGCGTACGCGGAGTTCATCGCGCAACAAGGATTCGCTGCTTCGCCGGTGTCGGATTCTTGGGCGGCCAACGATACCTCTTTACCCAAAACCCCCTGGACACAGCGGGGTCATCGGGCGTATCAACCCCGTGGCTCAGCATATGTCTCAGGATGAGAGCACCTGCTCGGGCGCTGTGCGGCGCGGTATAAATTCATAACACCACTGCGAATACTCGCGCTACATATACCATGCTACCCTAACACACCCAACACTCGGCTGCCACGCGTACGCGGAATTCATCCAGAGTTCTATCGCGCAACAAGGATCTACTGCCCCGCCGGTATCAGATTCGTGGGCGGCCAACATTACCTCTTTACTCGAAACTCCCTGGACACAGCGGGTCGTCGGGTGTGCCAACCCTGTGGCTTTGTGCGTGTCTCAGGATGAGAGCACCTGCTCGGGCGCTGTGCAGCGCGGTATAAATGCATAATACCACTGCGAATACTATTACTCACTACACACATACTGCTGTGTACGGCAAATACCATGCCACCTTATGCAAATACATACCATTGTGAATATTCGCAGGCGTACATCGCCCTGGGCAGATATTATGCCATACTATGCAAATATTATTGCGCTATACAATTGAACCCCGCTGCGAACGCTCTCAGGCGCTATACAAATACTGCCTTATACTGGCGACGAACGCGAACACTCACTACGATGTGGACGGTGCATACTGCGCTGGGCAAATATCATGTCATACTATGCCAATACCATTGCCAACGCGCAAATCGCGCTCTACAATTGAACACCAACGTGAGCACTCGCAAGCGCTCTCAGCAGCGGTGCTATACAAATTTTGCCTCATACCGGCGACGAACGTGAACATTCGCTACGAAACTCGTCAGAAAAAGACGCACAAAAACAACCATAACACTATCAGGGTGCGTTGGTTGTCAATGCGTACGCGGAATCTGATTGCTTGCTCGTCGTCACCTAGCGTGTCGTCGAGCAAGTCCATCCATTCCATCGCCCAGCAAGGATCCGCCGCCTCGCCGGTGTCGCGTTCTTGAGCAGCCAACCACACCTCTTGCCTATAGCACGCCCTGGACACAGCGGAGTCCCCGGCAGCGCCAAGTCGGGGGCTATGCGTGTGTTGCAGGATGAGAGCTACCCGCTCGAGCGCTCTTGGCCGCGCTATACAAATCCCGCCTCGATTCCGGATGCATCCTCGCTTGTCGTCGTGCCCGGTTTTCGTGTAGTTCGATGTAGTGGCTCGTTGCCCTTCGGGGTGATGCGCCATCGAACTAATTTTTGGATTTTTGTTTCCTTTGTGGAAATTTCGTTGTGCCACTTCAAAACCTTTCCTTCGGGACGGGTACCCCTCTTCGTGCGTATGTATCTATTCTTTGTTCACTCGTTTATGTAGCGTCCGGGTCATCTTGTATTTATAAAATATTCCTGGATAAAGCAAACACCCAACTCCCGAATACATAATATTTGCGATTGCACTTTGGACAGTTGTGATTCTGAGATAGCGAATGGGCTATTTCCCGAAGTCGAAGTATGATACTTGACTTGTAACTCCCAACTTCGTCTGAATCCTTCAAACGCGTCCCGCTCACTCAAGCTCGAGGCGGATACTGCTTGCTCACTGCACAGTACCTTGGCCGGTGCGGGTTGGACAATTGTCCGCTCATGAAAGGGCTCACTGAGCTCGATTTTGATGCTTACTAAACGTGTCGCAAACAAGAACAGGTCTGAATCAGAGGGAAACGAACCTCCTCTCTGTCGCTTACAACATCTCGCAACAGCGCTGGGTATCGGAACGGCCACTCACGCAAGCTGAGTTTTCTATTTTCGCACCATATTTCAAGGCTTCAGGCTTCAAGTCACAATATATATACGCACATATATAAACGCATACATATACACCGAAACGTAGCTCAAGTGATACGCTATCGCGTAACCGTGAGTCAGTGGGTGATCTCGCAGTGCTGGGGGTGATGTACGAGCAGCTTCGGGGGTTTCACAGATAATGGCTTCGGGTGTTCAGAGTTCGTTTACGCACGTTGATCATTTGCGCACATTGATCGCAATAGTATCGCTGGAAAATAGGGACCACAGGCAAAGACGAAGGGGTGTGCGGCTCCCAGAGCTACGCCGTTTCCACCCTACATAGCCTGTCCTGATCCGTTGTGTGTGCGTGACCTCCGCCCGTTTTATCATTTATGCGTGTCCGACCTCTGCTCATGATTGCCTGCAAGAACTTGAAAGCACCCATACATCTTACCCCAAGAAACACGCACCTCGCCGCCCAGGGTGTCCATACCGCCTCCCTCCCCGTTATCGAAGTATTCTTGGCGTAGTCATTGTCTCGGTCGTCCTCGTCGACTCAGCAGCTTGAGAGCTGTTTCCTGTTGGCGTGGATTGATATTGCGGGTGAGGTGGGCTAGTTCGACTTCAAACTCAAGGCCCTGGCCGAGTCAGCCACTGCGAATCCCGTGACATTGGGAACCAAACTCCGCTCCGATGGCCGAAGTCGTATAAAAACTCGGTGTCATTTTCTGAGCCCCTCTTTTCCTTCTCTTCCAACTCCCGCCTCTTCCACTCATCTCTTCCACCCTCCTCCGCCATCACATCCGAGCTCACTCCGTACAGGATGTCCTTTGCGTGCATCTTTCTTCGTGAGCGATGACTGGTGTGCTGGCGTGTCCTTCAGCTTCACCTCCTTACTCACATTCATATCTTATCCTTCGCCTAACGGCTCGAAACACATCAGCTACCCGCTGAGCGCATGGCTGCGCCATAAAAATAGCACCACAATCACCACTTGCTCAACTACTACTTGCACGCACACAAACATTGACCCCATGATAACCCAACCATTGAACCTTTGAAAACCGAGCTCATAATACTCAATTTAGACCCAGTCATACTACCTTTACCCGACGATTGGCCATTGCCTAAATTCGGCCATCGAAACTCGATTATAGGACCTCGAAACTTAATCCATATAGAAACCCGAAATCTCAAGTACGCATAACGTATACAGACATGAACTTACCGGGGTGCGTTGGCTATCATGCGTTCGAGGAATCTGGATGCTATCCATTCTATCGCGCGGCAAGGATCTGCCGCCTCGCTGGCGACGGGTCCTTGGATAGCCAGCCCCGCCCTGGATCATGCATTTCCCTCATGATCATACCTAGGACATAGCGGAGCCGCCGGGCGCATCAACTCGCGGCTCTGCGTATGTCTCGGGAGAGGAGCGTTTCGAACATGATGCCCTACCCTTTCACAAACGTTGCAAAGCACCCACCGTTATTCAAGTGATGCACTATTCAATCGAGCACTTGACAAAATATTCTTGGCACTCTTTGGCGATATCGAGATATGGAAATTCACGTCTTCGAAACTTGCATAACACGTATCGTAACAGGAAAAACCAGACTATCAAATGTGAAGGCTAGACATGCATACCAGTTAAATATCGGGTGCGTTGGCCGTTATGCGGACGAGGGACTACTTCATTGCTCTGCGTGGATCTATTTTGCTGCGCAGCGGGGAATGGATTCCACCGCACCGCAAGGGTTTTTCAATCGCGCAACAAGCACCCGCCGCCACGCCGGTATCGGGTTCTTGAGCGGCCGACAATCCTGGAACATATGATAAGGCCTCGCACACACCCAGACACAGTGGGGCCATGGGCGCATCAACCTGTGGCTTTGCGTATGTCTCGGGAGAGAGTTATACGAATGATGCATTATTTGCGGTATAGATCCTGCGTTGCAGAGAGACATGAAAACCATGTTATCGAAACTTGGACATTGGCACATCGAAACTGGAAAAAAAAATGGGACTTTCAAATGCGAAGTCTAGAAATGCATATCAGATAAATATCGGGTGCGTCGACCGTCAGGCGTACGAGGGTTTACTTCGTTGCGCTGCGTGGATCTATTCTGCTGCGCAGCAGGGAATGTATTCTACTGCACCACAAGGGTATATTCCATCGCGCAACAAGGATCCGGCGCCACGACGGTATCGGGTTCTTGAGCGGCCGACAATCCTGGAACAAGCAAATGATGCCTCACTTTACGCCTGGGCAGAGCGGGCCATAGGCGCATCAACCTGTGACTTTGCGTATGTCTCTGGCAGAGTGTTATCCGTACGGGATGTTATCCTGACTATCCACTCACAACGCTCCGCTATCCACTCGATACAGCACCTTGCACCTTATCGCGGCATACACAGGTCGTTGTCACTCGATCATCGAGGCTTACAGTCACTCATCCGTCCTTCGTCGAGGCTCAAAAGTCACCTTTTCGTCATTCGTCGAGGCTCAGAAGTTACCTATTCGTCATCCGTCGAGCTCAAAAGTCATTCTTCGTGGCGAAAGCCATTCATGCATACCGTGGCTAGCAGCCATTCACATCATACCGTGGCATAAGCCATTCATATCATACCGTGGCGGAAGCCATTCATGCATACCGTGGCTAGCAGCCATTCATGTCATTGTCGAGCGTCATGCTCAGAGTTATAGTCGAGCGTAATGCTCAAGCGATATAGTCGAGCGTCATGCTCAAGAGTCATAGTCGAGTTTAATGCTCATCCCTACACGCACACGATTATTATCGGCGCTCACGGCTTCTTGTACGCGTGTGCGCTGGTTGTTGGTTGTCGTGCGCGTGGGAATCCGGATGCTTGCTTGTCGGTGAGCCCGGATATTGTGGTTTGATGCGGTGGCTCGTCGCTCCTCGGGGCGATGAGTTGTTGTTCTTCGGAGTGATGGCTCGTTGCTCTTTGGGGCGATGAATTATTGCTCTTCAGGGCGATGGTTTGTTGCTCTGAGTGAGCGATGCATGCGCACCAATCGAACGAATTTTTGGAAAGCTGTCTCCTTCGCGGAGACTGCACTTTGCTCTCCGGAGCGGTGCACGGTCATTGTTCTTCGGAGCGATGCACCAATTAAACAAATTTTTGGAACCTCGTCTCCTTCGTGGAGACTAGTGACGTGTACTCGTTGCTCTTCGTGAGCGACGTGCACACCGATCAAAACATAATTGGACCGTTGTTTACTTTGCGGAAACTTCGAATGGCCTTCTGGTCGTTGCAGCACTTTCTTTAGAATGGGAGTTGACCTTGTCGTTGCTTTTCTAGGTATGTAATCGATTCACCTGTTCGTCGTACAATTTATGCTGCGATTGGGTCGTGTTGTAACGATAGTGTTTAGAGTCTCGAATACATGATTTTTCTGTGATCCCACAAGTTCATTGTGTGACCCTTCCAAATGCCTGCAGCCCAATTCCTTGATTCTGAGGCGGGATGACTACTGCATGCATGTCTTGGTCAGGTGTGTCTTGTTGCTCTCTCTCTTATGAATGACTGTTGCAGAAAGGCCAGGTTGAGCTTGAGCTTGACGTGACTGAAGTTAAGCTTATTCAGTGCAGCACCCAAATAACTCTGGTTAATCAAACGGAACGGCGCCTTCCTGCCCTCGCATTGTCCAAACCACAGTTTAAACCGTAAGATCTAACCACAAGTCTCAAGACCGAGTCAAAATCAAAACACAATCAATTTAGTTCTATGATAGTACGCACACATACACTCCAAGCAGCGTGCTTGGACATAACTTATGCTTCGTCCTTTAGGTTAGTGACACGTCCATATGGGTGATTCCTGATACTCGGGGGTGGGGTTTTGTGGGGTTCCAACAGCGCCGGGGGCGGAAGGGTAGCAGGCGGCAGAGAAGAGAAGTGGAGAGGAATTATTGTGAGGTCGGGTGAGCTTTTGGTTGTCGTTGGAATTAAGTTTGAAGTTTACACGCATTGACAGGACCTACCCGGGTCGACGATTGTGAAATATAAAACTACCAGTTCTTCGAGGGAGGAAACAAGGATTGCCTCTCATACCAACACGATCATCTGCACCACGGAACTGGTTGTCATATCGTTGACTGTGGAAGGTATTAAATTGGGACGACGGTAATAGCTTAACTGTGCCCAAAGACCACCGCAGCAAAAATACCGCATGTCCAGCGTTGATGGATCGGAAACTTCCAAGGCCTGGCAGACAAAGTCGGAAAAGAAGTTGTAATCTCGAATGCCCCTGGGCGGCGGCGTATATATAACCAGGGGGGATTTCCAGCGCTCTATAATGCCGCGGTCGTCCAGAACATAGGCAAGATACTGATGGCGAAAAGTTGGGCAGGAACATCCATCTATCAGCTCGTAGGCTCTCCATTTCTTCTCAGAGTCGCGGTTGGGGCACGAGTCGATCTGCTTGGCGGAGAACCTGGATATCATTATGATGTTATAGTTACATTCGGTCAGATACTCGCTTTGCCACCTCAGTTGCACTTGCTGTTTATCAAAACGAAATACGACAGATACGACTGAGTTGCCTTAGACTGAACGGTTCGTCGGTGATTCGTGATTCGTCTCGGAAGTTTGATGCATAAGGCAAAGGCTATGGTCGTTGACGTTCTGATAAAACTTGGAAATTTCCTTACGAATGGTGCCTCTCGATCTTAGCTGACAAGTTGCTCCCACTCGGCGCAGCCTGCTGCCAATTGACAGACCATATGACTGTCAGTGAACACGCATAATTTATTTGCATAGATCTATATAATCTACCATGCGCGGTTCGGTACGTTGAATACGGTACCTAAGAGGGAAAGAAAACATGCTAGGAATAACAAAGGAGTGTGAACGAGTCCCAATAGCAAACCGGACTGGTGATAAAAAAAAAGGAGAAGTCGAAACGAAAAGGAGCGTGATGTGACGTGAGTGGCCAACAGATTGAGATAGCAGCAGACCCGAAAAACGAATAGATATTAGGGTGAAGTGTGAGGTATACTTGGTTCAGAAAATAGTGCGGACAAAATAGTACAATGCAACTTGTCCGTGGATAAATCTCCTCGAAAAATGAAGCAGTGAGGGTAAAGCTTAAAACCATACATCATCTTCCTACTCTTGCTTGAAACGAGCTCCTCCTCCTCCACCGCGCATAATAGCTTTCATGAAGCTGAAGAAACGTTCGCCGTATTCTGTAGGAGCAACGGGGCTAATTTTATGCTAAGGATCACGCACGCACACACGCATCTCAGAAATGAATGGACTATGAATGTGAAGGCGACAACTCACTCGATCAGCCGATAAGCCTTTCCAGAAGTGTTCAAGTTTCTTGACACCAGAATAAGGCGTTAGAATATCGATCACTCCGAGGTAATATATTGTATCAGCCGCGCGGTTTGTTTCATCCGTAGCTTGGAGACCACCTTCATCTTGGTAGAATATGAATTGCTGACGATCGCCCGTGTCTTCTTCGGGGAGATCGAGAGTACCCGCGCCAAGACGCTTGGGATCAGATTGACGCATGGCTTGCCGCATTGCGATAGCTTCTGGCGATCTCCCCCCCTTTATTTGGGTGTTCTTGCGGCGGATTGCAGGGACAGTAGGCTAGGGAATAGGTGTTAAATCTTGGAGTCACAGGATTTGGCGACAGCCACTTACAGAAAAGACTTTCAACGTGTTGCTTCGCACATTGTCCCGATTGCCTCTCCGCATGTTATGGATCCCCACTAGTAAGCTGTAATCCATGACGTGCACCTTCTTCAACAATTCCGAGTCTCTGCGCAGCTGCTCCGTTAAAAGCGCCCTCTTCTCAGGTCCGAGCTCCAACATCTTTTCACGATTGATCCAATTCAAATCTTTGAGCACAGCACGGGGGTTATTCGCAGCTTTCTGCTCTGGGTACTCTCGCCCAACCGTGCTACCCTTCAAGTCAAAGACCTCGTGGATATCCTTATGTGAAGGAAACAAGTTGTTCATGATCACAAAATGGATCTTTCGCCCACGCGGCAATTTTACACGATGTAATCCGTAAAATCGCGAAAGGAGTGTATGCGGATTATTCTTCACATGAGAGTGGTACTCCTTCAGGATGGACAGGAGGAATTTGTGTTCGGAATGGCGGATGGTCTTAATGATGAAGCGGTAATCACGCGAAAAGTAGAAAAAGGATCCGGATTTGCCTGGTGATCCAAGTTCTGAAAGGATGTACTTTGCGGTGAGTGAAAGCAGATAATCGGCGGGATCGAGTTGGAAGCAATCTTCTCTGAGTTCGCGGAAGACGTTTGGGGCATAGTCCTTAAACTTAAAGTCGTACTTCGCGGACGGGGTAAGTTCGTTACCGACGCTAGTGTTGATGTTAGCTACCAAAACCAAAATAGACAGAACAGCCATACATATCAAATGAATATTTGTGTCGAGCGGTGAAGTCGTCATCCGTAAGGGGTCGTTTAATTTTGGCTTGGCATCTAGAAACCTGCACATGGGTCAGTATTCCTTGATATAAGTGTGGGCTAGAACATTAATGCTCACAGCAATGCGAATGCCCGTGAGCATGTTGTACATCAGTACGTAGTTGACATGTCCCTCGCCTATAAGGTTGCCAATCAGCACTCGATTATCGTCTTCCTTTGAACTTGATTGTCGATTTTGCATCGATACAGTGCGCGTCAGTGCAGCTTCGGCCTCTTGTTGTAATTTTGCTCTCTTGCGCTCTCTGCGGATCTGATCCGCTTGCATTTGGATATCGTCCTCGATATCAACGTCATCGTATGAGAACGCCAGTCCTTGGGTGGGCATTGATCGACCAGCGCGAACATTTGAGCCAGTAGTGTTACGACGTGTAGGCCGATGGGACGATGCAGGCGGGGGTTGGAGATATCCATCGGCAGACATATTTGCTGCTTTGGAGCTCGACGCCTCCGTGAAAGGTGTGTCTGTTGTAAAGGCGCTGGCATCAGACATGCGTGGAGCACGTGGATTTGGAGGGGGTCCAGTCCGAGTGCTCAGCGTGGATAGCTTGGTCTCGGTAGATGCGCGATGGAGGGAATCGTGCGAGACACCGGTACCTCGGGAAAAGGCAGATGGCGGTGACCGAGGAAATGGGCGGTTCCCGTCACGGGAATCGACTGAGGACTCCAGTTCTCTCTTGTCTCCAAAGTCCCTACTTCTGTCAAAAACTGGCTCCTCAAAAGCCAAAGGCCGCAGAGGGGGTTCTGATTTGGATATTCGCATAGGGACAGCCCCGTCAGGGTAATCCTCATCGCCCTGGAGAACACTGGCAGGCGGTGACGGTGGCGGTGGTCCAAAGGTGTCGGAAGGTGTGCTGAACCTGTCGGGTACACATTCGTTGGGAACGACGTGCATGACAGATTTTCCGACTTTTTGAAACAAAGAATCTGGGACCGGCCCCGCCTCTAAATGAACTCTGTCACCCGTGACTTTCACGATATGTACCTCCTGAGAATGTATGTTTGGGACCACCTGGCGCCCCAAAGAATGCAATGGGTTGACGTTTTCGGTGTCGTAGTTAGCGTTAGGATTTGGGCCGAGAGTCTGTGTGGATGACGACCGAGATGAACCTGACATAGAATTGTGGGAACCTGCGGTTAAAGGCGCCGTCCTTGCAGTGATAAAGGACGCTCCAGAGGAGGACACAAGACTCTGCCTTTGAGAATTCACAAAGGCAGGAGAAGACGAATGGGAGGATTCTATCTGTGGTGCGGCCAGGACTGTGCTAGAGCTGGCCATGAAAGTGATGTTCCAAGCCGTCGAAGTTGTGAAAAGTTTGAACTGGGGTTTGAAAGGGATGAAAAGATATCGCAGATAAGGATGAAAGGGGTATGTATAAAATAAAGCTGGAAGTGATAATCAAAGCAGACCTTTAAAAGCTTTGGAGGAATAGGACCTTGGTCGTCAAACAAGTGTGCCTCATCCGGTGGCTGTGCTTCCGGCTGGTCTCAAATGGTGGTCTCGGAACCTTCTCACCCTCCCGCTTCAGTGCATGTCTCAAGGGAAATTTATGGCTGTGTCAAGAGCGCTCTAAGAGCATTAAATAGATCTTATCGTTGATTAAATCCAACATCCATCCCGATTTACAAGTAGAACGGTATCCCATATACTACCGGTGCTGCGCCCGTCAAGTACTTCAGTTTGCATGACTGGCGCGATCGTGCCACTGCCGCCACCAGTGATGTTCCAGCACCATCATCCACTCCAAAATTCCGAACTCCATCGACAGTAAGCTTCAATTCGTCAAACACCGCCTGGGAAAACTTGTCAATGTCTCGGTCAGTCACATCCCATAAATTCGCTACTAGCGCCGGACTGGAAAATACTTCGTCAGCATCCGGAAAGAATGTCATTGGCTAGAGTCCCAAAATAAAGAGCCATACCATCCAGCAAGCATGTAATTATAGGGCGTTCCCACACGATCGAAATCTCCCATGTTTTTGAGCGCCCCTGAAGAACACCCCCAGAGCATGGTAGCAGCACACCGAGGTAGGTGCCGGATTTTATGCGATCGCACATATTGCTCTCCGCCTCCATGCCCGAAATAACTGGAAAACTAGCTGTGAGCATGAGCATGTAAGAGTTATCCAAAAGGACTGACACCACAAGGTCCTTGCGTGCCAAAGCATCAAGGAACTGCTGTTCGCTAGGAGGGTGTCCAATGACACCTTCCCAGCCCACTTCGTGCATGTCTTTCAACCAAGGAGCAAATCGACCTTCTGTCCCCTTGAGATCACCACTGGGATTGAGGGCGTAGAATGTTTTTCGAGGATTGACTGTAACGCGGTCAATTAAAGTGACAGGCGTTGCTCTTGCACTGGATTTCTTTTGTAAATTTGCGAGTTGCAGTCGGTCGAGTAAGAATTCGATGCTCGGAATTCGGCTGACGCTCCTTCCGCGCAGGGCTGGAAGCGACTCCCATGGAATACCCTGTACGTTCTTATCAAGGACCAAAAACATATGGCTGTCGTTTTCTGGTGTCGCCAACACCTTTCTCTTCGACGCGTGTTCTTCCAGTGCTGAGCGCAGATCGATAGTAACTTGATCCACGTCCACCTCGGAAATGACTACGGGCACGCCATGAAACTGATACAAGTCGAGTATGAAATACACGAGGTCTTCCAGCTCTTCGTCCCTACACTTCGGCGACAGTGAAGAAAAACATTCCAGAATGGAATCGTCCAATCGAAGTTTGGCCTTTTGTTTTCTGTCTTGTGGTGGCAGACTGCGTTTAAAGACCTTGTCGATTCTGGCTCGAAGGTCAGTGATCAACTCTGCCGGCGCTGTTACTGGCTGGCTGAGAATTGTCTACAAAGTAAATTATGAATATGTTTATATTGTCAAGTGAAATGGCATAATACCTTAAAAGCACCTAGCCAACAAAACTCTATATTCTCGAGCAGCTCCTGCATCTGCTTGTCAAGTGAAATCCTATCCTTCCACCATGCGGCGCGAGCTTGAGGATCATCGTTCTTCACATGAACAGCTTGTCTCGTCCCCAGATCGCTCAGCTTGACGATTTCTTGGAGTTCATTTAAAGCATCTTCGAATGCTAGATGTTCATCGTCCTCCGTTTCTCTTCGGCCTTTCAGCGGTACACAGAACACGAGAGGTTCGGATTGCGCGCGCTGTCGGCAAACAAACATGGTGCTCTTGTCCTTTGTGAGGCTAATATTAACTACAGTCCAATTCCTAGGAAGAGTCTCCAGGCTGGTAGTAGCAAGATCGGTAGGGTCGAAGCTCTGGGAATTGTGTTTCGCCCGGATAGCATCCCAATAAGATTTAAGAGGCTCGTTGGGGGGTGGCTCGTCATTATCCGACTCACTTCCGGAATTAAATGCAGGGCGATTAAATCGCGATTGGTTCTGGGTAACCAACTTAGGTCGAGGCAGAGGAGAACCATTTGGAGTCATTAGTGGCCACGATAGATCGTCGAAGTCGTTTGGATCTAAGAACTTGTATTCAATAACTTCCAAGAGCTCGCGACGGAGGGTAATCGCGCTTGATGCATCTATCACGGATATAAGTCAGGCGGATCCAGCACAATATTACAATGTTCTGACCGAGTAATCGAGCAGCCAAAAGGGGACTGTCCTTTCCGGATCTCCCCAGTGATGTCTGCAACGCGCAAATCATGGCGAGCGAAATCGTGGCCTCACGAACATGTGGTACAGTTCCCCTACGGGAGGTTAAAACGAGATCCGCCCAGAATGATGCCTCCGCATTGTCCAAAGCGTTGAGGATTTCCGCGGCAGCACCAGAGCTGAAGTCCTTAGTGCTGGACATGCCCATGGGAAGTGCGATGGCTAAGTGCATACACATCAGCAAACATATCATGTTTGTGAGTGGATAGAACTCACTAGATTCCGCAAGAGAACTGAGAAACATATCGGTACGGAATTGCTCGTGAACACTGTGAAGTGCAAGCTTCCCCATAAGAGCGTGCTCTTCTCCCTACGTGAAAGTGAGAAAGATAGATAACATCCATGGGCAGCGACTCGCCTTTATTTCAGGCGAAGGAGGCAAGGCAATCAGGCGATCCAACAAGTTCGTGACGACATCACCAGACTCGTCACGCAGTAGCCAAACTAAGAACGCCGTTTAGTATCATTTTCGGTCTACAGACATGGATTTTACTTTGACGGCGGAGTATGGCTGACAGTAAAGTCGGGACCACTGATCCTTGAGTTGTTTCGGGAAGAGAAGAACGAAGCAAGCCGCCTAAACTGGATTTACGACGTCTTGTTACTAGTCAGCTTCGTTGTGAAATAGAACAGGGTGATCAACAAACCCTCCCTCCCAGCTGACGAATGTCTTTTCCAATTCTTCTAGCATTGTAGTGGCTTCCTCGTAAAGCTGTCTTGCCCCCTCTTCTTCGCCAAGAAGATCGCCTTTCAAACGTTGTATGTCTGCAGTATCTACACCAGACATGCCATCCAGTAATTGAGCAGCACGTAGTATGTTCTCGTGCCCCGCACCAAGTTGTCCTTGGAGAAGCTGAATCTCAGCTTTGCGCGTCAGCGCTCGCGCAATGGCAGCTGGCGAATTGATAGATTCTGCAAGGTCCAGTGCTTGCTGTGCGAAGTATTCTGCTTCTCTTGAGGACCCTCGTGCAAAATAAGCTTGAGTCAGGTTAAATAGGGTCCCGAGAAGGCCTTCAATCATGCGCCATTCCAAACCATCCTTGATAAGCCTTCGAGCAGGAATGTGCCTTGCGAGGGAGTCCTTATTTCCCTTGACACTCTCCGCACTTGGAGCTTCAAATGGGTTGTCATCGACTTCGGCGGGACTTGCTTTAGAGTTTGAAGGCGGATTCAAACGAGCCAGCGCATCTACTGCGCGGTTCCATAAACGTAGTGCCTGCATCATATATTTCAATGCGTCAACCGCGTTATCCTACGGAATGATCAGCGGATGCCAAACTCGGTGACTAAAATTAAACCACCTTGGAATGCTGTACTGCAGCGAACACCTGCGCAGCCAGTGCAGCTCTTTCTAGGCGACCGACGCGTGTTCGGATTCGTTCTACACTTGACATCCCTTTTTCTTCGGTGGAGGCCGTCTCTGACAACGTCATGGCCTCGCAATAAGAGCTTGCACTAAAGGAATAATGAGTCCGTAAATACCATAAAGAGCACAGACAATTGCACCTTCCAAGAACATTGTCCTCCAATGCAAGCATCTCAGCATGTTTCAGCAGATATCTCACCCTGATATCGTCAGAGATATCTTGGGATTTAAAGACGTTTATGCTTTTGGCAAACATGGCTCCTGCTCGCTTCGTCTTTCCAAGCTTCAGATATTCATGTGCCAGATCAATGGACGCCATTATATAGGCTATAAATTAAAACGTCAAACTAACTCATTGACGCATCCAGTAACCATACATACCATCCTTTGAAGTGAGATGCTGCTGCTCACACAGCCGTTTCAGACCTTCCAGAATCTGCAGTTTTATCAAAACCATGCCAAGTAGTCCCAATGTATATGAATTCATTTCTGTCATAGCATATTCAATTGATCAGTTTGATATAGTTTCATGATCTTCTGACGCTTACGAAGTAATTCTATCAAACTTTCGACATTCTCCACAGTCGACAGCACTTTTTTTACTTCTCCGCCGATAGCAGGAGCAGTACTTTGAGGATCATTCGCATGACTTTGTGATGCTTGCAAAATATCAGTATCGCAGTTGATATATCCAGGACGGTCAGTTGCTATACCTTTCTTTGGTCCAGGGGTTACAGGAGGTTTGGCAACAGTTCTCTTCGTTTGTCTAACGGCTGTAGGCCTCTTGGAGACGGTAATTTGCTTAGGCGCCTTCTTCGACGGAGCAGGTTTCTTGGGGATCGAGTCGACGGTGGATGACGGTGGATGAGTTATGCTCTTCAGGATTTTGCATCCTTCCTCAGCATGGTATGCCACTCTGGAAGCCCCCTGCACATCGCCCTTGCGGTAGGCCAGCAAGCTAAACCAAAAATGTGCAGCGACTGCATACTGGGGTAAATAAGGCGCAAGCACACAATCCTGGGCAAGATCCTTGTGTAGTATGTTTAAGTATCAGTTTGTTAGTCAGGCGACATTAGAAGGAAGGCAAACCTTCACGGTGAGCAAATCCAGGACTTCTTGTGCGAGCACTTGTCCATCCCACTTTCCCGCTATAATCTCCCCACTCTTCCAAACGAATTCCACACATCTCAACAGTGCTTTCGCTCTCCTCACCGGCATTTGCGCGACTTCATAAGCTTCTAATAAATCCTCCAAGAGACCCTCGATAACATCCCTCACACCTTCTTTTCGCATAGAAATTTCGAGGCTCTCAATTTGACGCTCCAGCAACTTGCCAATCCATGGGATATGAGCATTATCCTTCAGCACAGGTCGTAGATGATTCCGAAGTGAGATTGTTTTAGGACCAAGGAACAGCTCGCAAGCACCAACGATCGTCATTCTGTCGACGATAGTTCCAAGTTGCTTGAGGCCTGGAGTTGCGTTGAATGGCTGGGCGTTTGGGTTAAAGGCATCTGCGTGTGCATAAGGGAAAGATTTGATACTTTCGAGGAATGCATCGTATGCCGGCTTTGATCAGGAGACAAGAGGATTAAAGGGTGAAATGGCGGCAAGGCGAACCCGAACATACCCTTCTGTTTCCAATTTTCGAGTGACAAACCCCCAGCAGCTCCCATCGCCTATACAGCTGTTCTTCAAGCTGCCGCCATCCTTCTTTCTCTCTGGTCCGGTCACTATTTTCTCGCGCTGTTTCATTCCCTGGTTCTTCGTCCTCCTTTTTGGGCACCTCTGGTGTGCCGAGAGCAGCGGTGCACGATCTTAACGTCAAAGCCCGAGCTCCCAGCCTACATCCCTCCTCCAAGAACCTGATTGCAGTGCCATATTTTCCCGATTGATATAGCGTTCCCGCAAGATTATGATATGCACCTGATATGCAACGGATATAATTTGCTTGAGTAGTGGGGGATATACCCAGGGATCGTTCGGAGACGGGCTGCTCCTTTGCGGACAAAGAGGCCTCGACAATATCAGTGGCCCTGATGAGGAAGCTGAGGGAGCGATCCGGGTCATCGCACTGTCTCGCCAAAACAAAATATGCGTCTACAACAGCGGTTATAAGATCTGGATTTGGACGCTGTGGCATATTTTATCAAAATTGGAACAAAATGGGATGAATATTTATGAAGTTTACCTCTTCAATGGATCGCCACAGTATATTTGCGACCCCTTCTAGGACATTCGCGATGGTTGAGTCCGCAGGAGAGTTACCATCCAGACGCCTGACAGCTGCCCGTCTGAGTCGTTCTAGTGCACGGTCGAGCTTTCCGATAGCTCGCTGGAGATCATTATCCTCCATGTTTGCGTTTGCATGCGAGCGTACGGATGAGTATCTGGCCAGCACCGACAGAGCTGCTTTTCCACGCTCAGTTATATCTGAAAACCGCCATCCGAGTCAGCGGCCAATGATCCAGACAGTTAGCTGGAATATACCTGTCTGTTCATCCATAGCCGCTGTGGTCTTGACTAGGATTGCGCATATCATAGCACTTTCGCGAAGGATCGCATCTCGATTTGCACTCAAATCATCATCGGAAGGCGATATCTTAATGCCCCCAAGGTCATCTGCTAACGCGTTAACGGATGAATCAGGTTTTACCTGCATCAGATCCGTTATACGGTCCAGCATCTTCATGTCGCCTCCCTACTCCAGACTTATGAGCAATACAGTTCCATGAAAATCAACGGGTTTATGCTTGCCAGTTTAGCGAAACCCATCCAAAACTCGCAAACCCCCACAAATGATTTGCACTGCAAGAATGCTGGCTGGTGGGTGATAGCGGTCTGCACTATTTGTTCAATAGCATTCGATATGAGACCGGCTGCATCAATCTCTAAGTTGCTTGACGTTGGACTTAGAGAACGGACGAGAACGGTAGAGAATTTTTGCGTCTGATCCCAAAAGGTACTTGACTGTACGGTTCCTGACGAAGCACAGAGGAGGCATCGTAAGCAGTACACGCGGAGGAGGAATATTGAGCGAGAGGACGCTGTGACGTTGGCGGATGATGTTTTGGTTAGTACGGTATAAGCACGCGTCAGTAGTACATCATTATGCTTTTCCGGGAGAGATTTAAGATATGGCATCCATGTGAGGAGAGTTGGTGAAGTAGATAAAGTACTTGTGAGGGTGTCAAGTTGTTGTGATGCAAAAGCATGGTGCGTCACGGCTATGAGAGCATGCAGTAGATAGGTTGAGATAAGCGTTAACGATGTGGTGTCCATTGATGGGGCGCCCAAGCGAGGAGGTTGGAGTGAGGTGAGGTGGAATGGTGCTTGCGATGGCTCGATTTTCGACTGATTAGGTGACAGTATCTCACATAGGAGATTAAGTCGAGGTTGCATCCCTGCTAACATAGATAACGAAGCATCAAACTTGTGTGCCATCAACTTCAGTGGCAAGGACTGTTAAGCATAAAAGGCGACGTACCATCTCGAGGGTGATCAGTTTTCCAATAATACTAGAAGCTGCACGTTCAACATCAAGGTCTTGGGGGCAGATTTGACGCAATTTCTTCAGCGCCTTGTTTGCTGAGGATATCGAATTAAGGACAGTGGTTTGTGACGGAGATTTCTTCCTGGTTTCCTCCACTGAGGTTTTCCATCCTGATGCAGCAATAGAAGATAGGTTATGTAGTGCCGAGTTTACGCTGCGCATAGAGGAAATTCGTGCATCGTCTGTAGATATTGGCTCTGGAGTCGCCTTCTGCTTTCCTTTGGGATTTGAAATCGCCAAACTGACTTCAAGGGTGGCAGCAAGTTCATTTACGGTTGTTCTGTTTCGCGGTATACGTGTTGTTGTTCGAAGAGGATTCTGAGGCGCTGGTTTGGGCATTCTATAGACCAAGAATGAAGCTTGAGAAGGTTGGATTGACTGCAAGAATTAGAAACTCAACGAACAAAACCTTCGGTCCTCGAGAGTCGACGCGTGAGGTCACATTCTAAGTACACGTGACGACACGCGTCTTCGGCTACGGAAATTACCGCCAGAGCCCTGCACTTTGCCTTCACCTTTCATCAATTCATCAACCCATTTTGCCACAGTTGCGTTAACAATCAGCTCAGGATTCTTTTAACTTTCCTCTATTCATAATCACGATTTCCAGAAGGTCCAGGCACGTATAGTTATGTATCAGCAAAGCAGACAAGATGTTATTTTATTGACGAATCGACCGGCCGTAGATCATTTATCAACAACAGGATCTTGTACTGTACAGTCTGTACTATGATTTACAGTTAAGTTGGCGAGCGAATGACCGTTTCTTGAGACGATTTGCTGGAAATACCACTCAAGCGCACAAGTCACCTCCACTTCAGCACGATGGGTGGGGCGCCTGGATGCGATGTTGCCACGGCATCATCAATAACTTTTATCGGCAACAACAATCAAGGCCGATTGATGCGTCCGGTCGAATGAAAGGTAGCCGCGGCAATATTCAAGTGTCAGAGGTAACGGGACGTGACACTGACTGCTCCGAAGGAGTGGTGAAAGAGTGCGCACAATATCACTGGACTGGGATCATACAAAGTCAGAACGCACTGCTGTCTAAGAGCACAGGTGCCGAGAGAGACGCGCTTGAGCGGACCGGGGAATAGGACAGGAGATGCTGGTATCCACGATCCATCGAATGTGAGTACCGTAACTCAGCTTTCACTCACTAGCTGGCATCAGTGTCACTGTCATTCAATGAGATGTCGTACACGTCATGGAATCAGACCAGCTGATCCGGTATCTGCCATCTTGAATCAAACCGAGTAACTGGGTAGGAAGGTAATCAGGGAGCAGCCTTTCGTCAAGCGGACCAGGCTGAATGGGGGACAATCCACAATAATCCACTCGAAACGAAGGGGATCATAAGATGAAATTGGCCGGCGGCCTTGCGATCTAATGAAGACGAGGGCAGCAAATCGGTAGGAATCGAACTTTTTAGAAGAGAAAAGCTTACCGTATATGCAAATGGATGGTGTAGATGCGCGCCTGCTTATTTGAGAATGGCATGTGGGCACAAGGGCCCCTTCGGCGGCCTCATACGGACGTAAAGAGCGCAACTTTCGCAATCCACAAAGCTGATCTAAGATCTTCTAAGGTGCATCCGGATCAGCTCAAGCTGTACCTATGACAGCATCGGCACGATTCCGGTGGCAGCCTGAATCTGTCTGAACCTGCTGAGATCGATCTATTGGAGCATCTAGCAAAAGAGGGGCGCGGCAGGGACAACCCTTATGTAGAACGTTGTTCAGGTTGATGGTGATCCATAATTTCATGGGTACGATCTTTGGAGAATCTGCTTTGAACTGGATAATTGTCGACTTGTGACAAGCAGTGCCGGGTTAATGCGATTTTTTTTTGCTTATATCAATGTTTTGAGAGCATGAAAGCGAGATGACTGAGTCTAAAAGTAATTTGCAGGATATAAATGCATCGAACTTTGGCGCGTAATTATGCTGTGAACACTGAAGCTCACTGAAGAGCTTTCGACGAAGAAGGAAGGAATCTGGTCACTTGAGGAGGAGTGTGACATAGCATCTGTGACTTGTGTGACTGATCGGGGATGTGCATTTTGAATCTCGAACCAAGTTCTACTCCAAGTCGCACCATACCAAATCACAGATTTGGATTGGACGAACGGTTTGTATGCTATATCGCGCTGCATAGTTTCGTTACCCAAACACTACGGATGTTGGGGCCCCGTTCTGAACCAGATCTCATGCCGTGAACGTCCACATTTTCTCGCGGAAAGAGCCATATACCGTCAGATGTAATTATTTGGCAGGCGGCCGTGCCAGATCCTTCAAGTATTGATGAAGTGACTAACACAGTCACTGGCAGGAGCCGATTTCAGTCATCGACATCGGAAATGCAGTTTGGGCGGATCTCTCTGCTAAGAAGGATATAAAACCATTGTTTTAGCCCCTTTGCTCCCATTTCCAAAATCGCAACCCACTGCATCCCTCACCGTCACCACAAATCTACGCAAATGTCCACTTGGCTTGTTACCGGGTATGTCCCTCAAATTGTCTAGCTAGCTATAATCATTGATAATTCGCAAGAGCTTCACGCGGGATTGGTTTTGAGCTTGTTCGGCAGCTCCTCCACTCCGCTGATCACATTGTCTTTGCCGCTTGTCGTACTCCTCATACAGCCTTTGCATTACATGCCTTGTCCGTTGCATCAGACACCCATGGGACATTGCATATCGTCCAAATGGACGTAACAGACGAGGAATCCATTGCCGCCGCTGAAGAAGAAGTTGAATATATTTTGAACGGTTCTGGTCTCGATTTTCTGATAAACAATGCTGGTATTGTATGTCGCAGATTTTTCCTGCCGCCCCGTTAAGACCGCGCTAATTTCTTATTCTGCTTAGTCTGTGGCGAATGATAGTCCAAACACATTGAGCTCAAAGGCTCTTACAACAACGATTCTCGCGAACGTCGTCGGTCCTGCGCTCGTCACCCGAGCGTTCATTCCCCTCATCGAACACAGCAATCACAAAGTTATTGCAAATATTTCTACCGCATTGGCCAGTATCGGCATCGATTACGGAGGGCAACACTCTAGCTACAGTATCAGCAAGGCTGCCTTAAACATGCTGGTATGTTTGCACATCTCTCCATTTCTTCTATATATACTGAATTTTCACTCAGACTTATAAGCAGGCCAAAGAACGACCTGATCTTATCCCCTTCGTCATTGATCCCGGTTGGGTCAAAACAGGTGCGTTGAATTCATAAAAATCATCCTCGCGCTCCTAGCTCAGTCCTATTTGTCCAGATATGGGAGGTAAAGAGGCTGCTCTTGAACCACATGAAAGCGCTGCAGGGATCTTGAATGTGGTCTCTGGGGCGACATTGCAGGATGCAGGAAGATTCATCGACTACAAAGGCGAAATAGTGCCGTGGTAAATAAATCGTCCCCATTGGTGTCATTCGGTGCGTTGGACCGTATATGTATTATATCTTACTACGTCATGTATGATCTGTCACTGTTATCGTGGCGCTGTGCTATTTTGGAGATGTTATAATGATCAATCTTTAGTTCGACTTATTGGACGATTATGCCGATGGCCTTTGTGAGAGAGTTCGTAACAACCGTTTTGAGGTCTATTACAAGGCCTAAGTATTACTTTCTACCGGGACATCAAGCAATCTGATCTTCTTCGCAGGATTCTTCATTCTCCTGGTCATTCTTCTCATTCCCTATGGATCCGAACGTCCCAGATATGTCCGTGTCGTCGATCTCTCCTACACCTCTCGGGGGCCAAATGGTATTGAGAATCATCCAAACAAATGCGCTGATGCAGAACGACAGCGGCCAGGAGAGATAGGAAACACGCCTGTAAAATCCCCCCATAAAATTATAAATACAAAGCGAGAGTGACGTTTCATCGAAAGCTTACATCCAAGTGTCACCTACCACCACGTTTGCTGGTGTTACGGAAGCACAAAAGCCAGGCAAGCTAGGCCAAACTCCCTGTAGAATGCAGATTCCAATTATCCTAAATTTGAGAGTTAGATTTAGACGGTACTAACCAGAAGCCAGGCGATAGGTGCGCGCCAGTTTAGGCCATGCCAGAACCTTCGTTTTAGATTACATCTATTGTTATGGTTTTACTACATATGGTACCCACCAGTAATCGCTTCGATCATTTGGGAGGAACATGTGAGAGAGTTTGACGCGACGCCGCCTGAGGATGTGGTAATCGGCCTTGTATTAAGGTGTCCGTAAGTAACTAGAGTGTTCGTCTCGAACTGAAAAAACGAACGAGCATTATTCCAGTCAGTGGCCCAAGAAACACCGCATAGCCAGATATTGCTGAGATGAAAGAATTGGCTGTCTGAGGCCGAGTGAGAATGCCGTTTGACAGAAGTTATAGATGGACACTATCTGCTCACATTGAGAATCTTCCAGGGGTTAATGCATATCCCGATGATAGCAATAATAAATGATCCACGACGGATATTAAGGTATCTTTGGAAGAGTTATTTGACGATCTGTAATGCATATTGTTAAGACTCACTTGGGAAATAATGCAGCTAGATCCATGCCACCAACGATCCCACAAGCAACGATCTGTGACAAAAAAATCTAATACTGAAATACACCTTGTGAACATGAAGCATACATTTACGCATAGTTGAGATATGAGAAATGCAAACGCGGCGAAGAATACCCCAGCGCGAGCAGCTGGCCCTTCATTCATCTGAATTGCTTCGAGCAAGTCGTAAAGTTTCCTAACGGTTGCATGGTAAATGCATTGTTAAAGGAAAGATTATCACCGAAACTTGCCATAAGAGTGGTTCATTGGGATAAAATCCACGTGCACACGAAGTTGTGACGATTCCAAGGATGTTTGAGCCTAAAAGGCATAATGGGATAACAAATATTTGACCGTAAACCTGATCCCCGGGGCGGACAGCGTATCGTGAAAAGTCTATGTAATTTTCAGTATCGGCTTGTATTTATCAATCAAGGGATACGCACCGCTTTGGTAAAGAATCTTGACACACAGAACCATATCAGAATTCAGAATCAGCTAAAAAGGTGATGACAGAAAGCTGCTGGATTTACTGACACCTCCAGCCCAACCGCCGATGCCGCTGTTGATGCATTTTACCATGATCCATGCAAGTTGTACACCTTGCAGTTTGCCTACGCCAGATATTGCCCTTTGGGGTGTTATCACGATATATTGGTCGTAGCGACAGGTTAAAGACGCACTCTGGTTCAGAAAATAAAGGCCCGCCGTTTCCTTGTTTGACCAGTGCCCAGATGAATATTCCAACAGCAGTTATGGAGACGATGATTGAGGATATTATTGCTGGGAGTCGGTAGCTATGTTGCACATTCCAAAATCAACGCGATGAAATCGGTAAATATGAAGGCTCGACTTACGACTCTGGCCGTAGCAAAAAGAAGGGAAGCGATATCACCCAGAAAATAATGAAAGCAACTATTTGTTAAAGGACATCAGTAAAGTTTATCGAACCATACATCCCGTCCGTATTACCGAATTCATTGGTTTGCATCGCAGCTCCAGGCCCGAAGGTGTTTTTCATGCTGTAAAAGCTCGCTGTACAAACCGCATCGTAAGTGTGAGCATTTTTTGACGGAGGAAATTGAAAACGAATTACGCCAGATTGATCCTATCATGACTTTTATAAGCTGGCCGCCGTACCAGCCCTGCACGCCATACCAACAACATGATAAAAGAATACGATTCATCAAAGGAAACCATGATCCGCGTCTAAGGAGTATAGTGAGAAATAAAAGCATTCGATAGACGATTATTACTTACATCCCCCAGGCTGTACGATTGAGAACAGACTACAGTGCGAAGTCAACGGAAGCACGAAATGATAGTGACATAGAAATCTAAAACACACGAAGGGAACATGCCACTGTCCACCGCCAAATCCGCTGATAACGAGGGCAATAGTAATACTGTGCGAATATCGTCGGTTTAGCCGAAACTCAGAGAGGATGGTACCTACATGATTGTGCTTATCATATTCACTGAGGGGGCCAGCGATAAAATCCGCAAATAACGTCGTACACTGGTAAAACATACCAATGATGGCTTGTGGGACCGTCAAGCCTAAACCCACTGTGATATCACAGATAAGTAAAGAGGAAAACGTATCCTTATGATACCTACATGAAGCGGAAGCTCCTGACCATTCCGCGATATTGATAGCTGTGATAATGAAAGATGGGAGCTAAGGATCTATATTTCTTATAGTGAACATCACTAATCATTTCACATACCGGTTGCAAACCAGAAAAATGCAAAGACCGATTTTGTCCAAGTACGTCGATTGAGCGGTAAAGGCAATATATCATCGTTGAGGTAGGGAGTAGCATGCCCGGGTACCTGTGTAATGCCACCATCGTATGGACATGAAAATTTGAGTAAGCAATGATTCGAAGTTTAGGACTGGCGACAGTCATCGGCAAATATAACGTCTCACCTCGAGGGAAATCTTCAAGTTGCCTCCGTCCGACATCTTTTAGCTGCTGCAATGTCACTCGGGTCTCACTGCAGTGGGGGCTCGGGCGGCGCAGATAGTACTATGGAGTGCTGCTTGGGAAGCTCTCACTGGCTGAAGTTAACGGGCCATTGCCGCCTTCCCAACAAGATATGGTTATGTCCACCTCGCTTCGCTCTACCTGGACCTCGGAACTTGCCGATTTTGAGGAGGGAATACGATAGTAAACACAACGAACCCTTCATGATGAATCGATGGCCTTTTGTACATGTGTATGATCGCACGCTTTATGTAATTACCCTCAGCTGGATGTGCGGTGCCAATAATAGATTTCGCAACCTCGGGCTAGTAGTAGTACTACACTCGGGCGCCTCTGCCGGTGACTCACGTCAGCTCACGTCTATCGCGGCTGGAGTTTGGCTGGAGCATATAAAATGTCCTAGGAAAACACGTCCATCGCCTCTTCATGGCGGAGAGTGATCAAAAGCCGGATGTGATCGGCGTTGTCTCTGTCAATCAACCAACACCGCAGGATGCACCTCCACCCCCAGATCAGAAAAGTGTAGAGAGACCATACAGCATATACACTCGTTCAGAAAAATGGCTTATCGTAGCCATCGCCTCCGCAGCTGGGGTCTTTAGGTGAGCCTACTAAATTCTTTCAAGTGTATCTCCCAGTCTCATTTCCACGAAAAAGTCCATTGACTGCAAACATCTATCTTCCCGCCATCCCGACCATGGCAAACGCGTTCCACAAGTCGATAGAGCTGATAAATCTCACTGTCACCGTCTATCTGGTGCTGCAGGGTGTTTGTACGTTCTTCGTTTTTCATTTTCACAATATCATTGCTCACGCATTTTTGGACTGCTCCTTAGCACCAATGATATGGGGCACTCTTGCAGATCGTACAGGTAGACGGCCTATCTTTCTCGCGTGTCTCCTTACTTTGTGTTTAGCATGCATTGGTATTGCATTGACACCGACCTCGGACTATTGGCTTCTTCTGCTGCTACGTTGCCTTCAGGCCGCAGGCTCTGCAAGTACAACGGTTCTAGGTACCTAGGCTTGAATGAACGACTAGCATGTCCAGGACGACTGTTAAATCAATTTGCAGGCACCGGTGTGATAGCCGATATTGCTACGCCTGCCGAACGTGGTGGGTTCTTTGGTCTGTACAGTCTCGGTCCAATGGTTGGTGGTTTGCAAAATATGCTGTGACCGAAATGAATGTTTAGCGTACGAAGGTAGGACCTGCGATAGGTCCGGTTCTAGGAGGAGTCCTCGTTAATGGTCTGGGATGGAGGTTAATACATTCACATCAGAGTTTTATACAAGTTATGACTAACCTAGGATTTTGCAGATCCATCTTCTGGTTTCTTTGCATAACATCGGCAGTGTGCCTCATCTGCATGGTTGCGTACGTAGCGTGCGGCATCTGATACCGTGTCTAAGGGATGTTTCTGTAGGTTTTTGCCTGAGACATTGCGAAGACTTGTTGGAGACGGCAGCGTCATTCCAAAAGGGATATACCGTCCTTTGGTGCCCCTTGTAGGACGCGGACGACAGGATGCCTCGGCTTCCAGACCTCCTGGTCGACCATTCATCAATCCCCTCCGACTTTTCATGGAACTTGATGTGGTATGTCTTCTGATATTTACTGCCGTCATCTATGCAGTCTTCACCGGAATCACTACTACCATATCATCGCTATTTGTCGAAGCATATCCATTCCTCGATGAGACCGATATTGGACTATGTTACCTCGCCATCGGAGGTGGAATGTTGTTTGGGAGCTTGACGACAGGAAAGCTGTTGGATCGTGATTATCGCCAAATGAAGGAACAAATTATGAACCGTGCTGAAGCTGATCCCGAGAAACGCCTAACACCTGAAGAAGCAGTGAAGGAAGAACATTTTCCTATAGAAAAAGTGCGATTGCGACGGATACCGATATATATTGGAATATTCGTCGTTTGCTGCGCTGGATATGGATGGTGTTTGGAGAAACGGGCCAACCTGGCAGCACCGCTGGTGCTGCAGATTATATGTACGTATTCAGATCAATACTTTGAAATACTTACCAACGCACATATACTATAGTCGGTTATGTTGGGATTGCGTCCTTGAATAGCATGCAAACGCTAATAATTGACCTCGTGCCAACGCAAGGTTCCTCTGCATCTGCCTGCGTAAGTCCTTTTCGCGTTATCAGACCTCAGCAATTTGATGCCTCGACTCCCATAGAACAATGTTACTCGTTGTTCTGCAGGAGCGTTGCTTGTATCAGTGATAGACCTTATCATTAATGCGATGGGAGTCGGATGGACATACGTGCTATTGGCAGGGATATCGTTGCTCTTCTTACCTACCGCATGGCTCCTTATCTGGCTTGGACCGCGATGTCGGGCTAAACGACGTGCTCGCAATGCAAGGAGTTAAGTAAATGAAATAGGTACATTAGCGCAACATGGGGTTATACCGTTCTAGCTAGCGTACGTGTGTTTTTGCGGGCCGTCAATGGCACTCGACTGCAATCTGAAATGCTCAGCAATGCGAAACACGTACGTATATGAAAGCTATCAGGGAGTCCCAGCAACAGAATTTGCACCAATATCTTATCTCCAAATATCTACAGCCCCTTCAAAAAAACATTTGTGTGTCAGCTCGTTGTCTTCTTTGGGACCAGATGCACTTGTGAATACCGTGACCGACTGTCCCAAGGTGTCGATTACTTCGTGCGTCTGTTCACCACGCTCAAAATTGTTTCGCAGGCATCTAAGCTGGAGACAGCCTCACAAGTATAAAGAGAGCCTGGGATTTCCATGCACTGGTCATGGCATCATTATGTTTTTAATCTCATCTTCACAAGGTACCAGCTCAACAATGTCTGCTGCATAGGAGAGCACTCGACCAATGACCATTTTGATCCGGTTCATATGAAACGTAAATGGAATACTGCTACGAATACTATAATGGCCAGCTACCCTCCAAAGCGACCAAATTTTTTCCCGTTCTCGACGTCCTTGAAGAGGACATCCTTCCAGTGCGGAATCTTTGGCAGCGAGGACAGGCTTTTCATGGATCCAAATGGTACCATTTGAACTCCTAATGGGGGGCATTCAATGGCCATCGCGGCGACAGTGCCGCGGCCCATGGACTCGCTTTCTTTCCTCAACTTCTCGAGATCTTCGAGGCTTTCTCGCCAAGGATCTACCAGCTTTTTTGCCTCTGCGATAGGAATAGCTTCACATTGACGGACACGGAAATATTTGGCTGGTGAGCCTCCGTGATCCGTGCGAATGTCCAATCGAGTACGAACGACGTGGGTCGAAGTACGCTTAAGATCGCGAGGAAGCTCGAGGGCATGGATGGTTGCTCCCATGAGCGTTGGGGAATGGAACTTGATCCACTTTTCCAGACGTCGATCAAGCTCTGGCAACGTCAAGCCATCTGGGAGGGGAACGAGATTCTTGGGATTGAAAATAGACTTGAGGGATTCAGCATGCTCCACTGTCTTAGTGCACTGTTCTTTGTGGCTCTAAGGTATGGATCAGCACAAAATGTCAACCATTGTGCGATGAGACGAACACCCCAATCCGCTTTCTGACATTCCTTTGAGCAATACCTGGGAAAGAGATGTAAGCATCTGACTGTGAGTCAAACCTACTATCATACTTTGCGGCTTGGCACCTCGAGCAGGCTGATAACTTCACCTCAAGTCCGGTGCGATAACAACGATAGCATTTGGACATTTCCCTACTTTTGAAGCGCCCAATGGGCTCCGAGTTATCCATAGAGTTGGTCATGATTCACGATAGCGCAATGGGTAAAAACAACGCAAGAGATTGGCCACAGCCCAGTGGACCCCAAAGGGCTGGCTCCCATTTAGCGAGATCCAGCGGCGCAACTTGTCAAACCAAATGGGAAAAGAAAACAATCGATTGTGGTTAAGACCAGACACGTGGTGGAATGTTGATTTCTGCACGTGACTGATTACTTAACACACACGTTAACACGCGGTTACCACGCCTCGTTGGTTGTTAGCAGTCCCTTCATCAACCACAACTTGACTCCATTTTTTATCAGTCATTCAAGGTGTTAGGCCTAAAATGTCTGCTTATCCTTACAGTCGTATGCCCTCAGCCCCTGCGCAAGCTTCAAATCCACGACGCCATCCGTTTGGCAATGCTCTAAATCAACAACAGGTTCCTCAAGCTGTGTTACCCAAAATCCTCGAAAAACCTAAACAAACGCCCCCAGACCCACCCCTACCAAGACAGAATAGCAAGACTGCACCACCTTCACCTCCTAAAATCATTACCGATCAAGACAAACTGGTAGAGTTTCATCGTGTTGGTTTCTTGGGAGAGGTACGCCACATCGCACTTGTCTATTGCTGAGAGTTTATGCAAATATTTCACCGTAGGGAGGCTTTGCCCGTGTATACGAGGTCAAAGATGTCCGTGGAACCCGCCTTGCATGCAAAGTCGTCACGAAAACCTCGTTAAAGACGAAGAAGGCGAAGACCAAGGTTGGTTCGAAACAAAATGTGTGATTGCATCGGATGTTTACCGCCGCATAGCTTTACGCAGAAATCAAGATTCATCGCTCGTTATCCCACCCCAACATCGTCCGCTTCAAGGATTGTTTCGAGGATGAGAATAACGTCTATATGACTCTCGAACTTTGTCATAGCGGTTCTCTGATGGACATGCTCCGCCGCCGCCGCCGATTCACCGAATTCGAAGCGCGATTCTTCTTGGTTCAGCTCATTGGCGCATGCCACTATATGCATACCCATCAAGTCATCCACCGCGACCTCAAACTCGGAAATCTGTTTTTGGACTCCGGCATGAACATCAAAGTTGGAGATTTTGGCCTCGCTGCACTGATCGAGAATCCTGGTGAACGAAAGAAGACTATTTGTGGGACCCCCAATTACATCGCACCCGAAGTATTGTTCGACACTGCCAACGGACATAGTTTCGAGGTGGATACTTGGTCCATTGGCGTCATTCTCTATACTTTGGTGATTGGACGACCTCCTTTCCAGACCAAAGATGTGAAGGATATTTATACGTACGTTCCGCTTTTACATCCCTTCCAATGCCACTGTTCGAGCCTTTTATAGGAGGATCCGTGACAATGTATACGAATTTCCACCCGACCGCGCCATCTCCACGGATTGTCGCGAAATTATTCAACATATCCTAACATCTAATCCCCAGCAACGTCCGACATTACTGGAGATTGTTGGTTCTTCATTCATCGAGTTTGGGATTGTCCCCGGATTCATTCCAATGTCAGCTCACGATGTCGTCCCCGATTTCCGGTATATTACACGTCCCATGTCCGTGATGAACCTTGCCAAAATCAAGAAGGCTGCATGGCTCGATGATGATCAAGTTACTAGCATTGCCGTCCCAAGCGCACCGCAAGATAGCGCGATGAACGAATCCACGAACAAGCCCAAGAATCCCGTTACCTCGAGCATCGCGCAACAGGAGAAGGAGTTCCAGAAAGCTGTTCAACCTGGAAGCCCTATATCTGCGCTTCTCAGCTCGGCGAGACAACCGCTTGTTATGTCGACTAACGGAACGAAGGAATCACCTTTGTTCAGGAAGCTCCAGACGGCAAGGGATACGAAGTCACCTTTGCGCAATGTAAGGACGATGCGCGGATTGCAAGACATCGAAGAAGAAGGGGGCGTCCACAAAGGAGCCAGAGAGAAGAATGAGGACCAGCAGCGACAGAAGGAGCTTGAATCGCAGAAGGCGAGGATTGTCGCTCAGATGGCACCAGCGAGTGCTTCTCATCCCCATGAAGACCAAGAAAATGTTCCACCAGTGAAACGTGAATCGAAAGGGAAAGAAAAGGCTAGGGAATCTCGAAAGGAAGCACCTGCTGTCGATGTCCATATGGAATCTCCGTCCCCGAAACTCAATGGATTCGAAGCAGCCGCGCATACCCTCACTCTTGCTTTTGAGGCTAAGTCGGCGGGTAGACTATTTAGGGATCCTCGCGAAGATGCGACGCTCGTGGATGAGAAAGTCTTCATCGTATCTTGGGTCGATTACTGCAATAAATATGGAATGGGATATGCTCTGACGGATGGGTCCGTTGGTGTTCACTTCAACGACAGTACCACATTGATTTTGTCGGCGGACAAGCAGTACGTAACCATGTTTGGTGCTTGTTCCCACATTAACATCAGACATTGCAGTCACTTCGATTACATTTCTTCTCGAAAACATGGAGCGGTCTATGTCAGGAAGAACTACTCCGTGTCCGAATTCCCTGACGACCTCAAGAATAAAGTGTACCTCTTGAAGCACTTCGAGCGATACATCATGGACCGCCTGTACGGCGACTATGAGTACACATTCGAAGACGTCAATCGCACCAAAGGAATGGACTTTGTCCAGAAATACCTTCGCATGAAACATGTTATTGTGTTTAAGATGAGTCATGATGTTCTACAGGTCAGCTCATTACTATCTGCTATAAGCGTCCACTTGCTGATGTTCTTTCTCAGTTCAATTTCTACGACCACACTAAAGTCATCCTTTCATCTCAAGGCCTTCTCGTAACACACATCGACAAGAATTACAGAATTTCTCGGTATTCGCTAACCGAGATCATGGCCCAGGCTTTGAGACCACCTGTTTCCGATCCTGAGCAGGCCAAGTTCAATCAACGGTTGATTGACAAAATCAAATACTGCAAAGAGGTATTGGTTTCCATCAAGAATGCAAGTGGGACTCAAGGGTCAAGTTTAGCGGGAAGCGACGAGGATGCTGGTACTATCGGCGCAGGCATGGGCCTTGGCTCAAGATCATCAAAGATGTCCCTCCGATAGACTTTTCACATCATGGACGCTATAGGCTATGAGCTATGAGCGAGTGGTGTTAGGCCGCTTCGAGTCTATCTTCTACCTTCTATGCGCATGCATTGTTTTCTTCTTTTCAATGACTCCGCTCCCTGGTATTTATCTTTGAGAGGTGGTCTCCAGGGATGTCACCACGTATATCTGCATCTTGTTTTCTCGTCTCATCTTTGTGTTTTCATAACCTCGATCTCTGCATATCCTACCGTGTACTGAACAACCGAAATTCATTATGATACTATGATAGACCACGATTCTGAAACTGGCGATGGTTTTGAATAAGTTCCAAACATTGAATCGGGATTTTAAATTTGTCACAACACTAAGCAAGCAACTTCATTCGATGCGTTCTGAACGTTTTACGGGCACGCTTTCGGTGGACGTTGTTGGAATTCAACAATCGTCATTGTTTGTCCGCTACGTCCGGATATGCATCCGAGCCAGTATATAAACCCTACATATTCTTCGTGGACTGTAGTGGATCCCCCCCTTCTATTAATCATTGGAGGCCTTCAACCTATCAAAGGGCTTCGCTCCGTTCAAGGCAGTCTGAATCAGTTCTCCATTCGCATCAGCATGAAGAACGAAGAGAAATCAAACAGCGAACCTCGTCACCAGGTAAAGGGAGGCGTACGACCCCCGCTTAACTCTGCGGAGGGTACAGATGAGTCAATAAGTACGTCGTTGCGCTCTCATCCGTCAATCTCGTTCTTCGCTATCTGTAACGCCCTGCTCTCGTTCCTGTCCTAGATGTTAGCCCAAGCATCTGTCCCCGCATGGGCATGGTGTGAGTCTAACTTACATATCCGCCACAGTCCCAAAGCGCACATACCACAGACACAGCTTATCGCACGCTTCCATAAACTCTTCATACACAACCATCCCCTTCCGCTTCATAGCTTCAAAAAGCGGCTCGAAAAAATCGTCACCTTCGCTCGATCGTATCAGGGCGTACCATTCCCACCACGGTGGCGCGAAGCAGCTCATGCCAAAGTCTATCAAGGCCAACCGACCGTCCGGTAATAGGAGGATGTTGTTGGAAGAGAGGTCACCGTGGGCGAAGAGCATCGGCATGCTAGGGGGCATGGGCGTGGTGGCTCCGGAATCCCCGACCCCAACCTCAACCCCAGCTCTGCGGAACCGGTCGGTGAGGAATGCGGCCATATCTTCCACGGTGTCGACTATTTTTTCAGTCTCATTATCGGGGAACATGGTTCCTTTCACTATCCACTCCCCATGCGGGGTGACTTTGCCCGTCACCCGCGAACCAAGGGCCATGCGGATCTCAGCGAGTGCAGAGACGATGGTATCGGCGAGTTCGGCGGGTAATGAGGGAGTACCGGTTCGGCGCATGTATACGCGAATAGTCTCCCCTTCAGAGATGTGTTCCATGACGAGCATCGCCCAAAGGCCATCTGTGATTATGCCGTATGCTTTTGGAATTCTAATGTTTTGCGAGGTGAGGGTGGTTGTGAGGGTGGACATCCACGAATACTCTTGTTCTAGCTGTTCAGCTCTGAATACAGATTCCATCTTCGCCGAATAGCGGCTGTTTTGGTTGTTCTTCTTTAATACGACATAGTTCGGGGGAGCAGTGGTGCAGTCAAAAGGCGTTATTTTTCGGTAGGTTTCGCACTGCTCTTTGATCTCCTTGATGGTGAATGGGACGGAATCCATGATCTGAAAATTTTGAGCGTGGTAGGAGGCGCTCGGAGAAAATTTAAGTCTCGGACCCGGAGTGTCACAATCAGGACGTCAGACACTCGGACTCCGAGTCAGACCATTCATTTTCCACTGACCATGTTGTCCAGAACCTTGGGCACCATCAATTTATCACCTGTTATCCTCTGTTATCACACACATACACAAGTGATTGTCTGAATGATACAGTCATTAGATTTATTTCCCTCCAACTTTCATCTATCACCCCCCACTTTCATCTATCACCCCCCACTTAACAATTCCAAGATTGCAATGGGACCAGATCACGGGTAGATCACGGACGTTTTGGTCGTCACCTCCACTTTCACTGGTCCTTATAATTGTCATGATTCGTTTTTCATTTCCTTTTATCTCCGTTTCATTCTTATCTTATCTCCTGTTCCTGTGACGTCATATCCTAAAATAGAATAGAATACTCCATAGTCGCATGTCCGCCTTATGCACACCACGCTGATACCGCATGTTCCCTTATATATATACAGTCCCTCTTAGGTACGATTTCCCTAGTCTTGAGCTGGTCTTTCCTTGACTAGTTTCTACGCACTCCATATTATCCTTGTATCATCCCACTTTACTCTCTCAATATCATCTGTTACGAAGACAAAAGATGCCAACGAAAACACCAAAACAAACGATAAGTGATTTGTGAGAGAGTAAAGAGTTGAGACGATGAAAGACTTAAGCCTCTGTCGTAGCGACTAGGGCTCTAGAATGGAGGACTTTAGCTGTAAGGCCAAGAGAACTCGATTAGAGTCTCTGGCTGTTTATTGCAGGTTTAAATACAGAGACTCGTATGTACATGTTTGTACACTAATTAAATACGCAAGGCAAAAGCAAGGAGAACATGAGGTGAAACTTCCAGTGTTCGGAAATGAAAGGTAGGTAAAGGCTATGTACAATGTGTTTGCCGTGAGGCGAACAGGTGTTGTCGGAAATGAAAGGTAGGTAAAGGCTATGTACAATGTGTTTGCCGTGAGGCGAACAGGTGTTGTGAAAATAAGTGAAAGGTAAACGATGTGAAATGAAAGCATAGGTGATATAGTACAAGGGAGGAAGTGATAATGTGAAAGGGTCACGTGATCCAGAAGTCACGTGATCGAGAAAAGATAAGATAATGAAGAGAAAGAAAATAATTATACGTATCGTAACATCATCTCTTTCAAATCCTATCCGATTCCCTGAGTCCTTTCTCTTTTTCCTTTTCGTTTTCTCTCGTCAAGTCTAGTCGACTCTGACAATAATAGTGTTCGCTATTCGTGCCGTGACATATGCGTTTCCGACTCCAGGTTCCGCCCTAAATCAAGGCTTTTCAAATCTACATACCTCGCTAGGGCTCCCAACCATTGACTTTGTGGCTGAAGATCAGTCAGTTCAGTTCGTTGTCGTGCTACCGGTACCGCTAACTACCCGTATAACTATAAGCATTGCTCCGGTCCGTCCACTTTGGGCCATGTGCATGATAACCGGAACACGGGATTCTAACAATGTTCGAAATCAGGTTCATACGCTTCACATGATCACGATTTGATCAACTTCGAACACTACCCGGTCATATATCGATTCTCAGTCAACGAACTTTGCTTGTGAAGACATACTCACCTGCGCATGAGAAACTCTGGATCTGCGCCTGATACGGGTATATCATTCCTAGATCGTCTCGCCATCACGCTCTCATTAACTGCTAACTCCACTTTTATAATTAGCCTATGCATTACTCCCCCATTCCGTGTTATTTCTGGACGAAGAAGTGACCGAAGACCTCATTGCATTGTGATGGTCGTAATCCAAGGGAGCCGTTTCATGCCATGCGATCTCCTCGGTCGCACAGGGAAGTGACCACTTAAGTAGTAGAGTCGTTGCGCTCCAAACAAGATCTCGTTCTCCTGTGTTCACTCACAATGGCCCCAACGCTTGTCATGACCATCATGCAGGGACCGCTGTGCGGCGCCCTTGCTACTATGTTCCTTTATGGTGTGATATGTATGCAGGCGTTCCACTACTTCCAGAATTACCCCAAAGATAGAAGATCTTTGAAGATTTTGGTTCGCCCCTTATCGATCCCCAATGATGATATCTGACTCAATTGCGCTTGCAGGTGACTTGGATATGGTATGCCCTCACAAACCAATATCCTTATCCTGGGACCTGACTTTAATGATGTACTCAGCATACTTGAGACAGCACATACTGCATTGTCAATCCATTTCGTGGAACACTACCTGATCCTAAACTTCAATGATAACACGACACTAGAATACGCTATTTGGTGCGTCGTGCTTGTGAAAAACTACAACGAAGATCGCAGCGGCTAACTTGGATTAGGAGTATGGGGGTAAATTGGATTGATTCATCAAACATGACTCTACGAATTTTACTGACATTTCCTATGGGTGTAGTCAAGCTATTTTGTTGGCGTATGTATATATTTTCTCAAAGCTTTTTGACGGACACGCTGATTCCGAATTACCCCCTCAGTTCTTCATTGCTTACGCCGTGAATCTGTAAATATTTTTTCAACTGCTTCTTCACTCGATCTCACAACTATGTTCCTAGTTGCTTTATCTGGCGTATATGGCTGCGTGAGGACAAATCATTGAAGTTGATTTTTATGCACCACTAACTTCACGGCTTTCGCAGTAAGCAAAAAGTTATGGATCGCAATCAGTCTAGTACGCAAATATGACGTATCACTTGCTTTCAACGAACTAACCATGCGTGTTATGACGGCGTTTAGAGTATCATGGCAACCGTCCGACTTGGTTGGTGTGATTAAATTCGTCAGTTGACAATGGCTGATGAGTTGCAGGTTTTGGACTGGGGAATGCATCTGTTGGGTTAGATCAACTCGTGTTTTATCTCCGATTGACTTGTCTAACGCACATTTTATTAGATTCAAATACACTGCATGGGTGGTCTTCAAGGCGAAAGTCTTTGTGAGCTTCCTTGAGGATCTCTGCTCGATAAGTCCCTAATCTATACGCTATCCAAGCCTACAATGGTTGTGGGCTGGGTAATATCCGCACTCGTGGATATCGCGATCGCTGTGACTTTATGCTACTATCTTCACAGACGTCGGACAGGCATGCGACGGTGCGCCCTGATCGTTTAAATCCGAATCAGCTTCTAAATAGATATCCGATATTTTAGAACTGATTCCATCATCAATCGCTTGCTCCTTTACAGCGTTAACACGGGAGCAGTGACTTCGTATGTGCCAACATCACCATGCCAATTACCTTACAGTTGTCAACATTGATATCCGCAGTTTCTTCGCTGCTCTGGTGGTTATCACTGTGAGTGTTTGTCGCCGTTGATTAATGAACGTTTTGACAAATCCGACTCAGTTCCTCACATTGCCCGGCGCTGCTTATGCTGCGTTTGTGGGGGTGCAAAGTAAACGTTAGTGGTTATTCAAATTCTTCCACAACCAATCCTGATAATTTCCCCGTTAGTGTACGCTGTATCACTGCTCGCCACGTATGTCATCGCCATTCGGTGAACCATTATGTGTTCGACTGACAGATCTCAGTCTCAATGGTCGTAAATCGACTGTAGAAAGATCCAGGCTGGCGGTATCTACAGTGGACAACGTACCGCTATCATTTGTTCCCAGCTCGTCAAAGGCAGCGCATTCCATGTCTTCATACCAGAAGGCTCTTGTAAGTTCTCCCTCACGCCATAAACCGCTCACTTTACACACAATACGTTTTCAGCCACCGATCGAGATACAGCGAAACACAGTAACGGATGTCCATCATGACGACACGACTTTACATCAATCATCCGAATTCGCCAGTGATGAACCATTCGGAATGGTCTAAGAAGAGTCGGCCGTGGCGAGGATAGGGTGACTTCCAGGATCTTTGAACATTTGTACCATCATGTATTCTTTGCGATTGGATTTGTAAGCTATATGAGCAAGCCGAGACATTTTGATCAAAGAGGAGATAATGCCGATAATTTTAGGTCTATATCATTTCCTGGGTGGAATAAGATTGGAACTATACTTGAGATGTCTTCTCGACAGCAACAGGTCGTGACTGTACAATTTGAGATATCGTGAATATGGCATTGGACGAATCACAGCAATGGTCTAGACATAGCGAAGTCGAAAATCAATAGTTTGCTTTGTCTTTTGAGCGTTCCATTGCTGTAAACGTAGTGTGAAAACCGAGGTAGTGCCTGGAAGACAAGCCTTACGATTGTAATGAAGTAGCTTTTCTATGAGATCCACATGAGTAAGAACCATACGGCGACAGCAGTACCGTTTTAGTTGCAGCTCATCGAGAGCATCACTGGATAAACATGAGAAGTTGTGCACTTAAATAAACTGTTATAATCACTCACCCTTCACTCATGTCATTGGCAAGTAATTCGAGATATGCATTCCATTTGTCGCCGATCACTTTTCCACAAGAGAAACATCTGACGGGAATGATCTGAAAAACCAAGAGTTAACAATACCACATTGGCCACTAGAGATGCTGACCATCGCGAACGTTTATGTTGACCAGCAAGTTTCAATCTGAAGCTCACCGACTTTTCGTTCTGCTAACCTCTATTAGTCAGCGGCTCAATGAAGTTCACGTGAGAATAATCTAACACGGATTCACGTGCTTATACCGACGCGTCTTTGTTCGTGACCACCATGACTTCAAAATTCGAACTGCAAGACGAGCTCGAGGCGCTAATTGATCTTGCCAAATACGAAATCCCAAACGAACAAGACTGTAGTGATCCAGGAGCAATTCTACAAGGTCGTACCTTTCCGATTGTTCGCCAATAAACAAACCATTTACCCCCTTTCAGATGCGGTTGGAGCAATAGCAAATTCCTCCAACGCGATATCGGATCCTGAGACGTTCGATGCCTTTCGGTCTATCTTAAAACACGCGGATATTGTACCGAGTATTTACATGTCCAAGGTCATCGACGCGGTCTCTTCCGCTTTCCTCGCACAGATTGACGCTACTACACGCGATGAAGAAGACCAAGAGACTTACGTAGCACACAAAATGGCACTGGATATGTATGCCTTCCTAGTTCACTGGTTTGTAATCGCCGCCGACAAAGTGAAGGCGGAAGGCGAGGATGAAGCTCCACAACCCGCCAAGGCTCGGAGAGGTCGGGGCGGAAAGGCTCCTGCTCCCAGGAATGCAGCTGCATCACGGAAGACAAATGAAGCTTGGAACTGGGCTGATCAAGTTCCCGCCACCCTTGGTCTTATCAGCAAAGCACTTCGACTCAAGACCCACCGCATATGGGTAACAACGCCTGAACGGGACTCATTCATTTCGTGAGCGAAGTATCAGTCGACTGAAATATTGACACTCATCTCCTCATGTAGTTGCCTTACCCGGCCTGCATATCATATCGCTGAAAATGAACAGTACATGAAAATTAATGCGATCAAGATGGCGGTCTACAAAGTAATATGTTTCGCTGTCAAACATAACGGTCATGCCCTTGCGGCTCAGATAACTATCATGCAATCTCTGCAATACTACGAGCATCTTTCAGAACCAATGGCAGAATGCCTTTCTATTCTCGCAAAAGAATTTGATCACGCTCAACTTGGCGATGAGATTCTTCGGGAAATTGGGGCAAAATCTTTCAGTGCACAAGATACAAAAGGCCCTCGCGCCTTCTCGAAATTCCTTGTTAAATTCAGTGAAGAAGCTCCGAGATCAGTCCTCAAGCAGATTAGCTTATTGATTACTCACCTAGACTCGGAGGCATGTACTATGAACTTGACATTGTCCGTCACTCATATTCCTTATAGTCATATCCAATGCGCATGGCGCTCGTTGAAGTTCTCGGCGCCCTCATCCGAGAGCTGGCCATGTCGGAAGAAATGACAACCCAGATCCACAATCAACTCACAAACCTCTACGATCTACTCATATCACGGACACTTGATCTTTCTTCATACGTCCGTGTCAAAGTCCTTGTTACCCTCGGGAAATTATGTGATCTCCCTATTCGATTTCCAAAGCAACGATTACGTATCACCCGTGCCGCCATTTCGATGCTTGAAGACAAGGTAGCAAGCGTAAGAAAGGGCGCCGTGTCGATGCTGGTAAGGCTGGTAGTCACTCACCCATACGGGCTAATGCACGGTGGACATCTGGGTCTAACAGAGTGGGAAGAGAGGTACATGGGTGTTAGAAAGGACCTGGAGAAGCTTGAGGGTACAGTTGGAAAGGCTGTCGAAAGGGATGAGGAAGGCACAGACGATGACGACGATGAGGAAGCACCGAAAAAGAAGAAAAAGTAAGAGTTGGGTATCTGTTGCAACTTATCTAACACTGCATCAGAACGAACGGTGACGACATGCAGGTCGACAGCGAATCTCAAAGCGGGCGGTTGGACGATTCGGATAATGATATGGTTGATGACGGTAACGATACAGAGGAAAGGAAGCCAAGAAAATCACAGATTAATATGGCAGCGCTCGCATCTGAACAAGAGGCATATGCCGCCCTCCAAACAGACGAACTTCTTTCGCTTCGTCTGCGCAGAAAGTACTACTCTGAAGCCCTAAACTTCATCCGAATGCTTGAAGGAGCCATCAATGTTGTTACGCAGCTACTAGGTAGTACCAATAAGCCCGAGGTTCTGGAATCCATGGAGTTCTTTAGAGTCACTTGGGAGTATCGCTTTGACGGAGCCGAGGTACGCTGTTGCAGGATATTCATAGAGATAATGCTGAAAGGAAGATGAAGATTGGTATCAAACGCATGCTCCATCTTGTGTGGTCGAAGGACAACAACTCTACTTCGGAAGACGGCAAGGAACTCAAAGGTGTACGCGCGAGACTGTTGGAATGTTATAAGAGTTTGTACTTCGAGGCATTGCCGGATATGGAGCCGAAGCAACAAGTCAATCGGATAGCGAAGAACATGATTGAGTTCGTTGTCGTGTTTTTCTTGTTATGTGTTCTTGGCTAAACTTTATGCTCACGAAAGGTTGACATATGACGCCACACTGGCCGAGTTGACAAGTCTCGAGGAGATGATGCGATCGATGATGGAAGACGGACAAATTCATGGGGATGTTATTGCTAAGCTTTGGCAGGTTTATAGTGCGTCCTACCTTTTATCACGAGCCTATCACTCTTATCCAACATTTAATGGGCAGGTTCCACGAAACCTCTTCCTCGTTCCCAGCGTCGTGGCGCAATCATCATACTTGGCATGTTGGCCCTTGCGAAGCGAAGCGTTGTTACTGACAAAGTGGACACACTGCTTCGTGTGGGGCTTGGGTCTTTTGGAAAGGTGAGATTTCTCGATTGTCCAGTGCGTTGTGAGATTTTCATCATGGAGTGAACAGGCAGATCTTATGCTCGCAAGGTATACCTGTCTAGCCCTCCAGCGACTTAACGGAAGTGCGAAGAAAGTAAAAGGTAAGCAAAATTGCTGATCTACATCATACCTCCGTTTCCAATTGACATGATTGAGCTAGGCTCCTTGTTAGACAAGACCCTCCGAATAGAAATGGGAAATCCGATATTCCGGAAGCTGCAAGAAGCCATTCTACACCCATGTCGCTCAAAAGACTGGTTTGGAATGGCAGAGCAGGCTGTGAATACCATATATGCGCTCGGCGAACATCCGGATGAATTGTGCAATGAGATAATCAAGATCCTAACCAGGCGAGCATTCGAGCGACGACCGCAAGCTCCAGAACCTGAAATAGAGAACAACGAGGATGAAGAGCAAAATGAGGACGAAGAGAGCATGGAGAAAGACCCAGATGAGAAAGGTCAACAGATGAACGAGGATTCTGCACCTGCTTCGGCCCTCGGACCATCGAGTCAAGCTGGAAGCACCGCTGGAGGAAATAAGGATCTTGGAGATGTTTTCCAGCTCAGTCAGCTGCTATTCATCGTGGGCCACGTTGCCATCAAACACATTGTCTTTTTGGAACTGGTAGAGCGCGAGTGGAAACGTCAAAAAGATGAGAAGCAGTTAGGTGAGCTCTCTCTGATGTCCTGCTTTCATGGCTCACGACGAAAAACGGTTATCCTCAGCCGCAAAGCTGGTTGCAGGTGGCGACACGCCGACGACATCAAAAGACGGAGAAGAGTTGGATCAGGTCGCCGGAAACACAGAAGATGAAATCGGAGAACGAATTGCCGGGGTGCGGGAAATTGAGCTTCTTTATGGACCGGAGTCGCTCTTGGCTTTATATGGTCCATTGCTCGTCCACGTTTGCGGAAGTCCTCACAAATTTAAGGTGAGTGATAGATATGTACATCCAGTTCTTGAGTTAAGTCTCTTCTGCATAGAATCGTACTCTTCGTGCAGCAGCAAGCTTGTCTTTTAGTAAATTCCTGTGTGTCAGTTCTCAATTTTGCGACCAGCACCATCATCTTCTCTTCAAAATCCTCGAGACATCCAAAGATCCCAATATCCGCAGTAACATCGTAATCGCTCTCGGAGATGTTGCAGTCTCTTTCAGTAACATCATCGATGAGAACAGTAACGAGCTCTACAAAGGCCTTTCTGACGAGGATTTAGTTGTGAAGAAGAACACGCTGATGGTTCTTACACATCTGATTTTGAATGGGATGATCAAAGTCAAGGGTCAGCTTGGAGAGATGGCGAAATGTTTGGAAGATGAAGAACCTAGGATTGCCGATTTGGCGAAACTTTTCTTCTCAGAGCTGTCGACGAAAGATAATGCTATCTATAATAACTTACCAGATGGTGCGTGCATTTCCTGCATTTTCTCGTATATTTCTTATGGTACGTTTCCATAGTTATCAGTCATTTATCGAGCGGAGAACATGCAGTTGATGAAGAAGCTTTCCAAAGCACCATGAAATATATATTCTCCTTCATTGAAAAGGTGAGTTAAAATTTTTACGTCGGTCAACTGATCTGATCCTCTTACAGGAAAAACAAGCTGAGAATATTGTCGAGAAGCTCTGCCAACGATTCCGCCTGTCTGAAGACCCTCGACAATGGCGTGATATTGCTTATTGCCTTTCTCTCTTACCATTCAAGTCAGAACGATCGGTGAAGAAACTTATCGAGGGGCTCCAATTTTACCGAGACAAACTGCACGAGCCGACTGTTTTTCTTCGTTTCACAGAAATCCTTACCAAGGTAAGCTGTTTGTCTTGATTGAAATCTTTGTTCGTAATTTGTTTTCTACAGGCGCGCTCAAATAAATCGGCCAACAAACCAGATTCTGAACTCAATGAGTTCGAAGCGGTAAGATAGACGCTGTCTGAGAGTAATTGCTTGCTGAGGTAGATACAATTAGATCCTGGAAGAACACAAACGACAAGGAGAAGAGGATCAAGCATTTGAAAAGAGGGTTGAAGGAAAGAAGGCCGCTGTCAAGAAGAGAGCTACTCGGCGTTGTGAGTACTAGCCGATATGTGTTTTGTGCTTGACACCAATTCGTTCATCGCATAGCAAATCGCAAAAAAAACCAGCAAGTTGAGCCAGAACCCGAACCCGAGCCGCAACGACAAGCGGGCAACGATGACGACGACGACGACGACGACGACGATATGTATGTATAGAAATAGTCTAAGATGTATTACATTCTCTTGCTTCTTGCCCTAATCATGCCCTCTGCCATCACGTGATCGATATCCATGATGGAACTCGTGTTGATATGAGAACTTAGTGATATCCGGTTCATAGGGATGCATTACTGTTCAGTCTTATTCCCAGCGCCGCATGGGCAAGATGTACCTTGATTTCGCGCATGATAAACTCCCTGATAATGCTGAACGGGCAAGGTAGGCCGATGATAATTTCCAGTCTTTTCTTAGTTATTGACACTTTCCAGTCATGATGGTTGATGTAGTATGGACGTCTTGGTTGCAATCAAGGTCCGAGAGTGCGCGAAGCTTGATGAACCCTCTGTCATGGGGTTACTCCTGCAAGATATTCTCCCTAGAGCACAGGCCGTGCCTTGATCAATCAAACTCAACAATGCGACCAGCATGGAGGTAAGCCGGCCTATCTTTTCTTAGAAGTCGATGCGCCCTGGAACACAGCAAGAAATCTGACTTACCAGGCGTTCTTCATCCCGGTGAACCAAATGATAATTACCAGCGCAGAAAGCTCACAGTCATGTTACTCATGGACCTGTCATTCGGAACTCTGAACGGCGTCCGGTAGCGACCAACAAAAACTACAAAAGGCAGGCATATCTGAAGTTTCAATCCTCAGTTCGCCCCAATACTTGGCCAACAATGAAACTCCTTTACACTGCATCGACCTTAGCCCTTGCTTCTGGTGCACTTGCTCAGCGCACCATCACAGTGTATAACGCATGTCCTTTTACCATCTGGTGAGTTTGTTGACGCTGTGACTATGTCCATCGACTGAGTGCTGGCATTTGTTAGGCCAGCTGTAATTATAATTTAGTATGAAATTTGGACTGGTAATTAACCATAAAGCAGATGTTCACTGGCTCCGGTACTCTTCCCGATTATACCACTGGGTTTGTTATTTATCTTCATCCGCTTCGCTTCTGGATGATCTGATCAGTCGGAACGTACTAGGTGGGAAGCCGCAGAATACACAGCGGTAACATTTACTGTAGGTCGATTCTGCTCTGCTGGTAAGATCAGTGACTTACTTCCTGTTTGTTTTAGGTCCCTAGCGACTGGACTGCTGGAAGAATCTGGGTTTGTCTAAACGGACATGTTTCAAGGATGGATCATTGAGTGTTCTGCCTTTCCACAGGGACGTCGTGACTGCGATTTCAGTACCAATCCAGGGCCTAACTCCTGTCTTGATGGAGGCTGTAACGGCGGTCTAGTATGCGATCCTACCGACGGCACTGTAAGTATCTCATATTTAGGTAAAACATGGCATGATACGAGACTGTTTTGTAGGGTGTCCCCCCCGCCAGTCTGGCAGAGTTTACACTAGGTGCCGGCGGCGTTGACTACTACGATGGTTCGTTCCGACGATATGTCTGTGGTATTTTAGCTCAATCTCGATTTTTCAGTTTCTCTCGTGGATGGCTACAATCTGCCTGTTAGCATCACCAACAACGTCGGTTGCGGTGAAGCGGATTGCGCAGTAGATCTTGGACCTGATTGTGAGTATCTCGCCTATCGAGTTTGAAAGAAAGTCACGTTGACAGATCCTTCCAACCTTCGTAGGCCCGGCGGCACTTCAAGGCCCGTATGACTCAACTGGTTTCCCAGTTGGATGTAAAAGTGCCTGTGAAGCCAACCTTGATGGTGACCCAAGTGAGTATGTTTGGTGCAATGTAAGTATAATAAGGCTCACAAGGATTATCACAGCCAATTCAGCTAACTGCTGCACTGGAGAATATGACACTGCTGCTACTTGCCCTTCCTCCGGAGTGGCTTACTATAGCTATTTCAGTAAGAATTACTGACTTTTTTGTCCGGAAAACCTGGTCATTAACAGATTTTGCAGAGTCAAACTGCCCCAACTCGTACTGCTATGCGTATGACGAATCCAGCGGAACTGCTCTGTGGACTTGTGATTCGAGTCTCAACGCCGAGTATACGATTACTTTCTGCCCTGCTTCTTAGTTTGCTCTTGTTGCCACTTTTCTATTTGGATTCAAGTCATTGCAAAGAAGCACGCTCATTCTCTGGGTTTTTGGGATTGTCCCGTATATGTACATGGTGCACCTTGGTGTTGAAATGGTCTATGTTATCCAATGAGCCTCACCTCTTGAACTGAAGACGAAGTTCACTGTATTCTATGTAACTATGTTGGCTCCTAAGGGCCTGTCCCATTTTGGACCTTGTCTCTTCGCTATAGTTGTAAGTTAAGACTGCGAGTTTTCGTCCTTTTGGTTTCGACTCATCGATCATCACCACCAGTGGTCTATATACTTGCTCATAAGTGTATTATTTACATGTGGAATCGTTGGTGAAGTACTGGGTCATCCTGCATCAGGGACTAGGGTTAGTTATAAATAGCTTTTCGTCATGATACTTCTTCGGTGCCACGCTGTCACATCGGTGGCCCGCATTGAACAGTATTACTATAAACTCCAAGTTGAAAGGGCCAAACTGCCCATACTCATCCTGCCAGTGAACTCACCGCGATCCCATCGCATTAACCATTCCGTGTGTGCATATCTCCCCGAGTCAATTGCGAGGAGAGTCTAAGGAACACGATCACGTCGTTGCTATCCTTGGGTGCCAAAATTTTATTGTAATATCTAATATAGGCCGCCGAATTCAATGGCCACCGTGACGCTGGTGAACCCATGCTCGAGTCAATCGATACCATGGTGGTACTGTGTCCGCCTTCCTCCTCATAATCATCTTTGACCGAACCGAGATTGAAACAATGCCTTCTCCCTTAGGACGAACTTCTACTCGGCACTAATCCACGAAAACTGAGCGCTGTTCAAGAAGGCTCAAGACGAGGGTCATTTTTACTGTGAATTCGTTTTTCACCAGCTTGTATTAGTAGAGATTTCTAGCCTTCATAAGTAAGTACACATTCAATACGGCTTGGGTCTCCATCCCACAATTCAACCACATGGGGCATCAAGGGCACATACTTGGGTCTGTCAACTACAAGCGGTGGAAATTCTCGGTCGAAAAATTCCATTCATATCCATGAAATTGGTTGCTACCGTTCGACCCAGTGTATGAGACGGCGCGTGGATTCTGGGACATATTCTGGCTCGCGAAAGCGCCAGTCTGGCGGATGCTTGAAGCCCCTTCGACCCACAACGTTGATGACTGCTGTTGGTAGAAGCTGGGCGGTATCATATCGGCTCCCACCAATGCGATTGCAATCCCAAGTAAAGAAAACTGACCTCATATCCCGAATATTCTGCAGTTCTAATAGTATCTGCAATCTGTCTCTCTTCAGGTTGTTCACTTCTTCTGTGAGCTCCAAATTTCTGCCACGCAACTCTGCAATTTCTCTTTGCGCTGTGGAGTAATATAAGCTCACTGTATCCGGAAGAAGAAAAAACCCCAATAAATACCTAAACGCAAGACATCGTGGCGGTTAGTTCCCCGCGTGCCCTCGCTTCCGTCCAGTTCTAAGGCTTCCCGAAGATTGTTATAGAGCACCTCTTCACTTTCTCGGTAAGCTCTTTGTTTCATCACTTTAGTCCCTGGTGTCACAGGAAGTGTAGTTCCCCGAGTAGTATGGCGTCTCACCATGATTACAGATGAAGGAATAAAATAGTTGTAAGTCAAGATGTAGTCTTGGACTTCGTTGTGTTTATCACGCTCTTGCTTGAGCTTTTTTATGCAATGGTCCTCGTGCCCGCCCACACAGCCAATCACGTTCTTTGCCACAAAGCAATGAGATATCTCCCGCGCGGTGACTATCAAGAGTGTCCCTTTGATCAATCTTTCTAATGGTCGGCCGAGTTCGAATATGTTAAACTTCCGTGGAACTTGGGCGATCATTGCTCGACCCTTGAAATGAAATTACTGGGTCGGTGAAAAGTCGGGAAGCCTCTTATTGCGCAAATCTCATCAAACATGCCTTGGAAAAGGGTGTAGTATCTTAACGGTTATTTTCCTCCAACACATGTTGAATATCCTTTTGACTTGGCTCACGGAGACAGAAATTATTGTTTTTATCCCGCGAAACTTGCCTTTACTACATTCACAGCATCTTCGCGGCATCGGTAACTCTTGGCCATTCAACTGTCGTCGTATCTCAGGTTCAACCCTGGGGCAAAGATAACGAACACATGTTTCCCCCGGAAATTGAGCTTTATTTTGATCATGCCTCTGCCAGATCGAGTCCGACATAAACCCAACCTTGTTGTTGTTGTGAGGTTCACAACTAGTGTGTGACCCGGTTTGTAAGGATCTTGGGCGTTCTGGGAAAAGGATTATCTGCAAACCAAAGCGATGTGCGAGAGTTCCGGTGCAGAACAACACTTCATCTGTTCGAAGAGCTGATATCGCTGGACCCTGGGCGTCACCGCATCGGCACTCGTGCAGGCCGCTTCTGATGGACTGTCCTTTCTAAAACCAAGTCCTGAAGCAATTTTTGTGCTCACTTGCCTTACTCTTACTCGGATCTCGTTCCGTTTAAAAATCAAATGGCTGCAAAACCCCATCAGTTCTGTGCAGCTTCATCCAGTCAGCGCGCGCTAAATCACCCACGTATCTATGTTTTCATTCCTTCCGAGGACTTAATTGAGGTGGAGCAGGCTATCGCATCATGATATCAATTGCGGCACACAAAAGTACGCACGTACAGGTTTACCGAGTGGTACCATGCTTTACTACGCATGTATCATGATATCGCACGAATTCGATCATACCTCGCGATCCGATGGGATACCGGACAAGAGACAACTGTGAACCTGCCAGGTAGTACTGTACGATCCGAGACCATTGGTTTGATTTGATCGAAAATTTCGCGTTCTAAAAGACCAGCCTCTAAAATATTTCTAAATCTGAACCATGATCAAACGGCAGCATCTCTACCTACTAAATCTCCGTACCCCATACTCTCATTCTGACTTCATCCAGGAACCAGCTGAACAACACACTCAACGTCCCTTTCCCCAATCTGATCTGGATCCGGGAACGCGCGCCATACACAGCAATGGCGAGGCCTAGCACAAGCACCGCCATGATCGTCCGTTTTTGAAAGCGGATTTTCGACAGAGAAATTCGTATGATCCGAAGATTTCGTGTCAAGAACACGTGAACCTTGGGCATCCTTCGAGGCTGTACCTTTTGAGATGGCTCAAGCTTGGGTTGCTCCTGCTCTTCAATGTAAGGAAAGACAACTAGTTCAGGATGCGTTACGAGATCCTCGAGGGAGTCATCTGTTCGGAATGTCCGGAATTTAGTCAGGATTGGCTGCGAGTCTGGATTCTTTTCCGACAGCGAGCATTTATCTTGGATATGTGAGGTCGAGGAAGTGGAATCCTCGCACCATGTGTGAACGACACTTGCAGGCCCGAGAAGAGATGCAAGTTTCAAGTCGGGATGTGTCGGGGGGTATTCTTTCAAGAGAGTAGAAGCATGTGTCAAGAGAGCAGAAAGGGAGAGCACATGCGGGTTTGGAGATCTAGGCGTAGGTGTAGCTGTCCTGGAAGACGGTGAATAGAGAGGAGGAGCATCCGAAGACGCCAAAGAAAGAGGCGGTGATGACGACCGTGGTCGCTGGGAAGGTTCTTCGTCGGCTGAAACAGGGATGGTACTCGAACTCTCAGAGTTATCGCCTGTGCAGTCCGGAGTAGTTGGATTGTTTTGGAAGGCCGCCTCTAACTTGTGTTGTACGTCTGATCTTGGATGTTCGGCGGTCAATCGAGACTCTCCGTTTGATATGAAATCAGATCGGCGTTCAACTTCAGATGCCCCTTTGGCGGTATCGTATAGAGTTTCGTCACCACAAACGGTCGATTCGTCATCGCATACTGTTGTGTCCCCTTCATCTCCAGTCGTTTCGCCGTCAATCTCGTTACCTCCATCACCACCGATCATGGTCTCTTCGTGACACTGGCTCATTAAAATGCTGTCATCAGCCTGTTGTTGCCTCAAGACACCAATTTCCGAGCCCCCGCCGTTAAGATCACCGCTGATGATAGATCCTGGTAACTCTTCGTGGCTGTTTCCATCATCATCGCATAGATTGGGCATGCTGCTCAGGAGCGAGTGTATCATGCCTTCTTCGCCATCTTGTTCGAGAGCGAGGACCTCGGCCTTGCGGAACAAAATGAGCTGTTATAGTATGGTCTGTGATTAGATGGGCGCCAAAAGCTGAGAGCAGAGATGGAGGAATATAATAGGAAATGTGAAGGCCTAAGGGCGCCACAGGATGGAAGTGAATGGATAAACTTTCAGGCCGAAAAAGTGGTTGTGGTGGATACGGGAAAAGGTGGATAGCCAATCAACGCAACCATATGCACATAGTCGTATCAGACACCCAACAGTCGGCGCAACCGAGTAATGGTCGACAATTTAAAACAAATCTAGACTCACAGAAGCAGCAAGCCAAACCACAGCCTCTGGTGGGCGACAGAGGAGCCAATCAAATATGCGTTGAATCAGCGGGAGGGTGGGAGTGTCGTGCGAAAGCAGAGTCAAAAGAGCAGGCAAAGCGTGATAAGGCAGAGGGGACGTGCTATCCGGAGGATTAATTCGTTAACTGTGCGTATATAAAAACATAAATTTATTCGTGGGGAAGGCGTACCACTCTAAGATGTCAGCTAATTGTGGGTCTGCAAGGCGGAGAAGGTTCTTCAAGATCCTATATGTGTAAATATATGTGTACCATTTGGTATTCGACTGGTGTCAGAACGCGAGTAGCTACACACCTGAGAAGAGCAAGGACGGGTTCCAACGAAGGTCCCATGGAATCACGGAGACGATGCAGACTTAGGTGTTCTGCTGCGGATAGCCGAAGCCCGGGAGGGAGTGTAAGAAATAGCACAGTAACGATATCGTGATATCCCTGTGGACAATAAGAAAAACAATGCAAAGTCCGCGCAACACACCACCCGCACCTGAAAATAATGTAGTTTCCTCCGTTTTCTGAATATTGCAACAAGGAGATTGTGCAGATCGAGTTGTAGTGGTTCTCTATCCACATAACTATCATTAGATGGATACATCACGAATGACCTGTCCGTATCAAGTCTAATCTGCCGCTCATCCTGGTGCGGTTCTGTGTCGAGCCCGTTGAATTCAGAACTTGAGGTATTGCTGGCGTGAAGAAGTTGTGCCCTACTCAATGTTAGCTCATTCTCATAAGAGTGACAAACACACCTGTAGCTCACCAGATCCTTATTCTATTCTTCCCAAATCCTCCCGGACGCAAACTCTGTGCTCTCAACTCATCCCAGTCCAAGTCCATAGTGTCCTTCCAAGTAATGAGTTGGACCTAAAGGCCGGGTGCCACAACTGGTGGAACCAATGATCGACATATTTGGCACGTGTATCGAGGTTGTCGCGTTTGCTACACACTCAAAAAAGACGTAAGAAAAGACGTAAGTACGTGCACCCATTGTGCAAGCCTCAAATACATGCTTCACCACAGTTTGCAGGGTTCTTTAGTAAATATACATATTGGATGGCTTATATATTACGCGGTAACATTGGAACACCAGTGGCATCATCATCCTCCTCTTCGGTATCACTTGCTTCCTCTAAGACTTGTCCAGCCTTCCCTCGCCAACGAGAAACCTTAGCTATGAGCAATCTTTCGACATCTTCGATATCATGGCAAAGAGATAAGGATTTGCGGAATTTCTGGAACCATGGCCGACGAACGCTAAAGATTTGTTCAACAAATTATTTGCAGTCTTCATCTGGCGACAAACCCACCATTGGTATTCGATATAATGTCGGACGTGTGCTTGTATTGCATGCAAAGATACAGTCTCTGGATGGCGTTTGCATATTTCCAAATATTCCAGGGATATTCGTACGGGATCTGGCACCAAATTGGCAAACAAACTGAACCGATTTGAAGTGAGTTTTAAGCGAGGTGCAGAAAGCAACCAGGCCACCAACCAAGGATTTCCCAAGAGTGTTTCCCCCACCATACAGCCATCTGCCCCAGTGTACTCAAAATTTTCGATGAGATCGTCCCACTTACGCACATTCCCATTACTGATGACCGGAATGCGCAATCTCTCCTTCAATTGTTTCACCTGGGAAAGATCTGCAGCCCCTTGCCGCCTTCGCCTCGCAGAAACGTGTCTGGCATGCAAGGTAACCCAAGATGCACCTGAGGCCTCGAGGGACTCGGCAAGGATGACAGTATCAGATGTATTTTGACATAATCTAATTTTGGCAGAGACCGGGACCGCCAAAGACTTCGACATCGAAGAGACTGGCAGATGCATGTTCGGAGAGGATCAGGATATATGTTGTCAATTGCATACCAATATTTTGTACCAAGTGCCAATCTTTCCGACCGAGCAGATATCCTCCATAGTGGCCTTCTCGCGCGTGTTCCTGAGGACATCCGAGATTTAAATCTAATCGGCTTCGCATGGCAGTAAGAGGAGGGCGATATTGAAAAAATGATTGCCATGATGCATGCACCTATCGCGTCGCAGTATGTTTGCAGTTTCTTACCCGCACTCACCACGACTTCTGGATCATTTCCACAAAGCTGAACGACAACCGGACGTCCGTGATTATTTTCATTTTGCATGAGGTCTCTTTGATGAAATTCGAGATAATCTTGGTCGTACAATAGCTTATCGGGCGAAAGCATTTGGGTATACGCCAACGTCGCGCCGTATTTGCGTGTTAAGGCGCGAAATGGAAAGTCGCTTTGATTCACCATCGGGGCTGCGATGAAAGCAAGGTCATTGGCGGATACCATTGTGACATCCACACTTGATCCAGGCGGTTTGCTTTGATACAAGTATATCCAGATGGAAGAGCGACTCCGAGTCTTCAGTACTTCAATCCCTATGATTGATGCTTATGAATAAATTCCCACGTCAATAATGGTCATCAGGCAAGTGGTCCAGCGCCAGCTTCATCCAATGTCACCATATATACCTCCTGGTCTGCTGGCTTCTGCTGGATGTTATCAAGTGACCAACTCAATCTTCTTGACCATGCGTGCACTGTATCGGCCACCCTGTCCATGATCAATATTCGCTTAAGCAATACGTCAAAACGCGGTCTCGTGATGGGCTCGTCATGATTTTAATCTCAAAATATGCACAGTGACGACGGGAGTGTTGGTGGATCCATGATGGGGTGAGTCTCAGAAGCTTAGTTGACAGCGTAGGTGAGTATATTTAACCTTTGCCTCTCGAGAGGACTATCTCGCTGATATCGTCCTCATCTCTTGTTTGACCACCATGCTCAGCAGCGCGTTTATCGCTCTTGCAGTATATCTGCAATTAGCTAGGGCACAGGATCTCAGCGTGCCCTCGACTTGGAGAGATCCCAGCACTACTTTGACCTCGTCCACTCGAGTGACGATTGCACAAGACTGTGTTGACACCCTCACCGCACAACTTGACACGAGCACAGGCTCGTTTACTGGTTAATCATGACCTCCGAATATGTTATAGAAGGACACTAAACCGTCGTCAATCTAGGAATTAGTTATTGGCAAGATGCTAATGCCCTTTCTGCAATGGCTAATCAGGATTATTTCACCGGATCTACCACCAATCAGGGGGATGTGACAACAAGCCTCAACTCAGCATGGAGTCTATACGCGAATTATGATCAGTATGGGTACGTATATATAAGTTATCTCTGAACAGTTTATCTTGCTGATGTTCGTTCACTTGCAGGGTACGTAAAACTCGTAGCTTCAAAGGTTGTTATATCCGGCTGATGCTTCATCATTCTCGATCAGTATAATGATGATGCTATGCAAGTTTTCCGTTGCTGCGTGTCGCATAAAGTCATCCTTACATGAGCGTTAGGTGGTGGGCCACAGCAGCATATTATGCTTACAGAGCTTACGGCGACTCCAACCTCTTGGACCACGCTATTGGAACGTGGACCCATGTGACAAACTAGTAGATCTATTTTTTTAATGTTTTGAACGGGACTGACGTTAGGGCATCAGCGTCATCACACCGGCTGATGCAAGCGCCGGGAGTATCTCGACGAAGAACTTTACGATCGAAGGATCCTGTGACGGAGGTCAGTATGCGAGAACGTCAAGTTGTCTTTCCTAGCTTATTGATAAGTTAGATACGATGGTCGGCGGAGTATTCTGGGTAAGTAAACTCGCGATGCGTGCGCACATGAAGGTTGACGGCTTTCGCAGAGACCGACTATCGATGATACAAGTGTCAATTCCATAGCTACGGGGTGAGCTATCTAAGACCTAAGATATTCCAGATTTTTCTGCCTAACAGTGCTGCTTTCCGGATTTTGACAGCCTGTATGTCACGTAAGTTTTTTTCTTTCGATCGGCTTCAATGGCCTCATTTCGTGCAGTCTTTCAGCTTTCCTTGCCGCCGAAACAGGCAACTCCACCTATACCAACGCTGCCATCTCAAGCGCGAATTGGATCAAAACCACCAATATGAACACTGATTACCTTGCTCTCGATACCGTTGATGCACAAAATTGCACAAGATCCCCTTCCACAGAGCTGTTTACCTATAACAGTGGCAAATATATCGAAGGACTCAGCGTGTTGGCCGATATCACTGGTGATAATGCGTGGTCGTCACTGTAAGCTCTCACCCACGTTCAATTTTATATTATGCGCGCTCACCGTAGTCATGGTATCGAAGCATGCTGAACATGGTTGCTGCTTCTACCAAAGCGACAGCTTGGGAGGGCAGTGATGGAATCATCACTGAAGGTGCGGATGTCACTGAGGACAATGATGTCGTAGGGTTCAAATGTGTGTTCATCTGATATCTACTCCAAATAACTGATTTTCTGACTTGAGTCCTCATGGAATCAATCTCCAGCTGTTCTCATCCGCGGATTAAATGAAGTGTGGACACGGAATGTCGGAAACGATGCTTTAAGGACGCTCATTCAAAGTTATACTGATGTACAAGTAGGTTTAGAATTGATGATTGGTAAAACTTGCAGACTCTGACGGTCACTACAGTACAATGCTCTACTCGATTTGGCCTCGACCAACAGTTCCGGTGCGACTTGGTATTCTCCTGCTTGGGAAGGGCCCGGACCATACTCTTTCATTTCTTGGGGCCAACTGGCTGCTATCGATGTTCTTGTATCGGCTATCAATGTCAACAATTGAGTAGTTTGCCTGTGGCAATTTGCGTTGTATGTGATTACTTCTTCCGTGAGATTGCTTGCTATTTGCCATGTTATCACACAGTGGTCCTATATTAGGTGCTTCGCTTGATCAGCGACGTATATCATGGAAGACCGAGGCACGACCTCTGAATTTGTGGATGCGGTCCAGAAATATTAACCAAGAAACCGTCTCTGCGCGATCGAGCAGAATGTGTCACATGTATAAACTCAGGTTCAATTTCAAAAATTTAAGGCGGAAATATGTATGGCGGCCTTGTGGCTTCGAGCTGTATAATCATCTACACTTGTCATTGACAAGGTGTTTTCAAGCGCACACTCGAGGTCGCAATATACACCCAAAAATTCATTTCAACAGACCACTGGACGGGTCCGAGAACAGTCCGACTCGGGGTGCATACCAACCCTTCGAGATAAATATAGGCCCAATTCTTTACCTCTGCTCTTATCTCGCAAAATTTCATCCCCACACTGTACTTTATCAACAAACTCGTAAAATCAGGGGCTAGCTTCTTCAGATCCACTAGTCCGAGGTTTCTACCAATGTATCGGCGAACGGACTTCCTGCGGCGATTTTACGGACTCCATCTCCATGCGGTATTACAGTACTTATGCTGTGGATTTCAAAACAGGCGGAGACGCGGGTGATAAGTTGTTCATTGTCAAAACCGCAGCAATCATTTAAGTTTCTGAGATGTTCCCTTTCTACAATTATCCTCACCTTATCTGTGAGACCAGACATAAATAACTTTGTCACTTGATTCTTCCATGTGAGTGGCTTGTTGTATTGTGCTGTCTTATGATCACTATTCGCCCCCTAGTTACTATGCTTCTTTGCATCTCTATCCCTCCAATGCAGTTGATTTAGACGCGCGCCACGACGGTTTTCCGAAATTTGCCCGCAAGGAGTAATTTGGCGCAACCGAGTGTTGAAGTATCGGTGATCGCACTGGAGATTGTTTATCTATGAGGAAATAGCCTGAGCCCGACCTTTGAGATCATCGGGCTCTGATGGTCCGAATTACATCGAGCCTTTAGCACTCAGGTATTTCTGGTACGGTAAAATCATTGTGCCATAATCCGAGACGTCCACGCGGGCGAGGAGATCACCGATGTCAGGCGAGGACTCATCGCAGGTAAGGATCAGTATCTTTGCTATTTTTTTTGCGATATTGATTTCGGCTTTTTCCAAGAAGCAGTCACTACCGCGAAAGACATAGCACGCGGGTTGCCGTGTAAATTTTCAGCGCTCCCACCGTGGTCGCATTGCGGCCATTCTGCCTCGGTTCCGGGATTTGCCTCTGAGACTTTTAACATCCAAGAAAGGGGCGAATTTCTTTGATATCATCGACGAGGTCTGAAATGTATCTCAGCGCCCTTGTTACGCGAGCTTCGTCTTTGATGGAGCCCTTTTTCCGGATTCATATCCCACCATCTTTCTCATGCATGACATAGGTTCTGTAGCAATGGAAATCGAAGCGAATTGGGACAAATTGGTGCTCCCACTGACCGGGTCACGATGCGCAGTATTTTAAGAAAAAATATCCACGCCCAGGATTCTTTGTGGAGTCGTCAGGGGGTGCCTCCAATCTTCGCGGGAGAAGTATCTGGATGTGTTAAACGCCACCGGCCAACTCAACACAATAGATAACGAGATGCTTCAGAATGGGGCCTGGAGGGGTGATACCTGTTCAACCAGCGCAGCATATCAAACATCACATGCATATAGTAAGTACAATTTTTACTGGGTGGAACAGAAAGGTCGTTATTGATTGAAATATGACTGTAGTCTGGTGATGGTCATGGGACGCAGATCTATGTCAAATGAATGCATTCTTGGCGATCTTGCGTCGAGGGCCCGGGGACTGATGACGACAAGATCTGCGTGACGCGTTGACCCCCAAATCCGCAAACACGAGCGTTGAAATGCAAATTTGGAGAGCTAGCTGAGATTCTTTTTCAGAAATGTGTAAATATATAAAATACAGATGGCCCATAAAATAAACCAAAAAATGCTGGGGTGAATAAGGAATAACTACACTACAACAGGCGCACCATGGAGTCCGTGTTCTACTGGGAAGAGCGCGACAGTGGTATAATCGAAGCAAAGCGTAAAGTCATAGTGTTTCATGAGGACTGAATCATTATTTTTATGACCATGTTTCCGTCCTCGTCCTTGCCACGGGCAAGGAGCTCAAAGGCGCGGGCGGTATCTTTGAGGTCAATGCGATGAGTAATCAACTTTTCGATGTTTTTTAGCTTTCCCGAAGCAAGAAGGGAGATAGCGGCGGGGTAGGTGTTGGCATAACGGAAGGAACCCTGTATATCCACTTCGCGGAGGGCAGCGGCTGATAGTGGAAGCATGACGTTGCGGGAGCCCATACCGACAAGCATTACTTTACCGCCCGTGACAGCGGCCTGATAAATAAGTTTAAATGTGGGGGGCTTAATAAAAGATAGAAGAAACTAAACTTACGTGTATCGACATTTGAATACATGGCTCAGCGCCTGTGCATTCGAAAACAAGATCAAAACCATCTGGTTGACCAAATTTCTCCAGGGCAGTTTGTATGGTTTCCTTGGCTCGGCGAAGCTGCTCGTCGGAGGTTTTTGCTTTGTCTGCCAAAGGCAAACAGTATGTTTGTGATGCGAAGCCGTTAGCTTTCGCAAAATCGAGACGCGATTGGTTTATGTCGATGGCAACGACACGGGAGGCACCGAACGACTTGGCGAGCGCGCAAGCGAGAACACCGATGGCTCCAACTCCGAAAACTAGGACACTTTGACCCGCAACTAAATTTGCTCGCCTGGAAGCATGCAGGAGAACTGAGAGAGGCTCGGCAAGGGCTGCCTGCTCGAAAGAGACGTTATCGGGTAGTCTATCAAATAAAGGCGGTGGGGTTAGAGAGGAACCATGCGCTACCGAAGAAAACTTACGGATGGAGGACGTGTGCGGGATGGTTCATACGAGCCTGTAGTGTGCCGTCCAGGTGGGGGAATGTTTTTGCACTGCTGCAAAACCGTAAGCCTTTGCAGAGGTTGTAGCGGCCTGCAGTGCAATAATTGCAGTCGTTGCACATAATTCCGGCCTCGATCGCGACGCGCTGGCCGGGTACAAGCTTCACACCTGGACCCACAGCGGTCACAACACCCGCTGATTCATGGCCGAGGATAAGTGGGGCTTGGAGAGCGAAATCTCCGTTTCGTCCCTCGAGATAGTAGTGCACTGGAAAATTTTACGTCAAATTTGCGCCGAGTTTACTGACGAGTTTACTCACAGTCACTACCACAAAGACCAGTTGAGCGCAAGGCTACCTGAGCGTGGTTTAACTGTGGGGGCCACAGTGAACGCTCTTCTACGCGAAGATCCCTGGGCCCGTAAAGGACGACGGCGCGCTGTGAAGGAAGGGCAACTGGAGACATGGAGAGTAATGGAGGGGATGGAATTGGAAAGGTACGTACATTCGGATACCCTTATAAAGTCAGAAGAAGTGCCAGTCTCGTGAGGGAGGAAATCTCGGGACGAACACTAATGCTGTAGAACAGGAGATACTGCCACGGACCGTGCTTCCGCAAGTGACATAAAATAAAACGTTGTGTCATAAATTGCCACCCAAACACTAAATGACTGCCTTTTGGACCTAGGCGTTCAATATAGTTTATCTATATCAGGCAATTAGGTTCCACGCACCTCGATTGGTTTCTACCTTAAACTACACAGTCTCACATATTTCCCCCATTTCTGTCAATATTCCAATCGTTAATAGTGTACTTAGCCGAACAGCCGGATATCTCGGTTCGCTAGCCGATGCGGGGTAGAAATAAAATTCTAGGCCCTGAAAGTCAAAAGTGGCAAGTGTACATCTGGACGCCCGAACCTACATTTGACGAATTTAAGTAGACCATCCAGGTGAGCTCAAGTTCTTCAAGTCTGGATCTCACATTTTGGTTGAGCTCAACCACTCATGGATCCCTCTCCAGCAATCTCATCCCCTTATCTTTTTTCCTTGTCGGGTCAGAATGCCCTCATAACAGGCGCCACTAGAGGTACGTACATATTGCCCTGTACTGGCTTCCTTTTCAATTAACCACAGGCAACAACGGCCTCACTATCTATCGTTTTATTGCGCTACCATGTCTACTGCATCAATCTAACGTTTTGCAGGTATTGGAGCGGCTTGTGCAATAGCATTGGCTCAGGCTGGAGCCGCGGTTTGTATTGTACAACGGCAACCTCCTCAGGATGGTACCCCCAATCTGGATACAGTAAACGCTATTCGAGCGTTGGGCGCGACAGCGGAAGTCATCTATTGCGATTTGGACGATCTCCATGCCGTCCAAGAGCTCTTCCCGAAGGCTCTTGAGCTCATGGGCGGTAATATACATATTTTGGTGAACTGTGCTGGGATCCAGCGGAGATCCCCGAGTGTCGATTTCCCAGAGAAGGATTGGGATGATGTAGGTTATCTCCTCGCACTTCTATCGCGTCAAACTTCCTTTTTTGCTAATCAAATTCTCAAACCGTGTTTGCCTTCAAACCTAGGTTCTCAATGTCAACCTCAAATCGGTCTGGCTGTTATCGCAAGCTGCGGGCCGACACATGGTGCCCCTTCGGAGAGGAAAAATCATTAATTTTTGCTCTCTACTTACTTTCCAAGGAGGGTTGACGGTTCCCGCATATGCTGCAGCAAAGGGAGCATTGGGCCAGCTCACCAAAGCCCTCAGCAATGAGTGGAGCCAGCATAATGTTCAAGTCAACGGTATTTGTCCGGGATATATCGCCACAGAAATGTGCGTAATTCTTTCTTGTTATCTCTATTTTATCGACTTCCCCTTGAGCGGACCCGTGATGATGCATTCATCCGAAATATCATCATATCGTTGATAATGATTAGCACCGTGCAAATGCTCCCCCCTCCTTTCCCGGTGGTCACGGCGTTCTTATCTCTTGCTTATGATCCACAAACTTTGTGTCCTTCTTGTGCTAACTGTTTTCGCTAACATCATCCAGGAATGAAAGGCTGCTCGCGGACCCAGTTCGTTTCAGGCAGATATCGGAAAGAATTCCGGCTGGGCGGTGGGGAGATCCGCAAGACTTTGCAGGTCCTATCGTCTTCCTTTCCAGCAAGGCCAGCCAGTATGTGTGTGGCGAGCTTCTGGTCGTTGATGGAGTGAGTTCGCCAGACTTCCTTGGCATCAAATCTGACACTCGCAACTTATCATTCAGGGTTGGATGGGGCGATAGTCGCGACAAATGGTGCAAATGACCGCGGATGGCTTTCACACGAATGCCAGTTCAGAGGACAGCGAATCAAAGATAACGAGACGAAGGATTGATATGTAGTTTTTCCTTTCTAACTTCTCACCATCTTGCCAATGACGTCTTTCCGTGTAAAATTACCTCGGAACGATTCGGCCCATACGTCAATGTTCGGAAGTCGTGACAGTGAAAATTCTGTCTCGACACTCGATCACAGATCGGTGCCGCGTGTCAACCAGTCCTCGCTTTTGAAATATTTGTACAGTGACCTTGTGGACTAGAAACCACCAAAAATAACGGAGCGTTCTCATATCCTTGGGGCTTTCAGGCCCGATTACCGCCCATGCGGATTGGCGAGGGTCTGCGATGATTTAACCACCTAGAATGGATGTGCGAACAACGCGGGGGTGCCTTTGCCTACGATCAGCTCTCCCCGTTTTACCGACACGGCCCGGGTGACTTCTTGTGAGATGACTTCCATTGATTGGCCAACTATGTATGAAAGGACCAACCATATGGTACCATGGTGTTTGTAGACCGCACAACCCAAGTCCGGTGATCAGGGGAGGGCAAAACAGTCGCGGGTAGGAGGCATGCTTTCAGCATCTTCCCTTTGTAGGGATGGGGTGGATTTCCAGAGTTAATTCCTGTAGAAATTCTTCGTAAGGACCACTGCGGTGATCCCAGTCAGCTGTTCAGAATAGAGGGGAAGCGAACTGCTCTTGAACCGAATTTTGGTACGAGACTGCCATTTGTTAGTAGAAACACCGTGCTGGAAGATATTTAGGGAAGGTGGAGAGTCCAATTTTTCGCATTACGAGTCGCAGTAGCATTGGGACCTCAAAAGAGCAGCGAAGGAATCCTGAAATGAAGATTACGTTGTTTGCGAGGACAAAAGATCAACATCTCACTGATGATAAGAGTCCGGACCGTCGATGGAACGGCTGGCAGAGCGAAAAGGAAACCACCACAGAAACCTGGTGATGACGTAGAGCATTTGATGGGTAGACTCCGATGAAAACCATGTCGTCTGATCGCGCATATAGAGGGGGGACACAGGCGCGGTCACTTTAACTCGGTTAGAGATACCAGATAGCACCACATGTGGGCTATCGAAAGGAAGGTTCATTAGATGCTACGCGAGAAATAATCGGGGTGGAGGTGGTAGGACGCAAAAGTAGAACGAATTTCCATAATGATGATCGAAGATGCTTGTTAAACAATTAAAAGGAATAATCGACATGAAACCTTGAAGAGAAGGCTCTATGTGGACGGGACACGTGTGGTCCGAGGTAACTGCTTGTGGAGCAGACCGGTCTACAAGTAATCCCTAGTCCTGACTTTCTATGGGGATGAGGTCCGGAGGAGGTCAAAGACACGTACGTGTCCTGTGATCGAATGATGACTTACTAGAAAGGCAAACGGAGCACCAGAAACGAGGCATTAAAATAAAAGGGTGAATACGGCTGAGTGATAAAAGGCACATTACAATGGCAGTCGGATGACAGGTAGATCGATCCGAGGTCGTGACCAGCGAAGCGATCTAATTCTGAGACAAATATATGGTACCGATGCAATAAGGTTATCTGCAAAATAAAAGAATTGATGGCCGACATAGATATACATTATATGATACCTAGATGGACTAGTAAGCACGTATCATTGAAGATGGCACGATGGTCCTCACCATGTGCAGCTGTCTTTGATGGTTAACTCAAGACTCATCCAACTAGGCCGCAAACAAAGGTCGACATGGATCCTACTTCGAATTCACGGCTATCTCAGATACCGGTGGGGCCTACATCCAGCTTTAAACCGACCAAGCTTTCCGGTAGGAGTTCGTGTCCTGTGACCTATATGTACACGCTGATTCTGCGATCACGAATCACGAGTACGCTCGCGATCCCCAATGCATGTTGATTATATAGACAATGCTCAATACTGCGGCTGTTCAACGTGATTCGGCGAGCTCGTTACGTGTGATTGATGTTTGCGTGGAAATCTGAGTGAAAGCCTGATTACCAGTATCATGGATCAAGACAATAAGCAAGATGCCTGTTGCAGGGGAAGACCTGGGTGGTCGTGTCGAGGCTAGGTATTCACGGATCGCAGATCGAGCTATTCGAAGCTGTAGCATTGAGACTTGACTACATCAATTCTCCATTGAGTATATGTTAGCGAACATATTGCTGAATACAAGTTGTCTTACGGAGGTCCCATGCTCTTGTCATATGCAAGCGCGACTGGGATTAATCATCACGTTGCCACAAGATGTTGAGGTTATCACAACTGTATCAAATGATGAGCGGACAGCGAGAAGCCAAAATTGTTATAATTGTGACCGTAGAGTAAACGAGACAGTACATCTCAATAAAATAGAATACCAGAATACAACACCTAAGGATACAGATCGAGAGGATAGCGGACCACTTTACTTCGTCCCTGTTGAGCTTGAGAACTGATGGATGTTAGGAATGCAGGTTGATGCAGGAATAGACCGCATACCTTTGTCACAGATTTCGTGCCTTCGGAAATTGCATGTTTTGCCAGCTCCCCAGGAAGGATTAACCGAACAGATGTCTGGATCTCACGGGATGATATCGTCGACTTCTTGGAATATGCAGCAAGTTCTGCGGATGTTTGTATCAAACGATAGATCTTTTATGTATATTAAGCTTACTCGATGCTTCTGTGGCAATACGCTCGAAGATATCATTGACGAAAGAATTCAAAATGGCCATAGCTTTGTTTGAGATACCAGTATCAGGATGTACTTGTTTGAGGACTTGATGGCGGTCAGTGAGAGTTGGAGTACCGTGCAAATTTCGCAAACCTTTGTAGATATACGAGGAATAAGTTTCCTTGCGGACTTTTCTTCTCTTCTTCTTCTCATCGCCTCCAGCTCCAGAAGCAGCAGCTTTAGAAGTTTTCTTCGCGGCTTTCGCGCCCTCTGTGGTTTTGGCTGGCGCCTTGGATGCAGTTCCCGAAGCCGGAGCTTTACCGCCAGTCGAAGCAGGTTTTGGTGCCATTGCGCAGGAGAAATGTAAAAGATGCGAGCGCAAGATACTATGGACAAATACGCCCAGCGAGATGATGGGGGTTAGAGATAGAGATAAACAGGGCTACGGGAAATCAATATGCAGCTCCTATATATACCTTCACGTGACTTTGCATCTATTTGGTTCTGTCGCGTCACGACGCGTCTTTGTTGATTGCGTCGGAGTTACATCCACGGAGTATAAATACCAAGTGCATGTTTACTGACTCCCAATCGATTCCCAATTTGACCACCGCCTCCTGCTTTTTTAAACTTCATCTCAAATCATCATGCCCGCCAAAGCAAGTGGTAAAGCCAAATCTGGTGGTAAAATCAAGGGAGAGGCCACAAAATCCCAATCTCGGTCATCGAAAGCTGGTCTGCAATTCCCAGTCAGTCGAATGCACCGTTTGTTGCGCAAGTCCAACTACAGCAAACGTATCGGTGCTGGTGCACCTGGTCAGTAATCTTAATGCTTCTCATGGATGAAATCTTACATAGTCCTCAGTCTACCTCGCTGCCGTCCTTGAATACCTCTCAGCTGAAATCCTCGAATTGGCCGGTAATGCTGCAAGAGATAATAAGAAGCGTCGTATTAATCCCCGTCATCTCCAACTTGCCATCCGAAATGATGAAGAGTAGGCTACTATCTCATGCGTTGAGACAATTTTCTGACTCGTTTTAGGTTGAGTAAACTTTTGGGTGATGTCATCATCTCAGAAGGCGGTGTGGTACCATTCATCAACCCGGCAGTCAGTTTATATCCCATTACTTCTGATCGATAATCGCTGACAATTTTGTATTGTAGTTGCTGCCAGCTAAGTCGAAAAAGCAGAGTCTCGATAGCCAAGAAGTGTAATCTTTCTACTCGTGTATTCCTAGCCTATTGCATCATACTGTACTATTAGTTTTATATACATGCTGTTAATCAGATTTCTACTGTATGGACTTGATCAAGCGCGTTTTCAGGTAAGAGATAAGATTCATTAGCTAGTATCCTACAACACAAAAATATAGATGTGAAAAATACCATAAATCGCCAGAAAGGCGGTAAGTGTTGGTTCGGTCATGCATGGTGACAGATTGGAGCTTCAATATGTGGTACTTCTTCCTCCTCGTCCTCGTCCTCTTCCTCATCCTCTTCCTCATCCTCAGCTATTTCTTCGTCAGATCCCTCGGCGACGATATCTTCGGTTTCGGATTCTGATGCATCGTTAGCCTCTCCGTTGCCTTCCTCTTGATCTACTGTCTCAGCTGGACCAGCCTCATCTGGGTCTTCCTCGGGCTGATCTTGCGGTTGTCCCTCGACTGAACTTCCATCGCTTTCGCTTTCGCTTTCATCCGTGTCCACATCATTGCCAATTTTTTGTTTCCCCAGTCGTCGCCCTTGTTTCCTTATTGCGTGGAAAGCTACCAGCAGACTGTGTACCTCGGCCCACCTATCCGAATAAAGCGTTTGGTCCTCTTCAGTCGCTCGCCCTTGCAAGTCCCAGGCTTCTACATAAGACAAGTTGGGCATCAACGCAGTCAGAAACGCGGTGATCGCAAGAGGATGTTTGATGATTGATTGGCCGAAATATGCGAATTGTAAATTCTTGTGAGAGAATCCATGCGCAGGTGCTTTTGTGGGAACAGTGAACAGGTCCACAGGCGAAAAGTCGATGACGATCGATAGGGATTGGAGTTGTGGACAATGTTTGAGTAAATGAATTAGTCCTTTAGTGCTTACACGGGTTCCACGCCAGGTGTTAACGTTGATATCGAGCGTTCGCAATAGAGGCCAGCATTGCGCCATCTCCTTGATGGCCTTATTATCTAGCCTCATTGTGGACCCCGTAACAAGAGTGAGTGATTGAAGGTTGGTCAACAAGAGGAGTGGGCGAATGGTATTTATCGTGAAATGGCTATTGCGACTGATGTGGGTAGTTGTTGTATAAATGACACTGAACTCTTCTATAGATTTTTGGTAGCAGCACCGAGTGAGCCCTCCAAAGAATTCTTGTAGAGTATCGCATGGTTCTCCATTTAAGAAGGTGAAGTCAAGGCACCTTGGTGCTATGTACAGCGTTTGCGTGAGAGGCATAAGACTTGTGGGAGCAGGTGCCGAGATAGAGAGACGTTTGACAGTGCTCCATGCCGGGTAACGGAACAACTGCAACACCTGGGGAGATAATGGAACACCGGGAAAATCGAAGGATAACACAAGAGGCAATCGAAGGCGGGCAATATGGGCTATCGCCATTTCGGATAGCGTTCCGCATGTCAATGTCTCGAGGTAGACCAAGTCAAGGATACAGTCGGACACGGCCGTATCGAGTGCGAATCTATCGATTCCGTATCCTGACACAGATAGGCGTTTAAGATTGGGACAGAGAGCTCCAAGAGAGGCGAGGAATGATTGGGAAGAGACGTCTAGATTCATCCCAGGCAGGCGGAGTGTAAGTGTTGTAAGTCGGTCCGAAAGGAACATCCGGAGCACTGATAGTGTCTCTCTGTTCGTACATTCCCAATGCAGTGAAGCCAGACGAGGAAAGACGCAGCCAAACGTGGGTGGAAAGGTGAGGGCTCGAAGTACATCGGGATCGAACAAGCTCAGAGACTCTTTCCACTTCGTTTCCTTAGAAATGGTTAGAGAGCGTACCCGCCAGGCATAGTGGAAGAAAACCATCCAATCTCGGACGGACATGTGTCGCTGGAACTTCTGAAGATTGGCGGGTAAAGGTAAGATGCCGTCTGGCTGGTGAGCGGTGCAAGGTGACATAAACTCACCAGTCTCTTATTTTCAAGCTTCCAAAGGTCAGCTGGCAAACTCTGAACAAGTGGTCGCAACGAATGTAATCTTGCCCATAGTATTTCCATTGCACAGCTGTAGAAGACGCGACTGGTTCTAGCAATGGATGCAAGAGATGCTCTGCCAACCGGGTCGCGTAGATTACTGCCTAAAACGAAGTCAAAAATCTTGTGCTGAAGCTCTACGATATTCAGGCAGCGATGGGCTGCAGACACAGGCAATAACCCTGTATGCCATGGCACAATCTCCATGATGGGCACCTGTTTGGCACCTGTTAATATTCATTGACCTTCTGACGGTTCAAGATCTCACCAAATTATAACTTTCTACTTTCTACCAAAATCAAAGTGGGGGAACTTGAAAAAGTCACAGGGAAGACGCGTCGAATCGCTGATCATTGCCAGATTGTATCAGGACTGCGCCACACACGCGCCACTCTCTGGCACACTTTTCAAACATTCCCCTTGATACGATGACTCTAGCAGCAGACTCATAATCTTCAACAGGTGAACGATGTCAAGAAATCTCAGCTGCCGGTATCCATTAATTTAGTTGCTAAGTGTTTGAATGCACAAACAATATCCCTATAACCAACGCCTAATGATTGATCATCAAAATGTCATAAAATGTTCAATCAATGAGGTATTTTCTTTTGAAGAATGCTCTTAGGTGGAATATCTGCCAAGCACCAAGACCGGCGAGCGAGAGAATGGTAAACCAAGCAAAGTTTTGCACTCGTTGGTTCGTAGAAACTATGAGGATGAGTTAATAAAGACGACATCCGCGAAATTGAATACATACTGTTCGTGTCTGCGAATCTCTCTTCTCGCTGTTTTAAGTACTCCAGTTCGTCAACAACTTCTTTCACAATGCCTTCCAACTTTCTCATCTCAGTCTCAAGTCCCGATAATGATTCTTGGTTGGCAATTGCACTAGGAAAAATCGGTCGGGGGGTCGCATGTTACCAGTAAATGGAAACTCACTTGTAGTCAATAGCATCTGCTCCGATGTCAATATCAAGGTCAATGATACGAGTCATGTTAGCCATTCGTTCGGGAGGGATTGTAACATCTGCCATTTAAATTTATTGTGAACACTTTTGGTGAGTCCATGTAAATAGAATAGTGCTCTTACCAGACGAAAGTGTGTTTTTGAAGCAAACCCCGACATCACCTTCGGCATGCGCTGTGACAGCGAGCCGGGTTTCAGCCTTGATATCCTTTTTACTCAGGTAAACGTTCCTGTCAGCGCCGGCATCCCTAATTTCGATGTCGACACGCTGAGAGATTCCGGGTCCCACATTGGCTGTGACGATTATAAGGGCATGCGTATGGGCAGTGTTCCATATACATTTTTCTGCAGGAAAGCGACTTGCAGGGAGAGCAAATTTGATGGCGGATACTTGCACTGATTGCAGAAGGCATAATAAGGCAAGTAGGAGAGTCAAGGAAGTGAATTTGGGCCACGTTTGCGTGGGTCGTCGCAACATCGTAAGTGAATTTGACAATTAACTCTTTCACCTATGTCTTTTGACTGTAGATGCGAATGGAATGAAATACGGCCCAGATATTCTAAGGAGTTGTGAGTGTTGGAAGCCGGAAGCGGCGACGTGGTGGTGGTTACGGAACAAGCAAGCTGAGAGCCGATGGGTATCGGGAGCTGTTGGACTGACAAGTTGGCTACTGTAACTTATTTACCACTACCATGATGGGTCTCTCTCTTGTTTCTTATTAAACCATACTTATAGTTGAAACACAAGCAGCGTTGACCTATCAATCGTGAGCGTTGTATGTTCGAACTCTTCTCGGTGCTATGCGGACCGACCTTGGTCCACCTGATCATACAATGGATTAGCATAGTGACACGCTTTATAACTCTTGCAATTATCGGGCGGGCGTCTGGATATCAGACTATTACTCATGCCTTTAACAACAAATAGAACCAGTATTATATCCAAAATCGAGGTAAGTTCCTCGCAACACCTGTACTAGTACATCATGCAGATTCCGCACAAGGTATTCCGTCTTCCCCCTCGCTGGTTGTTTGTTAGGGTGGAGACCGCGGAAGGGCTCGTTGGGTGGGGGGAATGTAGCCTCGAAGGACACACTGAATCCATTGAGGGTGCCTTCGTGGATCTTACAGAGCGCTTCGTCGGTTGGGATGCGGATGGAATAGAAGACATCTGGCAGCATGCCTGCAGAGCAAGGTTCTATCGCGGAGGGCCGGTATTGATGGTAAACTGGTATTGTCACTCGGGACGAGCTCATTATCAATTGATTTTTACTTCTGGAACCTTTAGACCGCCTTATCAGGCCTAGATATCGCTCTCTGGGACATCAAGGGCAAGAAGCTCGGTGTGCCAGTATGGCAGCTCCTCGGAGGTAAAGTGAGGGATCGATTGAAGGTGTATGGCTGGGTCTCAGGCGACAGCCCCCGAGCGATTCGTGCCGCCGCTCAGGTCAGGAAGCAGCAGGGCTTCACTACAGTCAAATTGAATGGAACAGGTAGGTGAAAAGCCCTACCGCATTCGGCGAACTAACGCAAGGGCATAACTTGTCTTCCCTTCTCCAAAGAATCAATCTCATCGACTGTCGCCTGGATCGACTCTCCGCATCTTCTGTCCGATACCGTAAAACGAGTTCGGGAGGTCAGATCCCTTGAAATGGATGTTGGCGTCGATTTCCATGGACGTCTGCATAAGGGAATGGCAAAGCAACTGGCGAAGATGCTTGAGCCTGAGTCTCCGCTCTTCATTGAAGGTCAGTTGCATCTCCCCTTCGAAATATTCGTCCATACCAACAATCTGGCCCTTAGAACCACTTCTGCCTTATCAGCCCGACGAGATCGCAGACCTAGCCCACGCGGTATCAACACCTATTGCTGCTGGCGAACGTCTCTTCAGTCGAAACGATTTCAGACCTTATTTTGAGATGAAAGCCCTGGATATTGCTCAACCAGACGTACATCCGCGCTATGAAACCCCACCATACACTGCACTTACGTTTATCTAGGTATCTCATTGCGGAGGGATAAGCGAGTGTCGCCGAATTGCTGCTTTGGCCGAAACTTTTGACGTTGCGTTTGCCCCTCACTGTCCTCTTGGTCCAATCGCTCTAGCTGCTTGTATCCAAGTTGATCTGACTGCTCCGAATTGTATGTTTCGCAAATCTCGTGTCTATTCATACCACCTGATGTCCGTTCGGGAAAGTTGTCTTTCAAGAAATGAGCTGGCAGGTCAGTCCATGACAAAGCCGTATTATTCAGCACTCTAATTGATATTGGTTGCACTTTCGCCCTTGGTTTAGATGCACTATAACCGCGAGGATGCCGATCTTTTCACCTACCTACAAAATTCTTCCGTGTTTGCCGTTAAAGATGGTCACATTGATGCCCTTCAAGGTTTGATCATCTATGCTGCAATTCGCAATCCTGGTTGACACATTCATGTAGGTCCAGGTATCGGCATACAGATTAACGAGGCTTTGGTGAGAGAACGAGCAGCTGCAAGCGTGAGTCAACCTGCATGGAGAAATTCATCTTGGAGAGGAGAGGACGGAGGATTGAGGGAATGGTAATGTGTTATATCTCACTTTAAGACCTATATAAATAATGTATGCATCGCAAATTGCACCGCGTAAGTATAGCGGGTAATAAAGTAGGTGCCAATATACGGGACGGTCACTGGTGTATATTGATCACATACTCAATATTTGAGACAATTTTTGTCGATTTGATATTTGACGTCCGAGTGATCTGCCAACTGCAGAGATCGATATCGGTGCGGGTTTTCTCTTACCACGATATACATACATAATGTTTCAGGTATATTTTTGCTGTCCCTTCTCCGACATGCGCTCCGATCTTGCCAGTATTGTGAGAAGGAACGACTGTCTTCCTTCGAACAAATTTGGTCTGCCTAACGGGAGACTACTTGCCAGTGGACTCCAAGATACAAGTTCTCCGTTCGCGCGGTCTTATACGGACCGGGCACAGGCCACCTGACTAGTCACTGGGAATGACGGCGAGGCTAGGCTAGAGCATATGCCTTGGGTATAAGTTGCAAGCAGATATGTATCGGTAACCATCATCATCCAGATATTCGCCTATCATGTCTCTGAAAACTAATCAAGCGAGCATAATATCGAAAATCGAGGCAAGTACGACTTTGTGGCACCTGTGATCACTTCTCTTCATCTTTCATGGTGCTGGCAGGTGTTCCGCCTTCCTCCTCGGTGGTTGTTCGTACGGGTAGAAACAGTAGATGGATTCGTCGGTTGGGGCGAAAGCACGCTCGAGGGACACACAGAAGCCATCGAGGGAGCATTCTCCGATCTTACAGAACGTTTCGTCGGTTGGGATGCAGATGGTATTGAAGATATCTGGCAGCACGCCTGCAGAGGCAGATTTTATCGAGGTGGTCCTGTCTTAATGGTAAGGCCCCAGGATCCTTTGATACCACCGCATTCTGATCGCAAATCACTCATGGATGCTATCATAACAGTCTGCATTATCAGGACTGGACATCGCTTTATGGGACATCAAGGGAAAGAAACTTGGTGTCCCAGTGTGGCAGCTTCTCGGAGGAAAGGTGCGGAATCGCGTCAAAGTGTATGGTTGGGTCGGAGGCGACCATCCCAATGCTGTATATGAAGCCTCCATTGTTAGGAAGCAACAAGGATTCACAGCTGTAAAGATGAACGGGACAGGTAAGCGGACAGCAGCTTGCCCAAGCTATATAATTACTGGTCTCACTAACTTCACACTGGCACAGAATCAATCGCTTGGATCGACTCTCCGTCTCTGCTTGCTGACACGGTCAGGCGTGTTCGGGAGGTGAAGTCTCTCGGTATGGATGTAGGTGTCGATTTCCATGGACGACTGCACAAAGGGATGGCAAAACAACTCGCGAAGCTGCTAGAACCTGAACAGCCGCTTTTCATCGAGGGTGGGTCGTATATGCTCTTCTGACAGATCTTTCCTCCCTAAATTTTGATATCCACCTTAGAGCCCCTCTTGCCCTCTCAACCCGAAGAAATCGCGGATCTTGCCCACGCAGTATCGACACCCATAGCCTCTGGTGAACGTCTCTATACCCGAAATGACTTCAGACCATACTTCGAGAAAAAGGCGCTTGACATTGCCCAACCGGATGTAGGTTTCGATGCCGGTACTTGATATTGATTAGATGAACTTTCTTTCAAGGTTTCTCACTGCGGTGGAATCAGTGAACTCCGTCGGATCGCCGCTATGGCTGAAACATATGATGTGGCGTTGGCGCCTCACTGTCCTCTTGGGCCAGTTGCGTTAGCGGCATGCATTCAAGTTGCGTTGACGGCTCCAAACTGTATGTGGTTTATGTCATTCTTTTTGCCCGATCCCCCTTGTTCCCGAGCTAGATTAACCTTTGCATGCAACAGTTGTAATTCAGGAGATGAGCTGGCAGGTATAACTTTAGTAAATGTGGTGCTCCGTCTGAAGCTGACAATAACCACTCTAGATCCATTATAACAACGAAGACGCTGATCTGTTCACATACTTGGTGGATCCGGCTGTGTTTGCTGTTAAGGATGGCCATATTGATGCGCTTGAAGGTCAGCCTAATTGTCGGCAACATGAATTGCAATCACCACTTTAACAACCACTATCGGGGATTGCTTAGGTCCTGGGATAGGTGTTCAAATCAATGAGACTCTCGTGCGAGAAAGAGCAGCTGCAAGTGCCAGTGTCCCTGCATGGCGAAACCCGGCATGGAGGGGTGAGGATGGGACATTAAGGGAATGGTAACCGGGAAGCGTTATACGCCGACACTGGAGTAGATATAGTATAGTGATTATTGTCGCTTCATTTCCTAGCAATGGGATCATTGGGATGAAATTTTCACAGGACCGATCCCATGGAGGCTGTTGTGAAGGTTGACTGAAATGGCAAGGACCATCTACCAATTACGTTCGCTAGAGCTTATCAACCTGATGTGAGGGTCTGTGCGCTTGTGACTTGACATTTTGCTGTGCAGCAGTATACCCATCCTCAGGCTATACAAAATTCTCTGGCTTCGGTACTAGAAGGAATTATCTACCTGTCCTGTTTCCCTCATCCGCTATGAGAATCCACAAAACATACATACCCCCAGAAATCACAGACCATGTTATCGACCATCTTCATATAGATACCCGCATGCTAGGAATTTGCAGCTTGGTGTGCAAATCATGGCTTCCAGCCTCTAGATTCCATCTTTTCTCCACCATCTCTCTCCATCCTTGGAAAAAGGACAGCTTCTTGCGATTGCTCGATTCCACATATAGCTCATTTGCACCATACGTCCGCCACCTGTTTATTCGCGAGGGTCGAGGTGCTTATACGTGGGAGAAGAAATGGCTCAATGAAGCGCTGCCTCTGATGACAGCTTTGACTCGTATCGAATCGCTCGAAATTGAGCAAATCATCTGGGAATTCTTGGGTACGGCAGCAAAGAAGAGTTTCCGCGAGATTTTCCGCGAAGTGAAACAGCTGAGATTGCGGCAGTTCGAGTTCCGTACGGGGACCGAATTGGTGGACTTCTTGACCGCGTTTCCGATACTGGAAACACTGCGCTTGGAAAACGTCAAATGGGAAAAAGAAACCACACAGCTGCTAGACGCGAGCGTGCCATCACGGCTACGAGTGGTGGGAATGAATTATTGTCGAAAAGGGCCGGTGCTGGATTGGCTGTTGACCAATCCTGGTGTCGCTCGCGTTGATACTGTGCGGCTCGGAATGATAACGGCTAGGGATACGCCAACCGTTTCGAGATATCTCCAATTTCTAGGTGATTCTCTCACAGAGCTACACTTGCACTTCTGCTCCGAATTCTATGTCGATGGCGGTACGTTTGAGGATGCGTTGTTAATCGAGATATTGCTGATGGTCTCCTAGCTGGATTGATCGACCAATTCAATCTTGCCCAAAATACCCAGCTTAGAAAGCTCTATATCTATGGCTTGGTTGTTAGTACCGACGCGCCATTAGATTGGGTCACCACGCTCTTTCGACAGATACGCTCCCCTCATATGCGGGAGGTATCGCTGTCCTTCCACATCGCGGATTCATTAGAAGATGCCCAAGCGGTCGACTGGGATGGTTTCGTAGAAGTGTTCGCGAAACCTCACTTTTCGGGGCTAAGTAATGTCAATATCTTGATCGCGAGGAAAGGCGATTGCAGTGCAGGAAAGCTGGTGCAGAGAAGACTGGCATCTTTGCAACAGCGACGAATTTTGTCGGTGAATGTCGGGTCCGACGATCGTTCGTTGATGGAGAACGAATCCGCGTAGATCATCGCAAGAGAAGTAGAATGGATCTTGCCCTTAGACCATCTTAGACAGACAGGATTTTTCTCTATAATATTGATAATGTAATAGGTGCATGACACAGGACGAAGCGACTCACCTCAGCCTCGCTCTAGTCTCCCGTAGGTAGAAGGAATCCTTTGCTCCAACGTATGATGTCAGCGATCTTTGGTTGTATATATCATATGTACAGTATGGCACCAGTCCCAATTGCGACCATGGTTATCGAGGTTATTCATCCGGTCTGTAAGGAAATTCGCGAATAACACAACCATTGAACCAACGCAGAATATGAGGTCAAGAAGGAAGAAGCCAACTTGTTACATCGTGATAAGTAACTTGTGATTATATTTGTGACGCGCCTGAATTTACGCGCCTTTCCCACGGTTGCCTGACTTTCCTCCAAGCAGACAGTACTTAACTGCAGTGTGACCTCTTCTCATCCGCTTCACAGTTTCAAGAACAAATATGGCGGACGCTGGTAAATCTCGACGGTTTATACGGTAATCTTCTCTGATAACACTTATGGAACTTTTCTAGGCTTTTTCAAAGGCACTTCAGCCGATCAGGATCGCAGGTTCTCGGACAAGGAGGTAAAACTGCTCAAATCCATGAAGTTCCCCCCAGAATTTGACAAAAAGGTCAGTATTGCTTTGTGCATGATACCCAACTCTCTAACCTGTAGTCATGACGAACGAAAGGTTGATATGCGCAAAGTAAATATACAGGTAATTAGACCATGGATTGCAAAGAAGGTCACCGAACTTGTCGGATTTGAAGATGAAGTTGTTGTTGAGTATGCTATGGGTCTTCTCGAAGATCCGTCTCAACCAGTCCGTATCATTCCTCCTACTGCTTGAGTTCCATCATTAAACCGTTCCGCCTTACAGACCCCAGATCCAAAAAAGATGCAAATCAATTTGACAGGTTTTCTTACAAACTCCACTCCATCTTTTATGTCTGCGCTATGGAATCTTTTGCTTGAAGCTCAAGATTCACCTGCAGGTGTCCCGAAAACCTTTGTCGAGGAAAAGAAGGAAGAAATGAGGAAGGCGCGAGAAGGTGACTCACGTGCCATTGACGAGAGGGACCGAAGGGTCCGATTGGACGAAATTCGACAGAACGAACGCGGAGGTCGGGGTGGTGGACGTGGTAGAGGTCGGGGAAGAGGTCGGGGTGGTTTCGATGATGATCGAGGCGGGAGAGGGCGCGATAATGGCTGGGGTGGCCGCGGCGGAGGGGTAGGTCACTTTTTTCTTTGGTGGGCAGCTCTGGCTCTTAATATCATTTATACGCAGCGTCCAGGTCGTCGTATGTCGCGATCACCGCCTCCCCGTCGTCGCTCACCATCTGGCACACGGTCACCATTTGACGCGCGGAGCTCTCGGTCGCCGCCTCCAATGCGGCGTTACCGTTCCCCCCCGCGAAGACGTTCGCCATCTCGCACTCCCCCACCTAATGCTCGCGAATCCCGCTCACCTCTTCCCTCACGACGTCGCAGACGTTCTCCTTCAGCCTCTCCATCTCGTTCTCCACCTCCTCATCGAAGACGTCGGTCTCCCTCTTATACCCCGCCACCACGTGACAGTCGTCGTGGGGGCCGAACGAGCAGAAGCCCCCCTGCGCGCAGACGTAGGATCTCTCCTGATGAAAGGCCGCCTTCCCGCTCTCCAAGTCGCTCCAGATCTCCTCCACCTCCGCCAAGGAACTACGGACGGAGACGGAGTATGAGCCCGCCCAGAAGAAGACGCAAACCAAGTTCTTCCAGGTCCAGGTCTCGCAGTCCAGTTTCTCCTGCACGTCGCCGGGACAGCAGAGAAAGAAACAAGGACGGTAAACGGCCCCGGAGATACAGCCGCAGCCCACCTAAGGCAAGTCGGTCGCCGATAAACAGAAGACAATCGCAATCCACAGCGATGGATACCTCGGATGACCTCCCGCAAAATTCCAAAGGTGAGCTGAAGATCAAAGGTCAGGCTCAAGTTGAAAAGAGGAGAAGTAAATGGGAGAATGCCGAGACTGAAGGTGTCGGTATAGCACGTCTTTCATCACACGGAACAGAGACTGACTTTACTCTGTTCGCAGGCACCGACTAGTAATCCTGCGGCCGATAAACTCGAGTTGGAAAAAAGGGAGAATGAGCTCAAAGAGAAGGCCCTTCGGAATAAAGTCGTCAGGACACGCAAGGGGAGCGGTCTGTCCTAGATTCGGTATATGTGAGATGTGTTGGCAAGTACTTCATGCAGTAATCTTATGTCCTCCTCAAATGTCTGTCATTGCTCAAGTGTATATGTTTCTTCTAGTATCTTCAGCTCAATTTATGCAATATAGCTGCACTTTTCTCCGCTTTGATGACCGATGCTCCGACCTCTTGGATGGAGTAGCTGACCTTCAACTTGTGCCCAACGACCAAGGTGTTTCTGAACGGAAACCACTCTACAATACAGGTTCGTTCAAATTCGGGAAAATACCGGGCGGTGGTACTCCGATGATCAAGACAGCGTCCTGCCTATCCTTCATTTTTCCGATAGACGACGAATTTGACTCAATATAGGTGTTGTAACGATATGTCACTGTCAGCGTTTATCCATGGTTGTTCCTTCGCTATGACCCTTCACTGGCTCACATGATAAACATGCTCGGAAATACTACTCCAGCATGCTATGTGGAATACGAGTTGCTATCACTCAATGGGTCGATGTATAAAAGGGTCATAATGGACGAAGGGAACGCCAACTCAAAGAGCTCACCTCTCATACCAAGCAAAACATGATTTTGCCCTTCCTAGCTGCTACCTTGTTCGCGAGCTATGCCGCTGCCCATGCTACGTTCCAGGATCTTTGGATCAACGGCGTAGACTATTCCCAAGCTTGCGTGCGTCTACCGGCCAGCAATTCACCAGTCACATCGGTGACCACTACGGTAGGTACCGATGGTGCCTCATGCTGTGTGATCACGACATATAAGCTGAGCGTGTTCTTAGGATCTCGCCTGCAATGTGGGAGCTTCAACCAGTGCGAACAAGTGTCCAATCTCACGTCAGTTAACATTCTCTCCCACCGCTTCTGTGGTTTTGTAACCTTATGTTTTATGCGAGGCAGCCGGGGACGTTCTCACTGTTGAGATGCATCAGCAGCCAGGCGATCGTTCTTGCGCAGAGGAGGCTATTGGTGGCAACCACTATGGTCCGATCACAGTAAGGACTTTCCTATCATTCCGATTCCAGTTGATAACGTCATATTCATACAATAGGTGTACATGGCCAAAGTTTCAGATGCTACAACAGCAGTTGGCTCCAGCGCGGCCTGGTTCAAGGTGTCAGAAATGGGCCTTCCTTCGGATAACCCCGATTACTGGGCAACGGAGGTGATGAATGTAAGTTGTGCCTGTGATTTTACTGAGCATCGCGGGAGTATTTTTGACATCTTTTGATGGATAGGACAATTGTGGCCATTACACCTTCACTGTGCCTTCGGGTATCGCGCCCGGTGATTACTTGTTGCGCGCTGAAGTCATCGGTCAGTGCCGGGTCATCCTTAATCGCTCGGTAAACCCCAGCTGATAATCCTGAAGCTCTTCATGTTGCTAGTTCTGTAGGAGGCGCACAGTATAGTTTATTTCCTAATATCATAATGGATTATTGTTGACGATCGCCATAGATTTTACATGTCATGCTTCCAGGTCACCGTTGGCGGTTCGGGCTCCACCAACCCGCCCACTGTGAGCATCCCAGGAGCATATGGCGCAAACGACCCAGGTATTTTGATTAACATATATCAGCAACTCGATGCGTATACCAGTACGTTTGATGTCGTCGGTGCTCCGTATTCCCAAAGCTGATGGTGCCTTTGATAGTTCCTGGACCGAGTCCCTATGGTACCACCTCGCCGACCGTTGCTGCTACCGCATGGCCCACGACTGCCACCTGGAACACTGCCCTCCAACCTTCGACCACAGCAACGACTCTTCCTCCTGCAGGGGCTACTGGTATTGGCCAGGCTTGATCTGAGCCTGAGAACTAATATTGATAATATGATGAAATTCGAATTTTTGGGCTAGTGTTTGTTGTAGAATGATGTACCGCCATGCCGTGGTTTGAAGTGGAGAATGATAATTGCGTCAACTTATATTATGCATACCTGACATATACCTCGGTCTTTCGTGCTTTGAGGCCGATGTGACGACTGAGACCATATGGATCAGTCCAGTTTGGGCCAGGATCGGCATGGGCAGATTTTCGCAAGATTTTCGTGATAATTATGACTAAGACTGGATTGTGGAAAGAAAGTGGGTTCCATGTCATGCGCTTAGCACACTTTACCGCGCACACCCGGGCCCACGACCGTTACGCCAATGACCGTACTTGACTCGGTCCAAGTCCTCCAGTTGCAGCCTTTTCACTAGCAGGCGCGTGGAAAATGTCGTCTACTCTGACCTCGACAGATTCAAGTTCGGTGGGGACTTCAACCCAATCAAGCCCCTCGCCTTCTGGGTCTTTGTCTTCCTCTCAATCAACGTCCACCAGCCATACGTCCAGCGCTAACTATTTCTTTGGGTTCGTTGTCACATTCGTTGTCCTCCTTCTCATATTTGTTGCGTGTGGAATCGGCTCTCGAAGGCGCTTTGCATTCCTAGGGTCGGCATGGGACCGGAATGCAGATAGATCACGGCAAAGGATGGTGAAACCATCTCCTGTATTCTGGGAAACATGGTTAAAGCCTGCAGAAGATATGGGATCGGTGAATTGGAATTCAATTCAGGTAAGTTGGTGTATCGAGCATCAACGAATCAGAACTAAGTGGTCTCCATGGTCGCAGCCCATATCCGCTCTATTCACGCGGAAAAGCACGGAAGTCGTACAAGAGCAGCCGCCACGTCCCCAACCTCATCTCTACGGTGGATTGGCAGGTGGCTTCATCTTTCTGGAAGGGGGAAGATGGAGAGCAAAGCCAGCCATACCAGAGCCGCCAGATAACCCTCCAGAAGCCCTTCAAATCGCTGTCATGTTAGCTATGCCGTCCCCCTCACGATCTTTGTATCACGCCGCAAATGAAGGACCCTCACGTCGACCAGACCCTAGAATTTCCACTGGGGGTGCGCCAGGAGAGTACCAGATAGGCATCACTTCTATTCCATGGGCACATGGTGAAATTGCGGGCCTCTAGATCTGGTCACGCTGGTACAATTATAATCGTGAAAGAGCATCAAATACATAATCTACCTATATATCTACACGCATCGTCCATCGCCTACCTGCACCCCACTAGCTTGTATGTAGCTTAGCATCGCTGATGTTTGCATAGTCCTCACAGTCAATTGTAAAATGTACGGGGCATCAATTCATGTCCAGTTCTTCCCGACGTCCTTCCCGGCCAGCACACAGTCGCCAACGCTGACGCCTCCCACACCCGCGCCAATGATTTCTAACTTCCCATCCCAAGGCTTCCTGGATAGTGCCGCTTTCAATTCTATCATCCTGTCTAGATGCCCCACGCCAAGCATAGGAATGCATTCCTTTTGCTGATGCACACGAGCTACCAATGGCTCAGGGAGTTGAACACCTAGATGAGACGACAGGTTTTTTAAAACAGCTGGTATGTCGACGTGTTTGGAAGAAATCGGATAGGGGCCGCCAAGCATGACAGTAAGTTTCAATGCATGATCTGATGTATCTTGCGATGCAGTCGCCGCAGAGTCAAAGACACACCCCAAGATCCCAGAGCTGTGACGTGAGTAACCATCTGCGGGACGTGGCACAAGATATCCGAATCCGGCAGGATGCAAAGGTGAAGAGGGATTTGCGGGGAAAACGAGGTTAATGACGGTGACCGACGAGTATGGATTCGAAGTTAAATGCGGAAGGCTGGCTAGTGGCGATAAAATTGAGCTGAGAATGGGTAAGGGTAGCGCCGATACAACATGTGATGGATGGAGTGTCTCATTGGATGAGATAGAGACCTGGAAGGAAGGAAACAGTCAAATTAAATGGAGTTATTGGACATGAGATAAGTACCTCAAATCGCTTGCTGATAGAGTTAGCTCGGAGTCCGCGGACACTGACGCCCCCGTACATCTTGACATTAGGCGTCTTCCTCAATTCACGCACCAGCGCTTCCGTCAGTGTGCCTGTGCCGTTCTTGAACGAGTAGACAGAAACCCCTTTCATTATGTCTGGTATATCCCCTAATTCACATTCCGTCTCGATCTTGGGTTTTGTAGACCTCAAAAATCCAGCGACAACGCTGCCTCTACCTCGCTCCTCGGCATCCCACAACGTTGGAAATGCGGTTCGCACGCTCAACTTACGTGAGTCGGCAGCGTAGATACCATGCACGAGGGCGCTACCAAATATCGACGCGAATTTTTCGCCGAACCTTCGGGTAAGAAACGAGTCCACAGACTCATCGGTATTATGCGGTATTCGGTTTCGAGCACGGAATGGTTCGCGGGCGACAGCGGGGAGAAGTATACGCCCCACTGGCGAAGACAATAATGCCGACAATGACGTTGGGATGGGTTGTATTCCTGGCAGCCCAGGGATACGCAGATAACGATTCTTTGCTGCGGGGGATGTCTTCGGAACGGTTACAAGGGACGATCCAAGGCCTAAGAGATGGATCTGGTCTTCGTATATTTCTTCAGCATTCATTAAAATCAACCTGAACCGAGACCGGGCGGATGATTCGAATATGACGACCGCTCACCAACTCAAGCACAGCCCGTGAGTTCGGCCGCAGTGTACGTGGTCCAGATTCCAAGAGCACGCTAGATCCTTGATCAGAGTTGTTCAATTGTACACGATCGCTGTACACCCATCCTCCAAACCGCGTTTGCTTGTTCAAGACAATGATTTGAGCGGTTGGAAAGCGGCGAGATAGATGAAACGCAGACGACAGTCCAGTGAGACCACCGCCAAGGATAGCAATAGAGGATGGGGGCATTGGATCAGAACGAAAAGGATTATATCAAGGAGGACATAACTTAAAGCTGGCGTCAAAGAAGCCTGGTGCAAACCCGGAGGACTCCTTCTCTGAACATACTTACTAAAACAGGTAACACGTTCACACGGTCAAGAACACGTCGCTGCCACAACATTCTTTGCTTTGCGCTGGGTGGTTTTAATTTATAACGGCGCCTCACGTTTGCTGGGCTTACGGACTGTTGTCTCCACATACGCCATCCTCACTTCCACAAATCCAAATTGCGCAAATATGGCCCGTAAAACCGCCAAAGAGCTTTCCACGCCCGAGGCAAGCCCATCGCGCCGTCCTTCCTCTTCTGGGTCCTCGCCAGAGAAGCCTCCAGGTCCCCTCAGTATCACCACACCCCCGGAAGATCGAGAAGTGGTCAAAATCAACACCTCCAACCTCGTTGATCTCAAAAATACATGCGATGATGCTCTGAAACGCGTATGTGCTATGTTTTTATGTGTAAATGGGCAACGGAAATGACTTTCGAACAGTATCTCTCGAGACCTGATCTCTTCAAACAAATACACTTGCACACTGATGTCCGCTTGACGCTAGGTTGGGGCGGTGTCTTTGTGGCGGGAGCGACCGGGCTATATGGATGGAAGACCGAATTTGAAGCAGCAAAACCTGCAGTCTGGGCAGGATTAATACTGTGCGTATCATGATAGTCTTTGGTTGCAAAGTTTATATCACTCATGGGATTTATTGCAGGTATATCCTCTTGACAACTCTTCAGACCCTATACGCATATTTTGTGGAAGGTGACATCATATTTGTCGGGAGACGCAAAACCTTTTCCAAAAGAGTGCGTTTGTAAAACCATTCACCTGTTCAGGCTATCTCATCATCGCTACCTCACAGATTGTCACCGAGCGAATAACCATTTCATCACGGACGGAGCCTGTACAAAATACCAACCCCCCTGCATACGAATTGTCTATCTCATACGTCCAATCATCTGGAGCGGGCAAGTCCCTCCTCGGGAAAGGGAAAACCAAGGCTGGAAAGGAATACAACGCGTTCTTCGATGAGACTGGTGTTATGGATCAAGAAAAGTTCGAGTTATGGGTGGGAGGCCTCGTGGAGGAAGTGATGGAGGGTAAAGCTACGTAGATGTCGGGTTTCTTCAGGTGGTCTATGTTATTGTAGGACATGATTTTGAAAGATTTTTGTATCTGAAGTTTGAACTTGGTGTCACTCAGCAAGACTGAAGAAGCATTTCACGAACTATTGCGCGCACTCGCTAAATACCAATAGTGATGGGGGCAACATTGATGAATATATTGCCTCGCGATAGAGGGAGAGAAATGTAGAATTAAGAATAATGTAAATCATACAGCTAAAATACAACAGTTCCACTGCTGGACACCGTCTAAGCCGAAAGCCTCTACCACTCAAATAAAAAAAGATGGCAAAAATTTACTTCGCCGTCGAGCTCGAGAACTAAAATATATCAATCAGCTGGAGACCAAGCAAATTGGAATAGTTAGGCTAACCTTGGTGACGGATTTGGTACCTTCTGAGATGGCATGCTTAGCAAGTTCACCGGGCAGAATGAGTCGTACAGAGGTTTGGATCTCCCGTGATGAGATTGTTGATTTTTTCGAGTAGGCGGCGAGTTCTAGGATTTGAGTGGTTAGGTGAGGGCAATCCAAGTTAGCAAAGTAGAACGCACTGGATGCTTCAGTAGCAATACGCTCGAAGATATCGTTGACAAATGAGTTCAAAATGGCCATGGCCTTGTTCGAGATACCAGTATCGGGGTGCACCTGCTTGAGTACTACATGAACTAAGTCAGAGAGCGTATGGAGGTCCGAGGCACGACGAAATACCTTTGTAAATGTAACTCGAGTATGTTTCCTTTCGGACTTTGCGCTTCTTCTTCTTCTCGCCATCAGCTCCAGTTGCACCTGCAGAAGTCTTAGTGGCTTTCTTTGCACTCTCCTTCGCGGTGGTCTTGGCTGGGGCTTTGGAAGCAGCGGTAGAGGCAGGGGCCTTGGAGGCAGTGGAAGCGGGTTTGGGTGCCATTGCGAATGAGGAAGAGAATTTGGCTGGTGGTTTGGAAGGCGGCGGTTTGAGTTTTGAACGATAGATGGAAGGTTGTGGCAAGAATATGTTCGGAGTATTTAATGCATTCCCGCCGCGTGTGGTGTTGTTTGGCACGCGTCACGACGCGTCGCGCCTTTGTTGATTCATGAACCTTATTTCGTCACTTCAATGGTCGGGGTATAAATACGGCAACATATCAGTTTGCTGCCACTATATTCCCCCCTCGACTTTACCTCGACGCCGCTGTACATTTGTACATACTCCTACAACTTTTTATAACAACCAACTCCAGCACTTTATATCATTCACAATGTCTGGCAAAGGTAGCGGCAAAGCTAAATCTGGAGGCAAGGCTTCTGGCGATTCTTCTTCAAAATCGCAATCGCGCTCAGCCAAAGCTGGTTTGCAATTCCCTGTTGGTCGTGTCCACCGTCTTCTCAAGAAGGGAAATTACGCTCAGCGTGTTGGTGCAGGAGCACCAGGTAAGTTAGTTGTTCTGGTCTCTTAGCATTTTGCTCACTATTCTTGCATAGTTTACCTCGCTGCTGTTCTTGAATACCTTGCTGCTGAAATTCTCGAGCTGGCTGGAAATGCTGCACGAGACAACAAGAAGCAACGTATTGTGCCTCGGCACTTGCAACTTGCCATCCGAAATGACGAGGAGTAAGCCATTCTACTTTTCTCTACCCTACCCAGTCTAATCCTCTCGACTAGATTGAACAAGCTCCTCGGTGATGTTGTCATCTCACAGGGTGGTGTTGTACCATTTATCAACCCCGAACTGCTACCAAGCAAAACGTCGAAGGGGAAGAAGGAGAGCCAGGAGGTATAGATATGTTTCCGCTGGTCATCTGGATGTATTCTTTGTATTCTATAGTACTTTCATCCTATATTATTTCCTTGATTCTGTATATGAAGCGCGATGTAGGGATGTGTGAATCCAATCAACAGTCATAAATTACGCGACGCGTCACATCACGTGATGGACATGATTTTTGTTGTCGAACCATTTGTGACTTGGGCTATAACTGTAACAGTGTCGAACCATTTCTTGGTGGTTGTTTCTTTCGGACATTCCCTCCCTTGTTTTATATCTTTGCCTCCCAACCACGTCTCTGAGTCTGCGAGGATAGTTACTTATTTCTCTAATTTACAAAATGGCAAAATCTCGAAACGCAACAACAGCCAAGCAGCCACAGAACGTCCCCAAAAATACACTCAGAAAATGGATAGGACGCGTCGTTTTCGTGGCTTTGCTTTGTGCAGCATGCAGTTGGTTAGACTCCATAAAGGTGTGTCCCATTCAACTCAACCCGGTGCATTCCAATATCCATCATAACCCAAGGACCGATGGTATGTCTTCAACCCGCCATTCCTGCACGAAGTCGCCAAGGAAGCCATTGCTGCCTCGCCCAACGACCCTCAGGGCATGATATCCCACATCATGACCAACCTCACATCTACCTACCCTACCTCTGCAAAAATGATTTCTCTTAACACCGACTCCTCTGAGTGGGTTTTCAGCAATGCTGGCGGTGCCATGGGTGCTATGTACATCATCCACGCATCTATCACCGAGTACCTCATTGTCTTCGGGACGCCGCTTGGAACAGAGGGTCATACCGGCCTGCACACGGCGGATGATTACTTCCACATTCTCGTCGGGGAGCAGTGGGCTTTTAAGCCCGGTGCATTGGAAATGGAACGGTACGCGCCCGGAGATGTGCACTTCCTGCCCCGGGGTACCGCTAAACAGTACAAAATGCACGAGGGTTGCTTTGCTTTGGAATATGCTCGAGGTAAATGAATTGTCTGCTGCTCGAAGGTCTGATACTGAAACATCCATCGTTCCTCCCAGGATGGATCCCGCTCATGATGCCTTTCGGACTTGCTGACACATTCACGTCCACACTCGATATCCCGACCCTATACCATACTGTTCGCATCACCGCTCGAGAGATGATCAAGAACTTGCTTATTGGAAAGATATAGTGCTGCGCCCACAAAAGCTCACGTGTGGTTGTTGATCGCTTCTATAGACAGGGATATCATTTGCATGATATTAAGACTACTTACTTTCGGAAGATATACCCATATTTGTTCTAGATTTATATCATGCGTATATGCTCCTTAAACTCAACTTCTGCCAGTAATCATCACTCTCGAGTATCGATCAAGCAACTATGCAACAGGCCTTGCGCGTCGATGAGCTCCTATGCCATATTTTTACCCAGATCGAAGACTACCAAACCCTTTTCTACCTAGCGTATACCTGCCAGGCTTTCAAAGAGCCTGCGGTGGACGCTCTTTACTCCCAGCTGAATGGTTTTGGTCCTCTAATCAAATGTTTGCCGAGAGATCTTTGGGTCGTCACACTGGGCGATACATTCAAGACGATAGTCAGTACTTTCTGTTCTACGACGTTGCCTTCTGGATTCACTCACTCCTTTTATTTTTTCCTGGATCCGCCTTCATATAGACTTTGGTTCGTCCGATGAATCCAAATGATTGGAAGATTTTTCGCAGTTATGCCTGTCGAGTGCGGAAGCTCGTTCACTCCTCGGTCGTGACTACAGAAGTAGTCAGTGAAGGCATACTTGATGCCCTTTTGAATCCTCCCGTGCCCACGGATATTTTATTTCCAAAATTAAAATCACTGGATTGGTGCGATTCCAGGATAGAAACCACCAAATTCTTCCGCCTTCTTTCCGGGGCTCCCGTTGCACACATCTCGGTCGCAGCCCTCAAGCCAAACTCATACACACCTGACTGCTCCCCGTGTTTGCAGCTTCCATGCATCCAATCGCTTGTCTTGACTACGAGCTCCACAGCGGTCGCTTCATACCTCGTATGTCAAGCGCAGACTCTTCGAGGATTATACTGTTACAGCCTCACTGAAGATGCCATGCTACACATCGCCTCTCTACCTTCATTGCGTACGCTCGAAATGGTAGATGTCAAGAAAGACTCCCTTAAATTGATGCATCAGAAGGGCCCGGATGCATCCATTTTCCAGAACTTACGATCGATCGCAATCCAATCAGATTATCCGCCAGACTGCCTCAGCTTCATCCAAGCTTGCCAACAGAAGCAGCTTATGCCTTTAACCAATTTTTACATGGGCACAAATAAGCACCTCGAAGATGAAAGTTCCGCCATCCTTATTTATCCCTTGGAGGCTCTGTCTTCGATATGTATGGGTTCAACTTTATTGTCCATCACAATTAAAGAAGTGTCATATGGAAATGCTCACTCACCCAGTAATCTCGACATCCTCTCGCATCTATTCGTTTTCTGCAACCTCGTAGATCTATATCTTGACGTTCGGAATTCCTTCAACCTCGACGACGATGATATAAAAATTATGGCAAGGGCTTGGCCGCACCTGAGGAATATACGTCTTCGATGTGATTTGCGGAATGAAAAGCAGATTTCTTTGAATGGGGTTCATTCACTGCTAGAATATTGCCCAAATCTTCGCACATTGGACATCGCCATCGATGTCACACTCGGCCTGTTCGATCTGTTCAAGCGCAGAAATCGGTGTCGAAACCTCCAGATTCGCTGTATTGTGTGCCACGAATCCCACGTTGAAAATCCATTCCAAGTGGCGGCTATTGTTTCAGACATCTTGCCCAATGTCGGGACCATAGTTACATGTTCCAGAACAATGATTCCACGGCTGAAGAAACATCAGAGGAGATGGCGTGAAACGCTTGAATTACTGGCGTTCTTTGCGCTTGCGAGAAAACAGGAAAGAATAAGATGTGGCTACCCTGATGACGAGGATATGTTCGATCCCATCTCCGATTTTTATCTCTCATCCCAGCCGATACCTTTATCGGATGATGATGATGTCGATGATGAGTTACAATAATCGAGGATAAGTAGTATTGGTTCTGTATTCAATGTATAGTATGTTAACTTATAGTAAAGCGATCACTTCATATCGATTGATGTCAAAGCATAGAAGTGCTTAAGATTCCTCTGTCAGAAGTAACTTACTAATAGTTTGAATCGATATTGAGCCTGTTGTCGAATCTTCTGGATAGGCGAGTAGAGTGTAAACTGACTTGGAAGAGCTATCTCAGTATCTGCGAATTGCATGTGAATTCTACTCCAATGGCAACTCTCCCTCGTGCCAACAAACCTGTGCCTTCATCTTCGTCTATATTCTTTGCAGACCCTCGTCCACAGTCAGAGATCCAGTTTGACGCTGGCATCAATTCGTCTGCTGCTTGGACAGAACATCTAGAACGAGGTTCACTGTCGGATAGTGCAGAACTTGAGGCTGATGTCCGTGATCCACTAGAACAGGACGGGCAGCCTGCACGCGCACTCTATGATTTTGACGGGAAAGTGGAATTCAGAGAGCTTATTGTGAAAGCTGGAGATGATTTAGAAGTGTTGAAAGAAGATGTGGGAGATGGCTGGAGTCTCGTAAGCACCATCATAGAGTCTGGAGAAAAGGAGATCGGCTTGCTGCCGCGCACACATTACACGGTAATTAATAACAGACTGTCTATTTGTTCAAAACGTATGCTTATAATCAACCTCATAGTTCACAAGTGAATTCGCGTTGGAACTGGATGTAGGAGGCCAACATAACAAAGAAATTTCGAACACCTCGATAACACCTCGAGCATCTCCCACTTCCAAACCAGATGCGTTGCCAATCGTTCCACAGACTACCGGAGAATGGCGTAATGTTCTGCCCAGTTTTCGCCAGAGTCTACTCGGAGGAAAGAGCTTGAATCGTTTCTCCACCTTTGTCACCAGCGGTGCGGAGGAGTGGGTTCTCAAGGGCTGCGATGAACCTGTGTCAGATGCCGGACCGTCTCATTCGCGCATGTCTACGGAGGATTCAATCGCCGAAGACAACAGATTAAATAGGCTGGGTCTAGGAGAAGCAGACAGACATTTCGTCAACTCTGGTCCTGCTTGGCAAACCAAGGTTCCACAGTTCAAAGTGCTAGTTCATTCACCTTCGAAGCGCACCTCTGCTCTGTCTGGTGCGTACACTGTATATAGTGTAACTTCGGTATTTCCATCGGCAGCCGAAACCGAGGATGATGATCTCGATCATCCAATCTCACCAACTTCCATCACCGTCCAACGTCGTTTTTCCCACTTTGTTACCCTCCATACAACATTGCTAAAACGCCTCCCGGGTATCGCGCTACCCCCTCTTCCCGAAAAACAATATACCGGAAGATTTAGTGCGGATTTTGTAGAAGCACGCAGGGGCGACCTCGAGAGATATATCGGTCGTGTGGTGCGGCATCCAATCGCACGTTATGCTGAAGTTGTTACTTCTTTCCTTGGCTGTGAAAGCGATTCTGTAGGTGAGATCCTATCAAATGCAATACTCACTAACACGCCTGAAGGAATGGACGCGGCTTATACCACAACATATTTCTACGGTAGCAGCGGGTCCGGCTTTCTTCGCACATGTCCTGCACCCTGATTTCAATGTGGATGTCGATGAAGCGGCGGCCGCTGTTGATCGATTCCACAATCATACACGAGGGGTTGGGAAAGCCGTGCAAGCTCTGCGGAATGTGTTTGGACGTATTCGAGAAGTGAGATTAGGTCAGAGAGAGATTGTCTGCTATTTGCTGTATTTATTTGCTGATGATCGTCACTCTCCAAGAAATGTCCAAGGCTGAGCGCTTGCTGTCTTACTCGCTACTGTCTATGATCACTTCCAAATCATTGCCGTCTTCCCAGTCCACAGGGATCAGCGAAGAGGAAGAGGAGAGCTCTACCCAGACGAATGGCTTAATCAACGAAGAGGGCGCTTGGTGCTGGCGCGAAGGATGCGAAGGTACTGTGACTATAATTCTTTATGCATTGTGATTTAGTAACGGCGATGTAGATTGTTTACGGCTCACTAAAGCAACACAAAAAACCTCGGAAGCACTTCAGAACGTTGCTGACCTCTATGATGATCATGTAAGTCTTCTTTTCTGGCCTTGAGTTAGTGACTGTCAACAAAATATGACCAGGCACGACGAACTCAATATGCGACGCACGAGGCGCTGAAAGATGTTGCCCACCCGTATCCCTCGTACGAGGTAAGAGCAGACATGGACACCTTTCCCCCCATTATTGCGACTAATCTTTACACAGGGCATCGTTGAGACACATCAGTCCACTCTCTCCCGCTATCAGACCGCCATGAGAGAAGGCAAGGTACGCTATCTCGATAAATCTATTAATACTTGCCGATCCGAAGTATCTTGGATTTTAGCTGAATGAAGAGGTGGCATCCAGATGCGAAACAGTTCTAAACACCACCATGGCGGAAATGGACACGTATCACACACAGAAAGTGGAAGATTTTAGCGCCATCACCAAAGAGCACCTTGATGGGGAGATCGTTTTTTACGAGCAAGTTCTTGGAAGGCTTCGCGCAGCGCGCCGCGTTTTTGATTCTCCTCAGTATGCCGAATTAAGCAGAACTCCACGGCAGTCGTCTCGATATGAACGCGATCTCGAAAACCCTAATATTTCGTCAAAGCCTCTGCCACAGCCCTGTCCGCACGTATACGACTCTGCACCCATGCGACCTGTCAGTGTTGCGATCCAAGGTGGAATGGGCGTGCTTCTCGGCAGTTCCAGCTCATTCACGGGGCGAACAAGTGTTTTTGGGAAGTTATGGTAATAAACTGTAAGAATAGGAGTGCGTTTTACTGTAGTGTATCCAGAAATGATGTAGCAATAGATCCAATTGAACTGTCTCGAATATGAGAATATCCTATCAACCAACGACTCCAGGAACTTCGATGGAATACTCCATGATCGTGCATGGCATAACTGTTCTGAAATTAGACATTCAGGTATATTATGCGTGACATGTACAATACAGTGCAAATGATAGCATATATGTAGTGAGTATGAGAGAGTTGAAGACATGCAAAGTGTAGCGGAAGATGATAAAATCCAGAAAAAGCGTTGGTCGATTGACCTGCCTTTCAATCTATGTCTATTTAGAAGATCAAGTAAAAGATAATTATACCATGTACCCTGAAGGGCATTCAGTTGACGTTTCAAATCGGATATCTAGTAAAGTTAGGTCTCCTCCATCTCTTGGGACATCTTCTTTGAGTCTCTTGTGAGTTGACGTCGGAGCCAAGACGTTCCCACCGCGTCCTCGTCCCCGTCCACCTCGTCGTCTTCGTCTTCGCCATTCGAATTTCCAGTATCGAAGTGGTAAGGAAGAGGTACCTCCCGAGTGACACGATATTGATCCATATTACCAAGGTGTTCGTTCTCGAGACGATCTGGAAAATAAGTAACGTGGAATGACGGGGATGTGTTTTGGGTACAGAAAGGTTTGATTGAGGGTTGAGCGCAAACACAAAATAATAAAAGATACCCACAGAAATTCCATTGAATCCTTCTAAGCATCTCCAGAAGCGCAGCGATGAAAGTCCTCAGTGTCAGGTTTGGCCCTCGTTCAGGAATGTATAACACCCATATAAATCGGATGAGAAGGTTTGAAATCTAGATGTTGTCTTAGTGGTGAGTGCACGGTACATTACTCGCCAACTTGTACATACCAAAGCAAAATAGTACATCTGGCCAACATATTCGAATATCCGTCAGTATCCCAAACAAACCAAGAAGCGATCGCATTACGCACCGGTATCTGCGTAGTGTAGACCAGCTCCGGCCTGAGCAATGGATAGCGGGCATGTGGCTTGCATATTGACCAGTCCATCAAGAAATCCTGGGCGGAAATGAATAAGCAGCACAGCGTATATTGCATTTTCACTCACCCAAGCGCATGCATATAGGGCATATATCGTAGCCGTCAAACACCAGACTACAACACTTGGACCACGATCCAAATTTCCTGCCAACAGTGTCATGATGTTGTCAATCAACACAAAAGTATCACATACCTTGATGCCGCCAATAGTAATAGAAGAAGTAGTATATAAGACCCATCCCGTATTTGCCCGCCTATATATTTAATGATGAGTATCTTACGGTGAACATGAGAACAGCAACTCACGTTAATCAAATGTGTCGACAGGCGGGAATCATAATAACGACGTATACTCTGCACAAACCGCGCAAGGAAAGGAAGTGTTCCGAGGACAAAATATATACCCCAGTTATCTGCCGTGCCACATGTCTCCCAGGCCTGCTGTATCGCAGGATCATAGGCAGAAGATACGAAGGCACCCACTGTTCCTCTTTGAACAATATTGGAATACGGGAGAACGGAAGCGTTATAGGGAGATGCAAGGAGTGACGGGAAAGGAGCCGGTGATGACGTAGGTGTAGGGGCGGAGGTTGCAAACGAAGGTGGAGAAGGAAAGTATCGCGTATAAAAGCATCCTACAAAGTAGAGGTTTGAAAGGGTATACACAAGACTGCAGAATTGATCCCTGGAAAGATGTGAGCATGGAAGTCAAGAGTTGATATCAGAATGTATTACCCCAGCCAGAAATCGGTGAACTGTGAGGCTATGAGAAAGACCGAGCACTGCGATAAGCTAACCAGCGCTCACCTCAACAGTCCAAAACCCACTGCCACCAAGTTTCGCGACATTCTTGATGGTCCACCACCGTGTGCGACCCCACATCAAACTCTACATGGCCCATACACGTTAACAACCACTGACCGAGAAATCTCATTATAACGCACCTTAATCGGATTGAACATGACGCCAATAACCACGGCAAGCCATATAAGTGGCCATATTAGCGGGTCTCCCACTCTCGCAAAGGAGAGAAGAAATGCGTAGGCGAGAGCACACAGGAAGGATGACGGAAGCTGCGCATATAAGTGATTTATTCGATATGAAAACCCAAGGTCGATTAAGCGTACCTCAAAATATTCACGATGATCCAGGCGTGACCTCAAGTCCAACTCTGCAATAGCATCCGTTATGCTGGGTAACTCGACCAAAGAAGAAAAAGCTCCATACCGAAAATAAAGGAATAGTTGATTCTCTCCTGTGCCCATACAAGAACGTTAAAGCCGATCAACAGCGCAAACAGAACCGGGATGAGAAGGATAGAATAGATGAAGAGGAGGATGTTCCACGCTGGCATAACCTCACGCGTATCCCCGTTGAAGCCTAGCGCGCATATCAGTCTAAATCATAGCAGGAAACTCCATAAAACGCACACAGAATGAAGCCAGTAACGACAGCGGGCGCTGCAAGTCCAAGCCATAACCCCGAACGAAACGTACTAAAATGATGGGATTTGTGAGCAGAGCCGATACGTAAGCGGTTAAGTGCCCTTTTCTTGTCTCCTCGCTCTGCAGAAATGCGTAGGACAGTTCGTAGGGCAGTATAGGAATATCGACAAGCAATTCAACAAAAACAGACATGAAAGATCAGCAGGAACAGGTCGACACGAGCAGGTCTGACGCACCAAATCGCGCGGCGAACAGCTCCTCCATTTCTTTCAATAGGTCATTCACTGTAGCACCCGAAGCGAATGCAGAAGGTTCCACCTGTGGGATTCAGATCAGTCACAATCATATACAGAAATGGGTCCGCAGTCGATGTGCATATACCCAGCCCAAATTGAAAACGCGAGAAACACCAATGCAAAGACAAAGGCAACTGTTCTCACCTTCTCTCGCATATATGCCTGTTGTGCGGGAACCTTCGTAACCTTCTCATACTTCTTGAGGGCCTTGCGAAATCCCGTCAAGTTAAGAACCTATGTTTGTAAAGGAATGATGTGGGCAATGAGTGTGATATCCATCCCGAAGGAAACGGTAGGTTCGGTATGTGTAAGTCGGAGATGGAACGCGCAGAAACAATGCATCCATGCAAATAAACGATCCATTGACCCAAATTATGGCGCGTATACCCGTATGGTTTAAGCATACAAGATACCGCGTGGTGGCAGAGAACATATGCACAAGGCATGTATGTGGAGTGGGCGAGCATATCATCGAGATAATGATAACGATTTCGCAATTAGACTATAATCGATCAACGGATAAACGAAATGAACACGCACACGATAGTTGTTCAGAACCTCCAAGCCCCTGCATTATCACAAATGGGTCAGATATGAACAAAAAGAAGTTATAAAAATAGAAAACCGGGTCAATAGCAGCAATGTGGTAGGTGCAAGAATCGCCAAGATCCTCTATGCACAGGATGAAGGGGGATAATGAAGGTTTCCGGATCCCAATATAAACATAAATGCGAGACCCTGAAGGCCATGATACCGGAGCTCAGACCACCTCATCGTTCAGATCGAAACGAGGTCTTCACAAACCGGAAATGTGAAGCACGCGCGCTGCAACCACAGAACGCGCAGCGGTATATAAAATCCAAGAACTTGGATCCGCACGAGCCCACCTATCCATTCCACCTCTCACGCCTGCTCAACTCAAGTCACCTCTCAGAGAACAACAAGACCACTGGCAATGAACACGAACAGGACTACATACCGATAATACTCAACCACCGCCCGCTTCAACTTCTTCTTCGCATCCTGGTATTCCTGCGGGTCGTGCTTCGGCGGTGTCGTGGCTCCATGAACATGTTTTGGCGTTGCCGTTCCAGCAGCATGCTTTGGGGTCGTCGCCCCATTAGCATGCTTCGGCGTCGTTGCGCCACTAGCGTGCTTCGGCGTTGTTGCACCGCTAGCATGCTTAGGGCTCAACGAACCGCTTATATGCTTGACATCCGCGCCGGTTCCATGCTTGAAGGTACTCGTCAATTTCGCAGAATTGGGTTGCACGAGTGTCTTCCCTGAACTCGAAGTGAGGGGCGTGCGCACGTGCTCATGATGCAGCGGCGCGAGACTCTTGCTCGGGCTTGAAGGGGAGGACAGGTTTCCCCCGTCTGTGTCCTCGTTATCGCTGGTATCCGAGCTAAGAGCGGAAGTGCTAAAATGCGAATGTCGTTGAGCGGATTTGCCATTTTTCGCACGGGTAGGTTTGTGACTGTTCGCGGCGCCGGGATGGGACGGACCCTCGGGTTGACCGTTCTTATCCTCAAGATCACTATTGGCTTCAAGGGATTTCCGACCAAATTCGATTGACTTGCGCCCAGGTATATCGCCCGATTTCCGTCCTGCGGGCTCAACAGTGATAGGATTGGGTTGTTGTGTGAGCGCGAGAATCGCAGCAGGAAGGCTAAGGTGAGCCTTGTTCGCCCATGCTTGGGTATTAGAGGCTGCGTTTGATTCCTGGAGCACAAAACAGAATGATGCCGTGTCCGTGATATTAGGCTCTATTTTTCGCAAAAGAAGAAGGCGTTCAAGGAGCAAAGTCACTCACATAAAAGGCCTTCCTATGATCCCTCAGTTGGTTAAGTTGCTCGTGGAGTTTTCGCCCACGTTCCTTCATCTCGCGTTCACGCTCAGCATAGAACGAGTCGATTTTTTCTAGCTCTAAATCCAAGAATGCGAAGAATTCTGCGTGTAGTGGAGGAAGAAGGGGAATGAGGACGTGCAAAGGTGGGGTTGGATGAGTTGGCGAGCCTGGACATCGGATATTAAGCAATACTAAGCAAACCGAGAGGTGAGAATGAAAGCAATAAGCATACCTAGATCACGAAAAAAGGGATATACAGCAGGGGCATAGGAGGATTGTGGGGCGGCTGGGGTAGACGTCGACCCCTGGCGATGAGGATTAGTGGAATGGGAACGCGACATAGTGGTGAGTTTGAGTGTTAATGAGGGACCTATGGTCGCGGTTAATGCTCTTATGACTCAACGAAATTAGGGGTATTTAATAGATGGACTCACGGTGTCGACTATTTCGCATCCGAATAGCTCCAGGTACCGCGATTGCGTCAGGATTATTATTAATACTGGTATTAACATTATCATTCGCGTGAGTACTCGTGTTTTCAATTGGATGGTGTGACTGAGGAGTTATATGTTCGGGCAAGTTGGGTAGATTGGATGCTTGGGCAGCAAAATCCTTTGCAGGATGCGCCCTTTCGACGTCAGTAGTCGCTGTGGAGTTTGCAGCTTCAAGTTGTAGTTGCTGTGTGCGAATGGCGCCAATCTTCTTTTTCAGACCGCGATAGTCACTGTCATCAACGTCATGGTTATACGGCATCAGCTGGACTCGGAGCAACGAACGTACATGTAGGCTTTCTTCCACTCTGGAGTCTAGAGAGAGCGGGGGCTAAGTTCCAGGTCCTATCATTGACTCAGTACCAAGCACGCGTACCTGGGTATCCTGAAGATAACTAAAAGACGAGCTAATTGAGCAGTCTGGACCGGGCTCGGTGGGGAAGCGAACTCACCGAGCAAATTTCATTGCGGGTGATGTCTATTTCGCCAATATACACCTGAGATTCTGGATGTAAAAAGAAAAGAAAAAAAGACTAGGCGTACTAGTTACTTGCCCGACAAACCCAAAATCCGGAGCATAAAAACAGTGGAAAAACGCGACAAGGACACGGATTTCATATTACATCATCGACTTTTCAGATGCTGCCCAGAATAGAAACAGTCTGGTGTCGTCGGTTCCCGATCCAGTACCGTGTGACGAACGTTTGGGCTCATCTGCGAATTGGATTCGAGCAGTAACAAACTCAACGCACAAGACGACAAACTTCCTCCGTCTGTACGAATAGCAGAAATCTCAATGGCTGCCGATAATTCATCTCCGATGCATCAGCTCACTACACACCGTGTCCTCGTCTTCGATGTCTATGGAACACTTATCGATTGGGAGTCACCCATCTATGCACATATTGCTTCCCTTTTTCCAGCCAATGCACCCAAGGCAGACGTGTTGAAGGCATATGGGAGCGTCGAGGCTGATATTCAGGCAAGGTTCCCCGCAGAGCCTTACACTGCCATTCTAGAGCGTGTCTGGAAACGACTGGCACTGAGAGGAGACGATGATGAACCAGTAACAAATGCTGGAGGTACAGCATCAACGTCAACCTCTACCGCCACAAAGGTAGATCGGCCCGACGATCCTGCAGCTGCGTTTGCACAATCCATTGCCAACTGGCAACCTTTCCCCGACACTAACAATGCCCTTCGTAAACTCAAATCCCACTTTGACTTGGTCGTGCTGTCCAACGTCGATGATAATTCTTTCCGTGGTACACATACGCTTCTCTCCCAGCCAGACGATACCTCTCCTTTCACCCTCATACTCACAGCACAGCAAATTGGTGCTTATAAGCCGGACAGTGCATCGCTCACAGCCGCACTCGATCGCATTCGCACTCTATCAAACTCACATTTTCGTGCTAAAGATATACAGGACACCCAAGTCCTCGTTGTCGCCAACTCGCTCTTCCATGATATTCTCCCTGCAAATGCCCGTGGTCTTAGGAGTGTATGGATCCGAAGACCTGGGAGTGTGGTTGGAGTTGAGGCACTCGGGAAAGATTTACTGGGTGGAACGCAGTCTCCTCCTTGGACGTGGGCGTTTGACACGATGGATGAGTTTGCTAATGCAGTGGAGGCAGAAGCTAGAGGCGTGGTCTGAAGTCATTTCGTCAACCTCGGATTTAAATCACGAGGTAGCCGATGCACAAACCCTAAAAGCATGTATCAACAGTGTGGTACATACACAATACATAAGGCAACGTGCTGGTCCATACATCTTCGGGCTCGGATCGTTCAGAAATAGACCTCGATCGCAATCATTGCATGAATCAATGATTCTATCATTGAAATGCCTTCATTATCATCATGTATCACATTTAATCTAATCTAATCAGATACAATACATATAGCCCACCAGGTGAGAATAAGTATGTGATCAGTACGGAGGGATGGCGCTCCGTTCGAGTCAACGAAATTAGGAAGAAAAACGTAGACATATCGATATGCACTGCAAGAGATCGGGTATCTTCGTAGTTTATAGTCATGCCTAGCGGCGATGGGGTGTAAATTTGAGATTATTTTTTCTGACAACGGCTGGGACAAGTGCTACACAAGAGCATAAGTCAGATTTAGAATTGTGAATAAGCATGCAGAATCCAACTCACGCGCAGGTTGTAAGTTATGAAGTAGAATCGCATTAATCACCTGGACTAAATACGCCAATGCAAAACGAATTCATGGATCAAAATTATCATTAAATAAGTCCTGAAACTGTGTCAACACTTCTAGTACAATGGACGAAAACGCATCAACCTACCAGCCTATAATTACTAGAGAGCTAACAAAGTACGAGGCATCTTAGACGCCTATAAATCCAGTTGAAGTAACAACTGCAACTCACAGCAGGTTTCTGAGACCACTGTTTCTCTGATTGATCGTCGTCGTGGTTATGGTCGTGATCGTGATTCCGAGCTTCGAACACCAAGCTGGATTCCATTGGGTCAAAGACTGTGATCTCGGTAACACGTCGACGGGGCATGGTATTATTGTGGGAATGCGTTGGGAGGGCGCTCGCCTCGCGCTGAAGACGGCGCTCGGTCATCTCGTTTATATCTTCTCTGTTAAACAAAATTAGGTCGTGCTTTGTGGTGCCTTCTGATTCATGGTTTACCTGAGACCATCGAGCAAAACTTGCAAAGTGGGGTATGGTTCTTTTCCTGTTGCTCGTGTCAGCTGTCTCGGAAGGCGCAAATGTAGCAATTGAATACTCACTGAGGTTTTTGATGAGGAATTTAGTCATCGTCACTCCCATTTCTTTGTCATCGTATGCAAGCTGGCTATCTCTGCATGCTGAAAGCGAGATCTTTTTAACGATATGTCACCGCAAACGAAACACAGAACCAAGATAAGCAGACGATTCATCTTCCTCAAAAAGAGACGCTCACCACTCGGGGCAATTCAGCCTTCTGTTGTGGATCCGGTAGTGGACAGCTGCCCGTGCATGCAAACGTCTGCATCGGGGAGAGAACCCTTCTGATTGGTGAGACGATCCAGGGCTGTGTCCCAGGGCCGACGTCGGTTTTGAGAGTTAATTGTGGTACAGAAGTTCTCCCGCGTGTCTCAATATCTGGCGGTTGTTGGACTGGTTCCGCTTTGGGCGAGCGTGCTCGTTTCAACTTATGGACTAGTGACAGCGATGAATACTTTGTATGTTGGGAAAACAAGAATAAAATGACTCACAGAAGCTCTTTACACCCGGGGTCGGCAGTCCTTGATTGAAAACGTGAGTGATAGTGCGAAGTATATGAGTAGGGATGAAGATGTACCGCAGAGCACGGATGGTTCTGGAAGCAGGTTGACATCGCCATTTTCTCCTAGTCCTTGGTCAATGCTGGTTGAGTTGCATGTATGATCGAGATCTATAAACATATGAGCTTTCAAGCAAAATCGCGACGTAATGAGATATTCACCAAGCACTGTTTCGGAATGACAGGAATCGAAGATTGCCTGTACCACATTCGAGTTCCGGGTACAATTTTATAGAGCGTATGGTGGCTTACCACGAGCTGGCTAAGTGCAGGTAGTGGTTGCACAAGGAGAAGTCGCAATTTCTGAGGTTTGTCTTTAGCGCTTGATACAGAATGGAAATATATTTAGTACTAACGTTGTCAATTATCTTGCGCCCGTCGCATCCAAGGAGGACTGGAAAGGGAAAACGGTAAGGCGAGGATGTCGGAAACGATCGTATCACATTCAAACCTTCGTCCTTCCCATCTGATTCGCTGTGATGTTTACATGTCACTTGATCTCCATGTCCCGAATCTAAACATAGATTGAAGAAACAGGTCAATTTTATTGCATGCAATCACCATAAAGGCCTGATCTTCTTACAGTAGAAGAAGAACTTGTCATTAGGCATCGCATCCCGGACAAGCGATTGGATTTGTGCAATCTTAAACAAAAGGGCATCATGAATTGCTGCGCCGATGAGGAACCTGGCCGCTTACTATATTCTTATGTGTAGGCATCAAATTTGTGTTAACATTCTCTTTGATATCGAGCATAACGACGATGTCAGATTTGGCATACCCATACACATCTAGCACAGATGAATGAGATGACTCCATTCTCGGGTTGGATCATGTACATACCCATCAATAACTGTTCCATTGCTCTGGTGTCGTCATGTGCGACCGGGATGGGGCCGAAATGATCAAGTTTCTTCAATTTATACTTGATCCCGATCAACAGAGCCTTTTTCTTTCCTTGCGGCAAGGTTTCCGCGGGTTTTTCGGTAGGAATAACAGGTACAACAGTCGGAGAACCTCGAAGGCGACGGAGGAGGCCGCTGATGGAAGGGAGCCCGAACATTATGAGTTGGGGAATAATTTATGAACCAGCCGTCTGAGAAAAGAATGGCACGAAAGTAAAGCTGAAGCAAACTATACAAACAGGTAAGATCGGTTATATGTGTGAATATGGGGTAAAAGGTGAAGGCAAGGCGAGGCAGCTTGAAACGGCCTCTATATCAAGCCCCTTAAAAGTAGCGCGTACCTTGTTCAGACCATGTTGTTCGGAACACAGGATTGGTCTACATCGGCGACAAAGAGCTCATATTTATGTAACAGCGCTCGCGCCAATCTAACCATGAAGCGCCAACAGGGCATTGCCGGTTCTCTCAGCGCCTTCCCCCTCATTATTTTCTGCAGCTGGATGTAGACCGGCTTTGTGCCTCGTGGATGGATTTTCCCGCTTCGCCACCCGCCTGCGACTCAATGTGGGTGGCATGCGGCTATCAGCCTTGGATCTTTGGTGGCAGCCAATCAGAATAATGAAGAGCGTCGTGCAGAGTACACGTGCATCCGGGTATGTGAAGGTGTTGGTCCGGCGATTTCTCGAACATATACCGTACCTCCACGAAATGGGTCGCATCGCATACCGCAATCTAGATAAGAGACTTCTCTGATCAATAATCTGTGCCAGATCATCAGATGATGCCACGATCCAAAGATCAAAGATAGTCAAATCATTACTAACCATAGTTCCCAACCACGGTAGAAAGGCGCACACTGACCACGCCGGATTTTTTTGTCCGTTGAATTCCAGAAGACGGTTGGCACTTCAGCAGAACAATAACAATCCATATGGACCATTGATGAATATGCACCGGGGTGTATAGCTTTTGCGGAGACTTGTTGCGGAAGAAAAATGAACGCCGATTTTCTTTTTCTGGTTGGTAACGCTGGGGGGCCTTGCGTTGTGTTTTTCTTTGTGCGGGTGCGACCTTCAAATCTTGTCAACGATGATAATTACAAACGGGGATCCGGGAAGAGCACCTAAAATGTTATTGCGGATATGCTTGTGGCTGTTTCAACTTGCAAAGTTCATGCACTTTCTAGTGTTTGTAATATGTACCGAGAACCACGACATAGACCATCCAAGCGCCCTACTAAGATTAGAACAGGAACAGAATTGGAAGTGTGATGTTTTTTATTTCTTGCAAACCGCTGACCACACTGCTTTTAATAAAAATCACACCGAGTAGGTTTTTGCTCACTTACGCGGCTGTGCCATTCATGTTTTCACGGCTTCCCTTGTCACATTTACTGAAAAGGTGATCACCGCTATCATATAGCCTCACTTTTCTGTTACTAAAGCGCTTGACTCTGAAGCAGTGACTCCACGCAATTTTGACTCTCAACAGATATCAAATGGCGTTGCGATGAATTGGTGCCGGAATCGACAAGCAGCTACAAGAAAGAGGAAATAAATTTAAATATAGAATAATTACGATGGTGCATTCCCGAGGATGTGAGTGAGCAGGCTTCCCAATCTCTAAACCTGATAATTTCAGAATCAAATCTCTCAGTACTCGCTCTTTTTGAGCAGAGACCAGCTTACCTTCATAAATATGCGAGACAAAGACATACTTCGACCATAATACTAACTCATGGGTCAAACATTTCCTCAAGATTCTGTTAACGAAGCTCAGTAAGACAATGGAAGATATTGTCAATTGGCACGTTATCTGACCAAATTGTAGAGGCTACCATACTGAGAAATGGTCATTATATGACGTTTAAAGATGATGAGTGTGCTTACGCTTGGATGTTGAGGCCACACAGCATCTGGATCATTTCCTGTGAGATTGACCGGAGTTGCGGTACTGGGCTCTTTAACGAAACTTCCAAGGCGCCGCCTGTTGAGTTCATTCACTCGGATCCTGAGAGGACTACGTTAGCGGGCCCATCAGCTGAGAGGGACACACTAACCTTACGCCGTCACACAAGTGGGCCAAACACGGATGTGGGTTTTCTTCTATCGGAGGGCAGTCTGAGCGAAAAGGTCACTGCAGCGAAATTGGATGCATACCGAGGGTCTGTACAAAAAACTGCGTTCGTGTTTGACATTGTTCTTAAGCTTTGTCTAGAAAAGACGTACCTTAGTCATAGTCCCCCCCGTGCTAAGGTCATCAAAGGCAGATTCGTCGTCTCTACACGCCGACAGAGAAATCTTATGCCAGTGTTAGCTTGATGTTGGACCATTAAAGAACCGTTGAACGTACTACATGCGCTTTGTGGTCGATGCGACGGGCTCCTGTGTGGCATTTGCATGTTGCCGAAATGGGTGTATCCCATTCTATCAAATCTGTGCGTCTTAGTGGATTTGGTCGGGATCGTGATACGTGTGAGTTGAGTCTCTTTGGTTGTAGTTTGGTTTTCGAGGTCGATTTATGGAAATGACTTTCCCAGTGCTTTGGCTCTCTACTCTGTTTATTTTCTCGATCTGAAATTGTGATATGGGAGATGTTACTTCACAAACCAGCGATCTACTCACGTGACAGAGACGAACGTCGAGCATCTTGCAAGTTTCATGAGATCAATAGAGATAATATTAGTGTGGCTTAGCACTCTTACCCGACAGCCACAGTTGCTTGAGCTTCTTTTGTTTGATTGCCGTGGCCGTAAGACAATCCTCGCATATCTCTTTGTCAAGATCTATGACGATTTGCGAATGAGCGATGCATCAAATAGCTCTTGAGTGCCTTACCGAGCATCGTCTCGGAATGACAAGCATCAATCAAAGCCTTGACTCCAATTGTCAAGAGACCAAATAGCTTGATAAATCTGATAGTAACTCACAAATAATTTGGTTCCAGATGGCAATGGTTCAATCAATCGCCTACGGAGATCCTACAGGATAGTAGGTGAGCATTGAATGATAGATATTGGGCATGGTTCGTACATTGTCCATAATCTTTTCTCCGTCACAAGTATCCATTACTATTGAGGTTGAATTATTCGCCCAAATTTTACACAAAAGGTTTGACTCACATTCGTCTTGTCCGTCGATTTCAGTATGATCTTGGCATACTTCTTGATGACCATGCCCGGCATCTGTGAAGTTAAATATAACTGATATGATGGCTGAGATTCTTTCCGCTTACAATAGAAAAAAAATTGATCGCCGTCACGCGCATGCTTTACTAACAAATCGATTTGATGCAGCTATGCAGAATGATCAGAGAAATAAACAATGATCACAGAATTAGCTGCAGACTGACCACATTTTTACGAGTAGGTATCAATCTATGCTGACTTTCTCGCTCATCTAGCATGAGTACCACGTCTTCTTCGGCATATCCATATGTATCTGAAAGCAGTATCACCGGTCAGTATCCATACATATTTAAACACAGCGCGAGTTTCACTTATGAGGAAGGTCTTGAGGAGTTTCGCGTCTGAGTGCACAGCTGGGAGTTTTTGAAGACTCTCTATCCTTCTTAATTTGTAACCTATTCCAATCAGCAAGGCTTTCTTCCTTCCTTGAGAACAGGTACGATGAATGGGTCCTTCGATTGCCATGACTGAATATACGCAGGACGTAGGAGTATGTGTACGATTTTGCAAGAATGCACGACGTAGGCGGTTAGTCAACAGATTGAATACTCTAAGCTGAGCTCACATAGTCTTTATAACATAGATCGATCCTGAGGGCTATTCGTCTATTTTGAACGCTGTTACGCCATCAAGATGTGAGCATATGGGTGAAGATCCCTAAAACACCGCACAGGCGCTTTTGATAAGATGGTCGTTGGGCGGCATCTGAGAATTTTCAGGACGAAGATGGAAATGATTAGTGAACTTTGCACACATTAGCCGCCGAACACACCTTCTGTAGGTACTTTGTTTTGGTTATCAATCATCAAAACATAGCCCATATAAGCGCTCTCAGACTAGATATAGAACAAAAATGGCAGCTGATTGGGTGGTCTGCTATTCATGTGAACAGATGATTGCTTTCAGTCACCGCTTTGGTTGGCGATCACAGGATATGTATTCTTGACATCTGTGCTCCGATGTCGTTCCTGTTCGCAAACGTATCACAGAAACCTCCGTCCGTCCGTTCGAATTCAATGGCCGATGGTTGCCTTGGAACTCTGAAATTCCGCGGACGGCAGGAGAGACTTCTCAGCTTCTCACGCAGCCTCCAGCGCCTTGATAATTTCGCAACTTCGAAGGAGTTCGGGCCAGTGTGAAGCGATAGCTTCACGGGTTGGAGTAATATAAACCGCTGAGAACAAAACGGCAACCGCTGACGCGTTGACGATCGATGAGTCTCTGAAGGGGCTTCTGACTTGGCTGACGCAGAGTCACGATTTTGTAATACTAATAGATTCAACCAAGTTTCAACATGTTCAAGTCGGGGAAGCCGAAACACCTGACGCCACAAAGTTAATTACATAATTATATATTTGGCTCACAATGAAAATCTAAGATTACAGCTTCATCATGATCATGATCAGCATTGTTATCTTGATCTCTGTCTCTGTGCCGCAGATCAAATGAATCGATCGAAACGCTTCTCGACACGCTTCCCCAGGCGCTCCTTGCTAGACACAGGGAGTTTATGTATCGTGTCCCTAACACCTGCGGAGTTCAAGCGAGCATCGGTCTTTCCTCACAAAAAGCGACCTAGTAGGGGTCTGGGATTGCCTGGAACGAACATTGCGAACAAGTAATAGGAGTGGTGGAGCAAGAATAAGAAAACGTTACGGTATATAGAATCAGGTTGTTCTTTCTTTTTGCCACCACCTCCGGCATGTACATTGACGCGATAGAAAGAGCTATGGCCCCCCACACAAGCCACCGCATGCAACACATAAGTTTCAACAAATCAAGAAGAAGCCAAGGCAAAGAGCGGCCAGCATAAGGATGTGATACGACGCGACTATACATAGCTTCGGATACAAGATCATATGATAGGGCAGACGAAGAGACAGTAAATATTCAATGCATCGAGTTCACGAAACCTCTCTGGTGATCTTCAGCTCAAGCGAATGGAAAATGACATCACAATGATGTCAGTGCGCAATAAAGGAACCATCAACTGGGTGTCATCACTTCAGCCTCGCATTCCGCCGGAGCCTGGAGATGTTTTGGGTGGTTCTTTAATGCGTTGCTCTCCTGGAGAAAAAGAGATAACTCAGGATGAAGGTCAGAATAACTCGTGGTCAAAACCACTGACCGTTGTTTAATCCAGACGGGGACGATCCTCGATTTTCTCTGACAGACGGACTATTGCGGACATATAATAGTATGACTGTTCCCGTCAGTGCCGCCATAATCAGTCCTGCCTATGAACACGAACAAAGTAGGGTCAAGACATGATACTTGTCATTTAGAAAGACTCTTACATGTCGCTTGTTATAAGCATACTGGCGTGCGGGATCTGTCATAGTAGTTTTTGTCAAAGAAAATGTAGAGATCCGTGCAGGATACCTTTCGGGAACTCTCCTTATATCATCAACAGCAACACCAATGATGTCACTGGCGGGAGGTGGCGGAACTTGATCAAATGCCACAGCATATCATCGGAAATCAACCAGATCCTCTTGTATGCGTGAGATGGCCATCTACGGTTCAAATCTGCTTCAGAATGAAACAGTCTTATAATTAGCGTCTGGAATTGATACAAGTTACAGACTCAAAATAGATAATAGATAAGTGCCGGGCGTTGAATCTAATTGTAAAAGCCGCGTGGCGATGTCCGAGATTTTCAGGCGTGCAGTCCAGTACCAGTCTCGTGCTTCAAGGACCTCCTCAGTTGTACTAGTATCGATAATTCTGCTCATGAAGGTGCAGCCAAATCACTCGGACAGACGTACCTAAGTTGCTAATTACACACCAGATTGCCATCGAAGGATGTTGTCATGGTGCATTGGACGCCATTTATCGACATATAGAAACTCTAGAAGCGAGGAACAATTATCTCGTCGACCTCCTCCTTATATGTGGTGATTTTCAAGCAATCAGAAATCACAGGGATTTGCAGTGCATGGCCGTACCACAAAAATACAGAGAACTAGGTGATTTTCACAAGTAGGTGTGCAGACAAACCCACAACTAGCGCGAGTTTCTCCAAGTCCTGTGTGATAAAGCTCATGGATGTGTCTAAGGTATTATACTGGCGAAAAGACGGCTCCTGTGCTAACGATTGTAATCGGTGGAAACCACGAGGCTTCCAACTACTTTTGGGAGTTGTACCATGGAGGATGGCTTGCCCCCAACATATATTTTCTGGGCCATGCAGGCTGCATCCAGGTAGATGGTTTACGAATCGCGGGTGCCTCAGGTATATTCAAAAGGAACGATTTCCATCAAGGTATGTAAGCCTAGATCGATACCCAAATTCGGGCTGCAGGGCTAAGTCGTTTACACAGGTCATTATGAACAAGTTCCATATGATCATGGATCAATGCGTAGTATATATCACATACGGGAGTATAATATTCGTCGGCTTTCTTTGGTAGGTATTGTATTCATCATACCCTCGTTACTATAAATTGATCATTGTCTATAGCTTAACTCCCCACACATATTCTTGTCCCACGACTGGCCACAGTCAATTGAGCAGCACGGAGATGTACAAGGTCTTCTACGACGGAAACCTTTCTTCCATCAAGACGTTAACACTGGGAATCTTGGCTCTCCACCACTGATGGGTCTTTTACAAACTCTCCGGCCACAATGGTGGTTCTCAGCACATCTTCACGTTCGTTTCGAGGCAGTAGTGTATCATGGTCAACTTCCAGGTTCTGAGGCAAATGCACCCTTAGCAGTACAAAATCCTGACGAAATTGCAATCGTTGACGATGATTTTGATACTGATACAACTAATGGACCCTCGGTGGAACCTCGCAATCCTGACGAAATAACGCTTGATGAAGAGGAAGATAACGTCGTTGATGCCCCATCAGTGTGCACCCAGCCCTCCGAAACAAAATTCCTAGCGCTAGATAAATGTCTTCCACGACGAGATTTCCTTGAGGTAATCGTTGGTTCATCCAGCTCACAGATACTCTTGAACTAAAGCTATTTTTGCCAGGTAATTGATATCCCAGCTTCCGATTCCTTCCCACCCTCTGCTTCCAGTTCAAGGCGTCGTCCAAGGTTAACTTATGATCCCGAATGGCTTGCTATCACTCGAGCCTTCCATCCATACCTATCAACTAGTCGCCGTCAGGCTGTTTATCCAGACGAAGCTACAGCACGTGCCAAAATCAAGGAGGAGCTTTTGTGGGTTGAGAAGAATGTGCAACCTAAGACTCTTGTGGACGATACAGCTCTACTGCCTGGTATGAGAGACATCGAGGATTGTCAAGTTTTTGTGCAAACTGCTCCTGGACCTGGGAGCGAAGGCGGCGAAACGATGCAGCAACGTAAGTTTGGGCCTTTTAAAGGGATGTTTTGCGAAACTTACTGGTGTACCATGTTTTTGGTAGCCCCGTGGTATACTAACCCACAGACGGTAGCATTCTGCGAGATGCTGGAAGTTGAGAATAAAATCAACCCTCCACCATCGTAGCCTATAGCTATACGCTCTTCGGACCTAAGGTTCCTAAGGCTATATAGCCCCAACTGTCGTGTACCTACATGATCTTTGTTGCGCTCGATGATTACAGCTGCAATTATACTTCCAAGAATTACGGACGTCCTTTGCACTGCTAATTCAATTCGTGCCCTCAATACCACTGATGTAATAGCCGGAATTCGAGGCGCCAAAACATGTTTCGGGCGAAACTCTATCCTGTTATTAGTTAAATAGACGAGTCGAATAATCGACAAATTCCAGTTGAACTCCAGTCTGTTTTTATTCAGCAGCAGGTTCAGTGCCTTTTTCGTGTTCAACACCCAATTTCCAGATCTACCTCAGCATATCCCCGAATATAAGCGCTCGCTACTTCAGCTTCAGTTCCAACTCGCAATCATCACATCCCAGCAACTTCGCACGCGTGACAAATGGACATCCCATGATCTCCAATTGCTCCCTCACTGTTATCATTAATGCCTATTAATGCCCTACCACCAGTGCTCTGGCAATCTAAAGTATAAAACGCTATGGGTCAAGCCGGTCAGGCTGGACAGCCCCGCATATGCATAGAAAATTCCACTGTTCCCAAGATCTCAAGATATATTTTCTCGAACGAAGGAGGGCTGTTACCTTCTTCTGAAGAACGTGCCCCGATTCCTATCGAGGCCTGATGTCCATTTTTGTCTGGCCTCGAGGGCGCTTAGATGAATGCCATGCTTAGCCCTGAGTATGAGCCGCCTTTCTCCTGTGCAATGTCATCCATGGTCGCAACCCAATACCTTGCCTCCTTGCTGAGGTTGCTCCTGCGGTGTATTCCGTCTTGCGTTTCGTTTGGTTCCATCACAAAGCTACTTTCATATCTTTCTTCACTTCGACGCACCTTGTTCTCACTCACATCAACATCATCACTAGACCATACAGCCAAGTCTGCGGAAACTTGCCATGTAGGAAACAACTCAACACAAACGATACCGAAAGCACCGAAGGTATCCAATCGCACTACAGTTTGTCCTAGCCTGGCACCTTCCATTTCAACTCATGAAGGAGACGAAGCATCGTCTCCTTCGGATATCCCTTACCCCGACCCGTCCAATCAATTGTTACCCCACGCCCCACAGCCGATGGCAAGACACCCCCACTTCACACCAATCCTTACCGAATCCACTATATTGAACTCTACCAATCATCTAGACGCAAATGGGAAATCCATTCTTCGTCCGTCTAGTGCAGCTTCCAACGACAGCCAACACGCTTCGGGTTCAGGGATGCTACACCCGTTGAGCAGCGTCCAAGAGCGTCCAAGGAGCCCAAACCGGAATACTCCACCACCCCAGAAAGTTGACGGATACTGGAGCCCTGGAACTTCACTGAGACCTGTTGCTTCACGGGCCTCTTCCCACCAGACCGCATTCCCCCCTCTCTCTGGAATGCAAAGTCGCTCGTCCTTAAACAGCCGTGCTTCTGGGCGCTCCACATACCGACGACATGATGGTCAAACACCGAGGCCATTGTCTAATTTGAGATCTTCATCTACGCCAACATTAGCAAATCCATATGATGCCGACCAGTCTAGCTCACCTTATCCAGCTGGTTATACTGCTCCTCCAAGTGTGGGTGATCCACACCACCCTGGCGACCCTGTCTACTTGTCAGATGGTCCTCGCTTTTCCCCTATGTCCACCCACGGAGTGAGGCGTTATGACCGATGCCAGGAGACTGGCATTTTCATGTAAGCAGCGGTTTTATCTTCCCAGACCTCTACGCGCATTGATACGACATTTTGTCTCCAGAAATCCTAATGAAGCGAATCACAAGATTGACGCATTAACGGTGGAATATCCGTCGTCCGAGTCAGCTGCTTCCCTTTAATTTGACTTCGCTGCTAACTCTCATTTTCAGTGAGGATATTCCAGAAGGGTGGTCTATTCATATCCATCCTGAAGGCGCCCAGTATTTTCTGTGTGAGCGGACGGTATATTTGTTAATTGCATATCATTCTACATTTACTTACCTCTTAGTAGAGAACTTTTACTGAGGTCGACATTTGCGACCCCGGAATATTTCAAGATATCGAGGATTTTTCCAAGACATTACACCAGTCATTACGCCTCTTTATTGAAGATAAAGATTTGAAGCTGAAACTCGATGAGGTTGAACTTGTGCTTGAACCGACAGTGGATGACAGCGGTGTGCTATGCGATTATTACTTCGTCAATCATCGTTCGCGATGCCTCTTTTGGCTCGAAGACTACGACGCAGGTGTGATCCTCGCTGACTGCAAAGGAGTTACCTCACTTTCACATAAAAGTACGCACATATGCATAAAGCCACATCAGTGTTATAACCCCTAGCCAGGATTCGCTATCGAGGCTCAGTATTGGTAGGCTCAAACTCGTTTCAGGTATGTTGCAAGTGTGCTATTCTATCCGGGTTGGTGTTGATATGAGCTCTTCGCAGGATGTTCCATTCAAAATTCGATTACGATTAGGAAACACTGGGACTATTTCCCAAACATGTGCAAACTAACTCAAGATGTTGTGGACGAACTCAGAGATATGATGCTACACGCTAATTGTGGTCGGTTAAAATAGTGATCATTTGCTAAAATACATGTTTAAACTCTTCACATTGCAGATCATCTCACTTCCCAACGTTCTTCTGCACCATTTAGCGTCGACGAGCTTAAAAATCATATCTCAGTTGTCGACGCAATCAAAGGTCTGATAAATCTCTCAACCTTGTTTCTTACACTTTTATTGATATCGAGACCAGTCGGTGGCACCTTAGCGGATAGAAGACATTCTTCATGCGTCATTGGTGAGATGATCATCAAAAAACTACAATACATGCTAATTATATTGCAAGGGAGAATCATGTACAACTTTTGTAAGTCATGATTTATCATTTTGTTTTTACAACCTCATCCACAACGCAGATCGGAACAAATACGTGAATTTCCATGGCCAGAAAGCCGCGCGATTAATTTTTGAACAAACTGTCCATGGCTGGTCCTACACCCAGTCCAAGATAATGATGATCGTGACTCCGCTTCTCTTCAACGC
>MU267637.1:108387-124068 GCA_021014935.1 Hygrophoropsis aurantiaca
TTTGTGTAGCTATGTTGCAACGGACGGGCGAGAATTTTTTTGGAAAAGCCAAAAAGATAAACTGTCACCTGTGATCGACCACGAGCTAATCCCTCCTCGACCTCGATCAATCTCCCAACTATCATTCCCACCAAGGGATACCGACTCGGTCACTGCCAGCATTAACATTGAAGTACACACTGTAACAGACGCGGGCTCCCTCGGAAACGAATAATCAAGCAATCGCAGAGTTCCTCAAGCTGCGGTATGAAAGCCCACATCATACCTGGGATGGCGATCTGGATCTGTACTACATACTACAAATAATATTGGACGATTTGTACCCCTGATGTTGCAATTACCATTTCAGTTTTCATAACATCACGTCTTATCTGATAACACCCTATTCTGGCGCGTCAAATCCTCGCAATGACAATAGACACATGAGAGTATAATTTGGCAAGGGCCCATAGTTAGTATAATTTCACCTTGTAGTCATCTAATCATCGAACTGGTCATGTGGGTACACAGCAGTTTAACAGTGGAGTATTCTTGGTTTGATGGACTGAAGACTGGCCGAAACTGTGTGTCCTATGTATCAGTTGAATAGATCAGTCGAATAATATATTTACAAATTCCAGTAGGCTCCGTTTTCATTCATCACCAGGTTCAATGCATGCCAGTAGTATTTATAGCTCCTGATCAGCCGCAGGCACAGTTCACCTTCTCTTCCATCATTTTGTTCAACCCCCAACTTGAACCTCTAGTGAGGCTGAAGCCTGAGTCTATTTCTGAATATAAACGCTACTTAAAAAGCTTCAAGTTCAAACAATGCTGCTGCCAATGCATCGTACTCAGTCTTAACTCGTAATTCGTTATTATGCATACCATGCATATACCTATGCATCAATATACCATCCCATGATTTTCAACTGCTCCCACGACTGTCACGGTTACCTTGCTGTTATCACAACCATAACCTGCCCTTATAATAATGCCCTACCACCAGCGCTCTGGCAATCCAAAGCATAAAATGATTTGGGTCAAGCTGAACAGCTTGCGTATGAATAGAAAGTTCCGCCTTTCTCAAGATCTCAAGATATATTTTCTCGAACGTAGGGGGCTGTTAACGGGTTCTTCTGAAGAACGTGCCCCGATTCTTATGGAAGTCTGATGACCATATGTCTGGCCTCGAGGGCGCTTGATGAGTGCCATGCTCATTGCTTAGGGCTAATAGTAAGTATTCGCCTTTCTCCTGTGCAAAATAATCCATGGTCGCAGCCCAATACCTCGCCTCCTTGTTGGGATTGCCCCGACGGTGCATTTCATCTTGCATTTCGTTTCGTTCCATCACAAAGCTACTTTTGTATCTCTCCTCACTTCGACGCACGTTGTTCTCGCTCATATTGACATCATCACCGGAGCATACAGTCAAGTCTGCGGAAACTCCCCATCTAGGAAACGATTCAACGCATATGATACCAAGCACACAGACGATGTCTAATCGCGCTATGGTTTGTCCCAGCCTGGCACCGTCTATTCGAACTCATGAAGGAGGCGAAGCATCGTCTCCTTCGGATATACCTTACCCCGACCCGTCCAATCAATTGTTACCCCACGCCCCACAGCCGATGGCAAGACACCCCCACTTCACACCAATCCTTACCGAATCCACTATTTTGAACTCTACCAATCATCTAGATGCAACTGGGAAATTCATTCTTCGTCCGTCTAGTGCAGCTCCCAACGACAGCCAATTGCTACACCCGTTAGACCAGCGTCCAAGGAGCCCAAACCGGAATACTCCTCCGCCCCAGCAAGTCGGTGGATACTGGAGCCCTGGAACTTCACTGAGACCTATTGCCTCACGGGCCTCTTCCTACCAGACTCGAGCCGCATTCTCCTCTTTTTCTGGAATGCAAAGTCGCTCGTCCTTAAACAGCCGTGCTTCTGGGCGCTCCACATACCGACGACATGATGGTCAAACACCAAGACCGTTGTCTAACTTGAGATCTTCATCTACGCCAACATTAGCAAATTCATACAATGTCGATCAGTCAAATCCACCTTATCCAGCCGGTTATACTGCTCCTCCCAGTGCGAGCGATCCTCACCACCCTGGCGATCCTGTCGATTTATTGGAAGATCTTCGCTTCGCTCCTATGTCGACCCACGGAGTGAGACGTTATGATCGATCTCAGATAACTAACACTGTCATGTAAGCGATTAATTCTTCCCAGATCTCGAAAGCGTTGACACAATTTTTATCTTCAGCAATCCTGATAAAAAAGACCATTTGATCGAAGCTCTAACTTTAAGATACCCATCTTCCGAGTCAGTGGTCTGCATTCAATCTTAGTCTACTACTAATAAATACCTCCAGCGAGAAAGTTCCAGAAGGTTGGTCCCTTCATATTCATCCTGAAGGCGCCCAGTATTTCCTTTGCGAGCATACGGTATGTGAATCAATCATATTTGCTACTTTAATTACCCACTTCTTAGCAGAGAACCTATACCGAAGTCGATATTTGCGATCTCGATATATTTTATGATATCCAACGTTTTGCCTACACATTACACGAGTCATTACACCTCTTTATCGAAGAGAAACATCTGGACCTGAACCTCGATGAAGTTGAACTTGTGCTTGAGCCGACGGAGGATGAATTTGGGACGCTCTGCTGTTATTACTTTGTCAATCATCGTGAACGATGCTTCTTCTGGCTCCAAGATTATGACGCAGAGGCAGTCCTCGATGACTGCAAAGGGGTTACCTCACTTTCACATAAAAGTACGCATAATCGCATCAAGGTTTTCCTCATCAAGGTTTATCTTCACCTCCTAGAATTTGCTATCGAAGCTCAGTATTGGTGGGTTCAAATTCGTTTCAGGTGTGTTCTCAATTTCTACTCAACCTGGATTGGTGTTTATTTAATACTCTTTCTGTAGAATGAGCCGTCCGGAAACTGATAACAATCCAGGAAACATTGGGATTATTTCCCAAACTTGTGCCTACTGACCCAAAGCGTTGTTGATGAACTCAGAGATATGATGCTCCACGCTAATTGTGGTTGGTCATATAACATTTGTCTGCGAAATCACGTGTTATAATCATTCGTTTGCAGATCACCTCACTTCCAAACGTTCTTCTGCGCCATTTAGCGTCGACGAGCTTAAAAATCATATCTCAGTCGTCGACGCAATCAAAGGTTTGCTATTTCCATCGACCTTGTTGTTTCTTTAACATTTGTTAATTTCGAGATCAGTTGATAGCAACTTAGCGGATAGAAGACATTCTTCATGTGTCATCGGTGAGATGATCCTCCGGAAGCTAGAATACATACTGACCATATCGCAAGGGAGAATCATGTACACTTTTTGTAAGACAAGTGTTGTCATGTGATTTTTTTCAACCTCATCCACAATGTAGATCGGAACAAGTACCTGAACTTCCACGGCCAGAAAGGGGCGCGACTTCACTTTGACCAAACTGTCCACGGCTGGGCATACACTCAGTCCAAGATAATGATGATCGTCAACCCACTTCTCTTCTATGCTCCCAGCGCCCACCTGAGGTCCCTTCACAATATCTTCGTTGACGAGATCGCAAGCGCCACCACTTGGAATGCGTTCACCACCAAGCTCAATAAAGAACTACAGGATTTCAATCTCCTCGTTAGTTTTTACGTGCTTAAATGTGCATTCTACTCATGTGTCATTATTTAGGCAACTGTGCTTTTGAACGCCAATGTGGGATTCCTAGCAATTCAAAGCGTCGATAATGGAGGTGGCATTAGTCTCAGACAAATTGCTAGCTATTTGTCGCTCGTTGCCAGTATGGCAAGTATCATCGCAGGGTTGATCTTTGTTCGACATAACCGAACTTCGGGCCGTGATACTGCATATGAAGCAGTAAGCCTCTTTAGTAGCCGTTTTTTGTTTGAAATCTCGAATTGACTCGTCGTATTGTCAGGCCAAATTTTTGGATAGTATGCACAATCAAAAACATGGCCTGGAGGCTCTCGCCATTCTTTATAGCCTCCCTTATGCTCTTCTAATGTGGGGGTAAGATCCCAACTCTTCCATTTTTGCCAGTGCTCGGATGTTAACGATGCTGTCTTTGAAGCATGCTCTTCTTTGCGGTTGCTTTCTGCATAGAGTGCTTTAAACCTGGCGATACTTTTTCCCGAGTTCTCGTAGGCCTGATGGTTTTCACCGCTTGCGCTCTCATTGGTTGGTGTAGCTATGTTGCAACGGACGGAGGAGACTTTTTTTGGAAAAGCCAAAAGGATAAACTGTCACCCGCGACCGACCATGAACTAATCCCTCCCCTGCCTCGATCAATCTCCCAACTATCATTCCCACCAAGGGACATCGACTCGGACACTGCTAGCATTAACATTGAAGTACACACTGTGACAGACGCGGGCTCCCTCAGAAACGAAGAGTCAAGCAATTGCAGAGTTCCTCAAGCTGCGGTATGAAAGCCCACATCATACCTGGGATGGAGATCTGGATCTGTACTACAATTAATATTGGACGATTTGTACCCCTGATGTAGCAATTACCCTTTCAGTTTTCATAAAATACCTGTCTTATCAGATAACGATTCTCGTCCATCAAACCAAGGATACTTCACTGTTTGCAACTGCTGTTTCTAACACTTTGATTGTCAACCAATTGTCAACTAATAATTGAAGTGCATCTCTCCACTGTACTTTACAAACTGCCCAAGCTTTGATTTGCCAATTATAAACACCCACCGGCTATATTTCGAAATTGCAGCCTACCACATTGCCATTCACAGACTCCACGGCGCCCAACACAACTCTCAGTTTCGTTCCTTCGACTTGGACTGCTCTTTAGGTCTTGGATGGAATACAACATCTTTGGTTGAGCTTCAGATCAAACGCCGATATCCAAACCACAGCTTCAAAACGTGTCAGCTTCATCTTTCTTCCCTTCCCACTCCTCGGATTGACAACAGCAACCCAGGTGACCTCATAACAACTACCATGTCTTCAGTTTCGAGACCACGGAATTCGTCGGCGCCAATAACAAGGCCCATCCCACTATCCAGTCGCTCGCACGTTAACCGGATTGACGAAGGACTCTCAGGCGGACCAGGTACAACATTTACAAGCCAATAACCTTCCATAGTTAATGTTTACTAACTTTCGATCTACAGGCGCACAGAAGATAATCGCACAGCTTAATAGCCATCGCTCTCCAGTTACTAGAATCACTCTCAGTCACAATTCGCTCGGAGATGAGGGCGTCTCTCAGCTCTTTGCTTTCCTGTGTTCGGCGGCTGGAGCTAGGCACCGGAACAACATATCAGAAATTAGCCTCACCAGTAATGGCATTGGATATCGTGGCTTGCAGGCTATTGCAGAATACATCCAAGGAAACGAAGCGTTAAAAACTGTTTGGATTGCAAATGTAGGATGTCTGCGCTTCAAGCCTTTCATTGCTAATAAATATATAGAATCTTCTTACTTATGATCCGTCCGCATTTTATGCTCTTGCAAAAGCTTTGAACAGCTCACGGTTGCGTTTTCTGTCTGTCACTGGCAATTCTCACCTCGGTGATGCGTTTGCTGAGGGATTTCTTCCACTACTCAAATCTCCCCACTTGCAAGAACTCCACATAAACAGTGTGGGGCTGACTCGAAGAAGTGCTCCCATCATCGCCAGTTGGATATCTGGGAACAGCAAAAGAGGAGGCCTGTGTGCTCTGACAACCCTTAAATGCAGCGCCAACAGCCTCGGAATCAGAGGCGTGTGGCAAATCGTTCGAGCAGTACAAAGAGGCAACTGGAGTCTCACGAAGTTGGAAATGTATGCCAATTACCTGGCGGGCGCCCATGCGGACGAGGGAGACAATTCATCAGAAGACAGTATGGATGAAGAACCCCTCTCTAGAGACACTGAAGAGGCGTGGAAAGAGTCCGAACATGCTTTGCATATGGTGATCAGGCGAAATGCTAGCATGAAGAAAGAAACGGAGAAGGAGGCATTGAGTCTTCTGAGGTACTCACGACCGCTTCTAGTTCGATCCAAGTCGACGCCGAAGCTTAGCCCATCCCCACCTCCGCCTCTCCCCGACGATATCTCGTGTCCTTTCCCTTTCCATGCGCTCCCAGTAGAACTCAAACTTCATATACTCGCCCGACTCACACAAACTCTCTCCTCTGCTCAACGTACCCGAATATACAATTATGCTTCTGACCCATCTACACTTCCTCCACTGCTACCAATGTTACGTCGAGACTCAGGCAGGGGTTGCTTGGCGGATCCTTCAAACTTCCTGGGTGCAAGCATAGGCTTCGAAATTTTGGGTGGCATACCAAGTGGGAAAGGTTGTGCTGATGGAAAATGCATGGGAATTGGTAATAGCCTTCTATGTCGAAGAGAAGAGGAGCGAACGAGGTTTCTGGAGGCCGTTGGGTGCCGTGTGTATGAACCAGAACCTAAAGGAGAGGTCTGACCGGGAGGCCGCTGAGTTCCTGTGCTTTGTTGTCCCAGCATAGATGACAGGGGTGCTTTCTGCTCTGGAAGTCAGCTAGACTTACTTCTCTGTATTACCTCTTAGTATACCATTGGCTCCCGGATTTGTATCTGTTCTTGTTTGTACAGTTCATCTATGTATCCTTATAACGGTTGTATATCAGAATTTCTGATATCTGTCCCTAGATTTGCGGTAAAGAAGGTGATATTTTTGTGTCTGCCTTCGATGAATAACTGTAACGACTTCATTGGTGGCCACGGGTCCGAGCATGATACTGATAAGCATTTTATGTGTTACCCATACATTCGGCGCCCAGCATTGACGTCATATGGACAACCTCGAGGGAAAGCTGATGGAGCTTCTATGTAAGGGACAGCGGGTCTGCATTGACCAATGACAAAACAGTGCTCACCTTGTCGGTTCTCGTCATGCGGTAAAGCAATGTTCCCATTAATAGTGATGATTTCAATCGAGCAGTAAACGTTTCGGCCATTGGAGGTCCGATACCACCCTATAAGTTGATTGAGAGCAACAATTCAGAAATAGTCAGGTAGCACATGGTATAGCATCTAAAGAGTTGTAGATGCCCCAAATCGCAGGAGCAGGGGGAGCCGCCATAGCTCAAATCGGCAGGAACAGTAGGTGCTATGGTCGTAGTGGGAAACAAATTTAAGGGGGATGACTGTAGGATGAGATGCATTGGACGAATAACAGAATCCGAAATTGGCTCTGAAATCGAACGTACTTGATATGTTAGCCGTTCCAACAATACATGGCTATCAGTGGTTTTTTTATTGTGTCAAATAACATCCCGACCTTTTGTAATCTGACTTCGGCAGAACGAGAAAAGAATTCACGGCATTGATGTATAGCTGAAAAATGGGCCCGTGCTCAGTGTAAAGTGGAGGCTCTGAGGATACACGTCGAGCGGCTACGCATGCTCTGGACGAGGGCAGTGAGACCCTAGATAGAAAAATGTACGAGATGCAGAACATTCGAGTTGAACGTTGAACGCGTCTGGTCACGTTGTGGGTTTGAAGGAGTCGGCCTTAACTTTGAGCGTGAGATCAAGATCACTGATAATTACCGCAATAACCAGCAATGGAAATGACCGCGAGACGATATTTCAACTTGTAAATATAGGGGAGACCAGGAGGGCAATAATTTTGTGGAGAGAGGAATGCGCAAGGTGCCGATCATTGAACTATCGCCGTGGAAGCGGCCAGCGAGGGCCAGCGGCGCCCCTAGCTTTACTGCGTGAGATAATTAGATGGCTGAAGAAAGACTGGCAATACTAACACAGTGTTTGGCAGCCGAAGGGACCGCGAGACGATATATCAACCTGAAATATAGGGGAAATGACTTTCCGTTTGAATGTGCCGCGCGCAAGATCATTGAAAGGTCGGGAGTTTGCCGAGGCAAGGCGGACTGAACCAGTTTGCCATTCATTTGGTTACTGTCACCCCGCATCGAAGTAGGCCCGATATCCACGGTCGGTCAATTCTCGTCACATGCGACTCCAAATGAACTCACACTCTGTAAAATTCACTGATCACCACTTAGTTTCGGTTGGTAGCCACTGATGGGCTGATGACTGCACTGACAGGTGATCCAGCAATGAATTGCAGTGTGGTGAATGTGCAAGAGGACTCCGACACTATGGTCCGGGGATGTATCCGGTTTTCAAACATCTAATTGTTTGAACAACAATTTTTTTTGCCCCTCATATCGTCGAGATTGGATCGATCTCTTTCAATGGAATTTTCGAAGCTTTCAACTCGCGTAAGTTCCTGAAAGATCCAACAGCAACCATCCAGATCCGCGGAGGAGGTCAACTGATTGACTTGCTAAGTTACAGGCTGCTACAGTACATAGCCCACTGTTACGGGATAACATTGACATTCAGACAACTGGCATAGAGCTGTCACATCTTGGTCGGGTTATACCGCAGGGGTTTCGTCACAGATACGGACCGATATTGGGATGATTTTGGGTGAGAGTCGTTTGAGCTTGGGCGGTAAGTTGATAACGCGGCCATCTTGGAACGATCGTGATGCAGATGCAGTGGAAGTCCGGAGGCAGATTCCACTTACAAATTTCAACAGTACTGACCTTGACCGTCGCGGACTTCGTTGTTCCGATCAAACTCATTCGGGGTCGTTCGATCCAAGTATGGGTACAAAATAAATGATGTTGATCATCAATTTCACATTATTTTTACGAGCTTGCGAACCAACACAGAATTTATTATGACAATGCTGAGCCTGTTGAAGCCCTAAATACAAGAAAATACAACTCAAGATTGTACAGAAGAGATAGTTGAGTATTAGTACGAAGCCGGCAGAAAACAGCATGATACATTGATCAAAAAACAGGTCGAGCGCCCCATCATTGATATCTAACCTTGGCATCCACCTCCACGAATTCTTCCATTGTGTGGAAGTCTACTCCAAGATTTACCAGACGGGGATCAGGGATAGCCGTGTGGGGATATAAACCAAATTCGGACTGGAACGCATACTGTACGTTTTTGATGAGTTGATGAACGTCAGTGTCAAAGGAACGGAAAGTGCCAGTCAAGGCTCTTACCATGTCATCCAATTCCTGGCGTGGGATGGTACGGTCAGGATCAGCTGAATGGAATCATCACATTGCTAAAAACGAACCTGCAGTCCACATGTTGCTGAAGAAACAAATTTTACGGGTTTTCCGATGCCTAACGCATGATTGTGAGGGATGATATGACCTCAGCATTGTCCAACGACTAACCATCCTGGAGAACCTCGGCAAATTTGGTATAGTCCATCTTAGCACTGACAGCGTAAAATGTCTGATCCCATATGTCCTCCTTGCGCTCTTCATAATGCTTGAGTAAGACCAAGACACACTGGCCGAGATCTCGTTCTACCCAAGTGATATATTGGGGTGATCCGGGATCATAGCGCGGAACTGTAAGCTCAAAGGACGACGAGTCAGATGATGCAACCAAGTTGCCGTAGCTATCAATGTCATAGTCAGCTGTCAACTCTGTAAAGAAAAAATAAGGATATTTACTTCCAAATGTTCTCCGCAAACCATCCTGAAAATATATGATTATGAAATAACTCAAATATTTTGTTCATCATAACCTACCTGTGTGAAGGATGGTGTGCGGTAATCCCGCATCTTTCAAATAATCTTCAACGTTCGCCTTGTCTACGTTTCATGCGGATTATCAAAATAAAAATTCCGCCCGATGATTCAAAGCAAATACTCACTATCAAAGTGGTAAACTTTCGAGTACTTGCCGTTGGAAATCCTCGTCGCATGCGGTAGTGAGCTGAAAATTATTGCGGCAGTTAATCACGGCAAGGAATTGAATATCAATAGTTGATTCTTGAGCTCACCTCCAAATAAAGAATTTGACACCGAGTTCTTTGGCGGCATCCACTAAATTCTTGCCAAGCATCATCTCGCTGGTATTACCTTGGCCAAAATTCTTTGGGTCATAATAATCTGTAACCTACAATGACACTTTTGGTCAGTGATGCTCTAATGTGTATCAGGCAATGTCTTACACCATAGACAGCCTCGCATCCAGACATAGCAGTCTTAAGCGAGTCGACGTCCCAGAGGTCAGCTTGGGCGACTTGAGCCCCAAGCGCCTTAAGTTTCTGAGCTTTATCGGACTCCGGATTGCGAGTAATAGCACGAGGAATAAATGTGCCATCAGCAAGTAGGGCCTTGACTACGGATGAGCCTTTGAATTGAAGATATCAGTGCTCGGCTACTACCCGAGTGATATGGATGCCACACCTTGAGTACCAGTGGCTCCAAAGACAGCGACAATACGAAGAGACATGTTGGAATAGGTGAGGAAGTAGACTTCTATGCGATGTCGAGTATGGAGAGAAAGTAGGAAATCGGAATGCTCAAATACTGAACGGGTCGAGCCTTAAGTACTCGTCCAGTGAAGCCGTTACGGCTCCACCTGACGTCAAAGTCAGTCCAGAACCCATAAACATCATTTGCATTTGTGCTGGGCCGATTCTGGTCGTTTACGAAAAATATCGAGAAGGGGGAGCGGGGGCCGCTGTAGCCCGCACCGAATCGCAGATCGAAGGCTGCAGATTGCCGCCATCATGAAGACATGAAAGGAAATCTGGTGGCCGGATGATTATTCTCAGGAAACGGATGGGTACGGCCGTAGCATGAAGACATTAGATCTGCGATGGCAAAGCGAGCAAAACGAATATGCAAAGATACTCACGTGGGGATAGGACTATTCGGAGATCTTGTGTGCTTGGAGGAGGTATCCTGAAGCGTTCTCTTCGCTACAGCATTGAAGCTATCTGTAGATCCGCAATGACTACCCTAAGCGGACCTGTATGAGCGATGAAAGTGAGGCTGGTCCGGTTCGGTTGTCTCGGGATTGAACCGTTTATGTGCCTAGTTTATTCACCAAGTTGTCGGAGATGAGTTGACCGGCGCCGACAGACCACTTACTTATGTGTGTTGGGTTCGGGCGACTGAGTGTCCAAAATTCGTGGCACTCCGTTTACTTGTTACGTCTATGTCTAAATCGAGCCAATCTAGTATGGGAATTGTCTTCCAACTGGCCTGATGGCATTCGGGGTTCATAGAAAGGCATGAGCCAATCGAGGAGCCCGGACACTATGAGATCATTGGGATCTACCGCTGAAGTGCATGGAGTATCGGACAAGTATCAGAGGATATAATTGGCGACCATTCGAACACATACCTGCCACTTACAAATCAGGACTGAAGTCGAATGGTATGATTGGTTTGAAGGCTAGGGAAGTAAGGGAGCTGGTAAGTACTTAGCACACGACGGCTACGTTGCATTCTTCATTCGAGTCCTTGAACGTTAGTTGGCGACAAAATGTCCCTCGGCGTACCTCGGCGGCGAGGTACAATTTCTGGGCCCCACTCCGGTCAAATTTCACGTGTGGATTGACGAATCGGCTTGAACCAGGCTCTTGTATTGCTGTTGTTTGGGGTGCCATGTCATGTTCGCCGGGATCCAGGTGCACAGAAGATGTACCCGGATCTCCAGGATCATAGCTGCACAAATAACATCTTCAACTCCGTGATGTGGGTGAAACGTATCTGTGCATTCCTTTTCCTGGCAGGTTTCAGACGTCTCCTGATGTGATGAAAACAAATTGCAAAAGAAAGTAGCCACGCAAGTATGTAGAGGTCAATGCCTGCCCATGCTGGTCAGTGTATAGCGGAGTTAGCTATGGTATTATATAATCTATCGGTTCTGCAAGCTCTTCCCTCGACTCGGAGTCCATCAAGCACAATCTTATGGAAATATGTACAAGACACACACAAGGTCAGTCTATCTTGAATATGCGAATTCAATAGAGGATATGTACATGTGATCAATTACAGATGATGGCCAGGTTCTCGCCAACGACCAAACCGCCCATCAAGCAGCTACCGCTAGTTCATTCCTACTCAACTCCACAAGTGAGTGACATCCATGACAATAAATTGATTACCACGTTTCTGGGGTTTGGTTGACACTTCGGCTTCTCCTGAGTTTGCTTTCAGGACCAGTTTCCATGACATTGATGGTATTGCTGGTGATCCAACTTCTCTCAGAGAGTGGACTCAGTATTGCTGCACCGCTTTCCTTCATTGAAATCGAGCCGCGGTATCTGCACTAGAATTACCGGCGACAAAATAATAGGCGGCAATACTTGCCATTGTCAGCGATCAGTTGACAACTAGAGGAGCCGATGAAATGGGTCGACATTGCTGGAAAAGGCTTGATGCCCATACAATCAGTCTTCTCTGAGTGAGCACACCTTGACTTTTGCTTGGCCAGAAAATTTAAGGCTTGGCTATTCGCCCACCGACATAACACATCAGATCCGAATGTGCGGTCGCGAGTATGGTAGATCACATGCCTTCTGTTCTTGTGTTGAATTTCTAAGGGCTAAGGACAAAGCGAAGCTTGTCACAATTATACCATTCTTGATTCTGTGCAAGACGATGCTTAGTTCATAAAACTATTATCAAAGAGCACTAGGAAACGGTATACAATTGCTTTACATCCAGCATCGCACGGTGCAATGTTCTTCCGCCGGCATCGAGGCCGCCGGTACGAATGCATTCCTTGATATATCGATCGAGGTTGGACCACTAGATGAAGAAGTAGAATATCGTGATGTGCGGGGGCTGATGTTCTGTAGATCTCCTTGCTCCCAGCCATCGATGTAAGTCACATCCACAAGAGGTTACTCCATCTCAACCATAATATCAATTGCAGGAGACACGTAATCAGCATGGCCGCCTCAAATACCAAGAGCGTCCACTTACCCCTGTAAGCTATGGCACAGCTTGAGTGTGCGTTTGATCAACCATCTAGGGCTTTTCTGGACGTTAGAAGGTTTCATGAGTCTCGTACGTAGTTAAAGGAGGCAGTTGGACTCATTTCCTTCGGGCCGTGCTCAGCGATTCGATTCCTGATAATTTGACAACAGATACGCAAGCTTGCGCCGACGTAGCGCTATTGACACGAGGCAACCATAGTTGGAGCGTCGGCCGCCGTCAGGGTCTACATTTCCGAAAAGGCTGGGATTCCGTATAGGGAGTTGAAACCGCACGACCCGCGAAGTTGTTGCCTTGAATGACAATTGCTTCTGTCGGATCAACCCTTTACTTGGCCCCAGGCCTTCCAGACAGTCGATGGCTATGAGTCGACCAGCCCAAGTGGATTCTAGATACAGACTACTTACTTTTATGGTTTCGTTTGGGGGAATGAATAATAACCCTCGATATGTTTCTAGAAGTATGGTCCGGAGATGATTTGAAAGCTGAGCGCTGAAGCGCTGAAAGTCGGAAGCCTATTGAGACGATACTAACTCAACGTTAACGGAGCCAACCGTGCCCTGGAGGTGGATGATGATAATGTTGGTCTGTGGTTATTACATAATCAAACTAACGTGGCAAGGAACTATTGCAGTGGCTTGTGGCAATCGAGTTTTTGAACCCGAAAATCTGAATCCTTCACTCCCGACAAATTGCTGCTCGAAGTCTTGTTTTCCAACTGGGATCCACAAGGCATCTTCCAGCACTACGGGCGCTCTCGTGAGCTCGTGGTTCTCGTTCGGTGGTACAGCGAGAGACTTGAATGGCTACAAAAGAAGAACAAGAGACTTTGCGTCTCCTCGTCCAACATGTCTCGCGAGGTTTTTACGAACCCAAATTTACTATCATTATGGATCAGCTTGCACGACATCCGGTGTAAGTATTGCCTAATGTGGAGAATGCATAGGCTGCTGAACCCCAGCTGCGAATATCAACGCTTTGCTTCACCTCCTTCTTTGAGATCAATAGTCTAAAAGATGATGATTTGGCCGGACGAATGGGTCTCCAGGCAAAAGAGCTAAACAAGCTCATGGCTGTCCTGGGAAATGACCGTCTGATTCAAGTGTAAGTACAGTAGTATCACAAAATGAAATTCGACTAACATAGTGCGATTTAAGGTACCGCCAGAACGAGCTCAAGGAGGGCGCCCAAAGATCCGTTGGGAGACAATACTATTATATCGACTACAAACATTTCTGTGACGTTGTCAAATGGCGCATTGCCGAAATGCGCAGAATCATTGATTCCGGACTACGCAATGTCAGCATACTCCCCTAGCTTTCGCTCAGTCCGTTTATGTGTTTTACCTATCTGGTAACTGCAGGAACTCGACAACAAAGGGTATATATGCCCTCAATGTAGCAAGTCATATACGCCTTTAGAAGTCGACAAACTCATGGACTTTACGCAAAATATCTTGGTTTGCGAAGACTGCCATGCTGAAGTTATCGACAATGAAAATGCAGAAAGCGTCAAGGGAAGTAAGGATAGAATGCAACGCTTTAATAGGCAAATACGCTTTATAATAGAAGGTTTGAGAAAGACGGAATCTATGGTTTTGCCTGCGTATAGTCACCTATTCCTTGTTCATCGAAGCGGCCTCCTTACATCAAATTTGCAGGCTGGACGTTCCTCTATGGGTCAAGAACAACGTGGCGGATTCTGATAAGCAGAAAACAGGACAGTCTGACGGTTTAAAAGTTGCCGGATCTTCAGGAGGCAGACAAGAGGACGGTGTTGGTATCGTCATGTCCATGGATAAGGATGAAGCGACCAGGCGCCAGGAACGAGATGCTGAGGCAGCCGCGAAAAGGCAACAAAATGCTCTACCAGCTTGGCATCTGAAAAGTACCATCTCAGGAGATCTAACGACGTTGGGTATTCAAGAAAATGCACGCTCCTTGGCAGCAGAAGGTGACATGCCGATGACACTCGTAAACGATGATATCCTTAAAGGACTGGGGACAAGTGGCTCTTCGCGCTTAACTCAGATATCCTCTTCTCAGGAAGATGTGAAACCGGTCATAAACCACGAAGCTGACTGTAAGCCTATTCCAGTGATCGCCTGGGCTGATACATTTTTAATTCGTCTTATTTTTAGATTTTGAGCAGTACTATGCTTCGTTGGCTGCTTCCAATGCCGCGTCAGCCCAAGCAACGCCCTCTGGTCTTGGCAGCGAAGATGAAGAAGATCAAAAGCCATCCGTGCAGTACCTTGACTCCTTGAACGACTACAGAAAGCGATCAAGATCAAGAGAAGATGAAGGAGTAGCAGCCAAGAAGCTTCTCAGAACGGACACGCCTATATTTGAATCCCCGGTTCCTGGTGAAGAGGATGTGACGAGCCCACTAAATGGATCTGCGGCAACTGACGACCCTTCTGTTCTCGGTACGTGTCGAATGCATTGCGTTTACACCCATATATGCTAACTCTATGTAGTCAACGGTGTATCGAAACCGTTTTCAGAGGTAACTGAGGAAGATCAGGAACTCATGACACCAGACGAATATACAGCGTATTTCGAGGTGTTCCAAGCACGGTCGTGATTTCCATGCTCGAAAGATGGAATATGTCATTCGTGATCCATTTCGTTTGTCCTCGTACTTTAGATGTAAATATATTGGCAACCCATCAGGTCACAAAGCAACGGTGTAGTGGGTTTGGAGAAATGCTCCCTCATACCAGAGTTGTCGTGTTTGCTTGTCCGCAACCGTAACTATATGAGGCTACAACACTGTTAGTCCTCAGTCGTGTATAAAAGATTGATATCAGTACCTAGAACTAGGCCTTCGAAGCTTCTTATGTTGTC
>MU267638.1:0-123216 GCA_021014935.1 Hygrophoropsis aurantiaca
GCAGAGCTGGTGAGCGCTGCGGGACGGAGTTGGAAAAATGAACAGAATGGATGCTCTTCAACAATGAATGAATTACGGTGCAGTTGTACTATGCAACTTTTTGATATGCGGGCTATCTGTAAGTACGATAGAAAAATGTATTACGTATATAACGAATCAAACGATGGATATCATAAAGCCCACATTGACAACAGAGCGATGCTAACGACGAAAATAACAGGGTACAAAATTATTTAGTTGCTGTACGATGGAGGTCCTGTCGGTGAACAGTTGTCAGCGTATTCACCTCCGTTTAGAAACAGGAAAAACTGACCAGGAGAACGATTCGAATTCTGGAGTGCAACTTGCAACGACAATTTCTCGTCATCTGACAGATTATTGACCAACCTGAGCAAGCTGTCCATGGATGCTTTGCGGTCCTGTGATGCGACTTCGGAGAAGTGGTGCACAAGATGGTCGGTTCTGAGCCGGGCAAGCGTCCTAGTAAGATCAAGCGATTCAATGGCCAAAGCGACGGCGCGATTATCGGATGGGTCCGCGACATTGATCAACGAGTTCAGTAATTTGGAGCGATAATCCAGACTCGAGTCAGGGCTGGTTTCAGTAATTTTAACAAGTGCATCTGAGCGTGCGATACGTGCTCGAAGAGCCCAGTAGAAATGTCTTCGAGCATTTTTCCACACGGCAGGCTTGGCACAGCCCTTGGCCTCCATACGACCCGTACGGCTGATGGACCAAAGTTAGCATATACACTACCGGTATTTGGCAGAATTAACTTACTCGTGAAGATCGGCATAGAGAAGGGCAATTTGTTTGTATGTCGGCTGCAAAAGCGCCTCACGATCAGCCAAAGCTTGAGCAGCTTGAGCCCTGTCTTCTGCTGTCTTGTTGGTATCCTTGCTATCGCGCTTGAGGGATGCATATGTCGCGTCGAGGCGCTCCATTAATGTTAAAACCTTATCCCGACGCATCTTGATTTCGACAATACCCTCCGGCTCAAGCACACCCGCACGAGCATCGACATCCGCGTACATCTCCATTTTTTCCGAGTTGATAGAAGGGTCGAGAACCACCCAAGCTCCGCCACGTAGTTCACCATTGGGTACAATATAGACGAAAACGGGCTGCTTGTAGCTGGAGAGCCCATCGACAATCTTTGATCCTTGCTTCAGAACTTCGTCGTACATGTCTTGCTGGCCACCAGAGAATCCGCGCCAGTTGGCAAAGATGATCAGAGGAAGACCCTCACGATTGAAATCAAAGATGGCTTGTGCGGTTTTATAAGCGGAATTGGGATACCAGACTTGTCCAGCTTCCATTACGCGTTGCTCGAACGACGCAGGATTAGCGGGATCAGCAGGAACGACGCGTTCAATCGTGCGAGTTTCGACAGCAATAACACCCATGGGAATGCCACCCAATCGTGCACGACCAACTACGACTGTCTGAGCCCAACCACTCAATGTTTCCTGGTAAGAACCCTTGTCGAAGAAACCAGGTAACCACTGCGAGGTCTGTTCATCGATTTTACCCTCGATAAACCAGCGAGGGTCATATGCACCCTTTGGTGGCGTGTAGGCAATGTCACGGTCCCATGGATCTGATGATTCGCGTACAGGCAGAGGCTCGCCTCGACTCTCGGGGACGTAAGAGAGCCACTGCAGGATATGCGTGACACCTTCCAGGTCGCTGCTGGCAGTAAGATGGGAAATACCATTCTTATGCATGATTTGAGTACCACCAAGTTGTAAGTTGGATGTGTAGACTTCGCGACCAAGGACCTTGTTGAGCGCAGGAGCACCAGTGAGGATGATGGGTTGGCCCTCGACTTGAACGGCTCGTTCTCCGAGGCGAACAAGATAAGCTCCGATACCAACTGAACGTGCAGTAACCAAGGTGATGGTGAATATATCATCGTAAGCACGAGAAGTTTCGCCGGCGATCAGTCCAGAGCCCCTCAGTGATTCCACTCCAAGACCATCTTGAAGACCGATGATATCGGTGATCTTGTACCGCACCGCTCCTTCTACCTCCACCTCTGACGTTCGCACAGCAGTAGCGGCTTTCTCCTGTAGTTTCAAATAGTTTTCTCGGGTGAGGTAGAGGTAATCAATGCCCTTCTCGGGGTGATCGTCATCGTTCCAGGCGCAAGAGAACAAGGGCATGACTTCTTCAGCGAGGCCGATGCGAGCGCCAGAGTTTGCAGAAAGATATATGCGAGGAAGTCCGTGCTCGCGAGCGTACTTGGTAACTTGATAAAAGAACTGATCCTCGATTGGCCCGAAAGAACCAATTTTGTAAGTAATGTCATTCGCAATCACGATAGTCTTGCGGCCTCGGGGGAACTCAGGTGTCTTGAGAGTGAATACCCATGCCACCATGCCAAAAGTATTGTTACCCGGTGCTCTTTCAACTTCAGTGAGCTCGTCGTGCTCGTCCAACACCAATTCCTTAGCCTCCAAAAACTTCTTGGGTAAATCTAGCGACGAATCAAGGCTACGAGCTTTGATCCAAACATTGTGGAGTGCTTTCGAAAAGAGCTCAGGGAAGTCGTACACATATGTTGTGCCAATCAAATGAGCTTGATAACGTTTGGGTTGGAGAGATTCCTTTGTTGGATAAGCTTGGTGTACGGGTTGCAAATGAAGAGGTCCTTTGTCGCCAATAGACTTCAAAATAGTTGTGCCTTTGTCGGTGGTGATCTCCTGGTAACCGTGGAAGTTGACAACAAATCCGGACACATTTTCAATGATGCAGCGAATGGGAGTAACATTGCCCTCGTTGTCCTCGAGGGCAATGCGGATCTCGGACCCTGTGACATGTAGACGCCAGAGACGCTTTCCGTGACGTTCAATGAATCCTGAGATGGCCTCTAATACGTCTTCATATGTGACGGCAAGGTTATAGACGAAGTTCATAAAAATGTGGTTGACGTCAGCGTTCCGGTGTTGCGCGCTAACAACTTCTAGAGCATCGAGAACGCTCGTAACGAGGCGATCGGTTTCAGACACAAGATATTCTGCAGTACTCATAGTACCACGTAGTCGTCCAGGACGAACAAGGGCGCGTATGAAGAATCTGTTATCGAGTTGATTTCCATGTGCCACAGCATGGTAAATATGGATCTGTTTCGTCTCGACAAAGCACGGTGTCAGCTTGTAGTTTGATAGCCTGCTGAGCTCGAGTTGGAAGGCTAGAGCAGGCTCAATGTTTCGAAGAGCTTGTTCTTCAACCCATGTCCCTCCCGAGTTGCGGAGAGTGAAGTACATCGGATATTGGCCCCTGCGGCATATTGCAAGGGTGACGCGACGCACTCCACGATGCGTAAGGGTGTTATGATGGTCATTGATGAACTTGGCCAGCTGTTCAGCCCATGCGTCCTCCGACATGTCGTCAGCTTCGTCGAAGATGCGCAAGGCTAAGTTCATGACGTTCGGGGGCTCATTGCTTCCGTAGCGCTGACGGAATTCATCTACATCGAAGAGTGGAAGCAATTCTGCTACCTTTTCGAATCCCCTCGATAGCGCAGCGAGGTTTGAGAAGGAGGAAATAACACCGGTGCGAACGGGCTGTGATTGATTACGACTGATGAGATAAGTGAGATCGCTGACAGAGCCTTGGCGGCGAGGATCCCTGCAGTCACTTTAAGCGACAAAAAGTAAAGGCGAATAATGAAAACTTACGGTGCAGTAACGCTAGGCGTAGCAGGAGGCGAATGTGATCGTCCAAGGTTGAATCTCCAGGTCACTGCGCTTGGCAGATCGCCATCATCAAGTCCGTCACCCTCTTCATAATCGATCGAAAGCAAGGAATACGCGCGATAAGCACGACGAACGTATACTTCAAATGCAGCTAGAGCAACAATTTTGAGTATTACTCCCCATGATAACATAACTCGACGTACCGATGGTAACCAGGGGGTCGTCATGAGAGAAAAATGCTGGCAAGACATCATACACAGTATATCTGGAATCGCTGAGCTCCCTAAGGATGTCAGCAGCTGGCGCCCTAGACAAATGATGCTTAATTCCTACAATTTAATAACTGGTGATCAACTTACCTGCTGGCGCTGCCTTGTTCGCCATAATAACTTGACGAGACCGAAGATTTCAGGATCGCCTCCATTTGAACGAGACGCTCTTCGTACGAAGGCATTTGACCTAGTATCAACACCTCTCTGGCTTTTAGAGATACGGAGGTGGAAGACCTGAGAAAATATTAAGTCAGTTGAGTTTTGCGTCAGTTCTGAAATGTCTTACTTGGACTCTAGCGCCGCAAGATCGCTCAGGAGCTGATAAAGCCGACTATCCGAGTTAGAAACAGGTAATCCGCTGGTCTTCACATAGTCCAGGATAGCCAGCACCAGTTTCGCTTTGCTCTGTGCTTTAGTGTGGCTCAGTACCAACGCAGCGACCTTGTCTAAATCATCCTTGTTTTGCTCCCGAAGGCTGAGAACCCTGGCTTCGATGCTTCCACCAAATAGCTTCTCTGTTTGTTCATAAAGCGACAGTAGATTGGCAATAGTGACCACTTCGTGGCCTTTCAGGCCTCCCATAAACCGCTCGAGAGCATCATAAAGGGCGGCAAGTTGTGTGCGGAACATGGCCCTATCCTGGGGCAAGATGGTATCCTGAACATAGTGTTCGAGGACTTTCTTGATGCGAACGGCGGGGAACTCATGAGAGTCGCCTTTAGATTTGGCAGCGTCAATCGCAGCGCGAATGCCGTCTTCAAGTTTTGCCGGCATGCGTCCAGACAATGCGGAAAGGATTGCACTAACTTCGGAATAGGGTAGTTCAGGGTCATGGAGAACCTCGATTAGATCTTTCAGCGTGGAAGCCATGATAGCCTGGTTGTCATAGCCTTCCAAGATATCGGTGAGGGTACCCGTGCACCGAACAAACCGTTGGTATGTCTTGTTGCCAATAATGCCCGGGAGACCCATGGGTGGTAGAAGTCCTTCAAATGGCTTCGCATGCTTGACTCGTGCAGGATCATCGAGCGTTAATATACCAAGAATATCGCCAGGTTCCAGACTAACACCAGGTTGCTTGACGAATTGTACGACACCATCTTCTGCAGCGACGAGGGGCATATACATTTTCATGACCTGCCATACGAGTCGTGTCATCAAACCGCCATCGCAACAAAACACAAAACAGCACGAACCTCAATCTCGGCATATTGTTCGCCTGCATTGATGTGATCGCCGCTGTCGATCAAGAATCGAATTAGTTTGCCAGGACTGGGGCTTCGCAACTGCGTCGGATCGTTCTCTTGCTCGATCAAACAAGTCTTTGCATCCACCATCAATCTTAACGCGCCAACTTCCTCTCTCCAATATACTGAGTGACTCCTTCCGTCGAGCATGACGAGTAAACCCCCGTCAGCCAAAGGACGTGCGCCAACCATCGTCCTACCGCCGTTCAAGAAAAGAGTCCACATGTTTTTGGAAGAACGCGCGGTCGTGAACGAATAACGCGTATTCTCGTATATGAAATCGACGCCGAAAACTGTCTTGAGGAGATCGCGCGCGGGAACTTGACCTTTCTCCAAGATACGCTTGTATTCGCCAAGGCAGGCTTCCGCAGCAAGGTGGGCTTTAGTAACCGCGCCACAAACAACGGCCAGTGTCGCGTCAGGTCTTTCAGCAGTAAGCTTGTTGCTAATTAGTGAGTCGAGCCATCCTGTCGTGAAAGTGTTTTCCTTGAAGGCGTCGAGTTCCAATAACTTGATCAGATATTCGACTGTTGTCCTGAAATCACCGCGAATACTGAGCTCCTTCAGCGCGACAATCATGTTCTTCCGACTCTCCCCGCGATCCTCGCCATATGCGAAGATGTGGCCAAATTGTGAATCGGCAAACTCGTGCAAACCGCCTGCAGTACTAACAGAGAAATAGCCCCAGACATTGGTGCTCGAACGGAAATTGAGTTCTTGGAGAGTACCAGAGGAGGGCTTGAAACCGGCATCGGGGTTCTCTGCAGTGATACGAACGGCAACAACATGTCCTTTAGGTCTCGGTTTTCGTTGCAGTTGATTCGAATCTGGCCGTATCATGTCGAAATCGATCTCGGATGATGCATTTGGCGCTACACCGTACAGGGTACGAATATGGCGAATACGATGCAACGGAATGCCCATAGCGACTTGAAGCTGAGCGGCAGGCAGATTAACTCCGGAGACCATCTCTGTTGTAGGATGCTCTACTTGAAGACGAGGATTAAGTTCCAGGAAGTAAAACACATCCTCGGAATGACTGTACAAGTCTAACGAACTACGTCAGTTCCTTGCTGCATAACAGTATAGGGATCGCATACATTCGACAGTGCCAGCGCTGACGTAGCCCACCAACTTTGCTAGTCGGACTGCAGCACGTTCCATTTGCTCGAACGTATCTTCCTTGGCGATCGTCACAGGTGCTTCTTCGATGATCTTCTGGTGGCGACGTTGGACAGAGCAATCACGGCCAAAGAGGGAGATGGCATTGCCATACTGATCAGCAAGTAGCTGGACCTCCAAATGACGGGCCTGGCCCGCGAGCTTCATTATAAATATAGGGGAGCCTGTTATCATAGTGAGTAGGAGCATACACCTTGGTTATCAGATATACACACCTGGGATTTCTCCTGCAACAGCATGGAAAGCATTTTTGAACGCGTCGGGCTGATCGACCTTCCTGATACCTTTTCCTCCCCCACCTTCACTTGCCTTGATCATCACCGGCCATCCGATCTCCTCAGCCTTCTTCAGACCCTCCTCAACAGTCGTGACGCATGCTTCCTGGTACGCTTTATCAGGAACAATAACAAACCCTTGCTCGGATAAGACAGTATCTGATATTCCCGTTCCGGACCACGCCATCGTTGGCACTGATGCACTCTGCGCAACAATTGTACTGGAAATTTTGTCACCCAAACTCCTCATGGCACTACCCGGAGGACCGATAAACACGATTCGGTTCTTGCATGTGGCTAGACTCTCGGGTAGACGGGGGTTCTCGGATGCATGCCCCCAACCAGCCCACACTGCATGTACACCTGCCCGTTCTGCTACGTCAACGATTAGGTCAACGTTGGCGTAATTGTTGTTGTTGGATCCTCCTGGTACTTCGATATACTGATCTGCCATGCGGATGTACTCTGCGTTGACCTTGAGGTCCTCAGGAGTAGCCATGACGGTGAACTCGACAGCTCGGTCGGTTCCAAAGGTCTCGTAGCTCCATTGGCGAATGGAACGGATCTCTTTTACAGCGGCAATGCCTGCACTTTTTATTAGTAACGAGATTTATAGAGTCGATATAAATGAGGTATACCATTGTTGGCGATGAGGACCTATAAAAGTTCAGGATCAACATTTCGAGTATCTTTAATGAGCATGCATACCTTTGTGATGACTGTATGCCCGCCATTTGCTTTGACAAAATCGGTGACGCGTCCAGCAGGAGCATTATCTACTGAACTGCCGCCTGAACTATGCTTTAGAATCATAACGCGTACGCGTAATTTAGAGCTGACCTATGAAATGCGATACTTTTGCGTGATCGTAAGCTGACATGGTTTGCACCTAATTATTCGTGACTGGGGTACTTCCTCGCGCCCTGCGCAACTACGAGAGAAAGATGATGAAGAGAGAAAAGAAAGCTGAATTGGCGAATGATGGGGAGTCGAATATTTTACCTTTGCCCTTTCCCCAAAAGTGTCTGTGGATGACTAAGCGATTGCCCCTCCGTGACATTTTGATGGTCCAAGTGCCTTGATACTCGACACAGCTACTAGCTTGGATAAATATCATGCATGCATGGGTATCTCTTCCCAGATATCACTTGGTCTCGCAAATTCACCTATCCGACGATGTTCTGCTGTTTTTAAATGGCGACAATTTTCTTATAGCGGTGACCTGCCGAAGCATGAAGACGACTTGGATGGGCATATCACGTAAACTGTTTGTAAACTGTCCCCAAAGTAAAAATTGACGAGTAACATATACTAGTATCTCACACTGGGTGCTGATCCATCAACGCAGAGCGTTTGGGAGCTATTTCAGAGTCAGGACAGCCTTGATCAAGCCACTGTCAGATTGTCAAGGGCGCTGTTGCTCAACATGGCGTATAGCGACATTTGATGCCGAACCCCCTGGCTGGTTCCAAGACTTGTACTTGAATAACATCAGCCACAACCAAAGGCCAGGCATCCTTGTCCTCAACCATCACAACCGTTTCAGCACGGTTTTCGTTAGTTCCAAAATCTCTGAAGAAAGATATAATTCTGAGTAACTCTGGTATACATGATCGAATTGAATGTATTCAATCCACAAGGTTTGTCTCGTCAGCATTCAAGATCAATCTAGTAAAGAATCGAATCTGCTCGAGGAATCCTTCACCGCGGATAGCTGAGGACAAGTCAGAAACCCCATTCCATGAACAAGGGAATGTCTAATTTCTCACCCTCGTTGATGGTGTGAGCACCATTGTAACCATCATCAGCACCCCGATGTCCATATCGGAATATATGCTTCGTGAGTTTCCAGTAGTGCTTGGTATCTGAGTAGTGTTCGTTAGTTAGCGCAACCAGCAAAAAGCTCCACACCAACCTGTATTTCCTGAAAGCGGTGAAGGAAAAATAAGTGACTGTTTAAAGTTACATAGCATGGACGCACCTAGTGATAACGCGGGGGCGACCACGGCGGACGTCGGAAAATCATCGGTACGTAGATTACTCTTCAGAGTCGATAAGATTGTTCCTGAAAGTAGCTCATATGGACCACTTGCAGTAGTTGGCGTAACAGGAGCAGGCTCTAATGCAGTGTTAAAGGCGTCCGAGAGACGGATTTCCCCCCAAGTAGCATCATTTGCATTGATACTCTTGCCAAACGCGTTCAGAGACATGTTGTGTTTCGCAGCAACTGGGGCTACAATGCCTGAGAAACGGTCCATAAGTTCTGAAGGGGAACTGTGATCGGCAATACGATGGTTCGCGATCGCAAATACCGCTTCAGGGAGAGCATTGACTTTGACTCCCCCACTAATGATATCTAACAAAAACAAAAGTTCACTTGGATAGTCGATATGACCTAATGTCCAGTGCACACCTATAGCTTGTGTAGTTCCCGCCTGGGCGTAGAAGTCTGGATCGAAATCCAAAAGTTGTGTTTCCAGCTCGTGTAATTTCTCATCGCTGAACAGAGAATCCTCGACAAGCTCACGTAAAGCAGGAGGTAGGCTATCGTCGTATTTCGCCCTGCACTGTAGACCTTGATAATAGGTCCTGCCACGGATCAACTTGGGCTCATGAGGATGCGCCTCAAGCTCAGTGACAACATTAGAGAGGATACCGATACCCTGGTCAAAGTAGAAGATATTGGTCACAAGCCTCACGAAGAAAGGAGGAGAGTCATCACCGTATGTTTAGGAGGCCGGCTAGAATGGCCTCCTGGCGTAAGGACCTCGATACGAACATCCAAGTAACCTTTCTCTGCTACCGCGGGGGTGGCGAAAATCGTGCCACTCTCATCGCTGAATCCACCTACCATCACACCAATTTGAGTGAGGTGGCAAGAATAGCGTTATAGTATCACTCTCACCTCCTTCATCGACGATCATAGCCATGGAATCTTCTCCGTAGGTTTCAAGTAGGTATTTGCCGATAGCACGCGCACCCTAGCGAACGGTTGAATGCAGAGTTACGACATGCAAACAGTTGCTCCTTACAGTGATACCACCCCGCTCTTCGTCAATACCAAAGGCAAGGACTACACTGCGCGTGGGCTCAAAACCTCGCTCGAGCAAGGACTCGATTGCCGTCCTTTACCAATGATCAATATTCAGTGAGAATTGATTTGGGATGGAGACCTCACAGACTACCAATCACCCCAGGCTTGTCGTCGCAGCTGCCTCTGCCCCAAATCCATTCACCGTCGAAATATCCTGAATATGGAGGGTTGATCCAATCATCAAACGTTGCTGGGTTGACGGGGACAACGTCCGAATGTGCAGCCAAGAGGAGAGGTTTGAGGGTATCGTCGCTTCCCTGCCAATGATAGACAAGTGCAAAGGTGTTCACTTTCGTTCGGCGAAGAGAGGCATGCCTGTGAAAGAGCTGTTCTAGTCCCAAGAGGTCAACCAGAGGGAAATTTGACCTACGCCCTCGGGAAGCGTGTTTCCAGATAAGAATGGAAGTCATATTGGACTCTCCAACGCGGATCCTCGAGAGTAGACCCCAAGTCATCGTAAGATTCTGTACTACATGTTCCCAGATAAGAATAAACCTTCATCTTTATCGCAGGTTATGGGGCACTCACGGAATCCTGACGGCACCACCCAGTGATTCATATGCTTTCAACTTGAACTCGTCTGTCGCATATTCTTGGTCTAAGCTTTCCACCAGTTGTCCATGACTGTTCGGGGTAATGGCGGAGACTTGAGGGCATATGTCGATATCAACTACTGGCTTTGAAATTGCGCGAATGGGGAAGGCACGAGAAGCAATGTCTGGCCAAAAGTGCTGTGCAAGGAGTACTAAACCCAGCAGACCAGCAACGCCCCATCTGCCAACCCTCGGCTTGCGCCTATGGATCGACGCGTGATCGACGTTGGAATCCGAAAAACCGCCCTCTATGTCGCCTTTGGTTGACCAGACATCAGGATGATTAACTGTAGTATCCAATTGCGTAGGATGGTCTTCTGGCACTTTCTCGAGCAAATTTCGGGGCGACTGTATCCGTTCGTCCCGCAGCGCTGAAGTCATTGCGACTTTTCGAAACAGAGCGCTCAATTTCCTGTCTGTAGGATGCATTGATAAGAAGAAGAAAGCAAAGACAACCCGCTGTGTCATCTACTAGAGACACGGCCCGATACTCCGTACATAGTGATTGCAATATTAACTGAGACTCGATCACCATATGAACGACTACCAGAGACATAGTTTTCCACGTCCAGTAAAAGATATCGTCGACCACATTTACAAGTGACGGTCAGTTCTTGAAGTTGATCTAAAGTCAAATGAGGAACAGAAAGCTTGACGGACTTGCGTACAGGCCTGGAGCCAAGTTTCGAATTCATCCGTTGTTTGAGTGTTAATTTTGGCCATCTTCAAATATATTGCGAAGCACGCGGTCACGGTGATCGATGTCGGGGCCACCAAGTCAGCTGCCCACGACCTCGTGTATCGACGTATTTCTGCGATGGAATCATTCGGGTTCTTCTGATTCAAACATACGACATCCCAGGGTTCGATACACTCGCGGGAGTGATAGTCACACGAATCGCCAACTTTCTTGAATTCTGGAAATAGCGATATCGAGGGAGAACGTAGAGGATAAACTTGTAGCAGCGCCTATCCGCCTGAAATAAGCTGTCGAAACAGATCGCAGGCGCGCTTATTAAATATGCTTAAGCGCTTGTATCCGAATGTAGTTGAGAATGCATTTGGGGTCGAATCAGAGTAATATGCTCGACAGATATAGAAAACGAGAGAAGATGATACATATAAAATAGAAGAGACGTGCTGACAACGGTTCACGATGGTGCATCGAATCCCGGAAGCTCATCCGCAGTTGATGGTATGCAACCTGCACATTATCACCACACCGCCAAATTACCGCAGTCTTGAGGCTAATTCAAGTGGTTTTCTGAGGACAAATTTTTCCGCGGTTCTACCGAGTAGGCTGTTTTACCGCTGTTTTTTGATGTCTTCTCTGCATAGACAATGAATTTTAGTAGATTAACGCCCGAGACAGATGCAGATATCCTCCTCGAGAAATCCAAATCCAAATTATCTTTGGAAAATCGATGCGAACTCGGTCGGCGGTGCTGGCTGCCAGTGGATTGATCCAGAGATTAGACAAATGAAATACGCCAACAAATACAAAAAGCTGTCCAATCTGAAGATATGGCATCCTTGAAGTCTCCTCGTGACAGATCTTATGCGCTAAGATTTAATTGACCGTTGTAATCGACAATCATACTCACCAATAAGTAACCAAATCCAGAGGTTAGTCGGATCGTTTGGCAAAGGGCCGTCAGACACGCAGTCACAAACTCACCACATCATTCACAGATGGAAAAGGCACAAGGCAGCCGTGCAACAAATATTTACTTTTAAAAAAGCGTGACCCGCGGTTATTGGTGGATTGAAAAGCCAAGTTTTCGCCTTGAACGGATCTGTCTTCGCCGTGACCGTGACTTGTGCAAGATCAAGAACCTGGATTCCGGAGGGCCCTGATTCGGACACTGATGACAATCTATTGGCAAATGCGAAACCTTGAGCCATCAGGAAGGCCGTACTGGGGCGAACTGAATTGCCTGTACCATCTCGAGGACAGAAAAAGAGTGGGAAAGACAGCGCGCTCGTGTGTGGAGTCCATTTGCGGAGAAAGATAGGAAGGATATGCGCTCCAAATCCGCATGCAAAGGCCGGCGCAAGGTTCTTTGACATGTGCTATCCCTGCGACCAACACAGCCCGTGGAAGATATTAAAGACATTCACCAAGGAGCGGTATCTGGGAAGGGGGGAATAGCGGAATGAGAACGAAAGAACGAGGCATCTTCCCGGGTGAATTGATGAAAATACCGTAAAATGAGTGCAAATTGCGCCTTGTTATTCCCGTGTAGCACGAGGGACGCGTTTTGAAGAGCATGTGCAACCCGAAACAAGCCTCCGTTTGAAAGCCACGTGTTGGGTACGATTAAGCCTCGCAAGTCACATCCTGCATTTCTCCCCTCAGCCACGTTCAGTTCTCTTTTTCCTCACCAAAAACTCAAGGCAGTCCTACACGACACGTATATAAGCTCGCACAAACCTTTAATCTTGCCTAGATCTTTATCTTCATCCTTCACCACCAACCATGGCAGACACAGTTCCCGTTTCCTCATCCACAGACACTGCGTCCAGTCCCAAAGAAAACAACGGCGCCAACGGCCCAAAAGCCATCATCAAGAATGTCGATATGAGCGAGGAGATGCAGCAGGAGAGCGTTGACATCGCTTCTGCAGCCCTCGAAAAATACAATATCGAAAAGGACATCGCTGCCCAGATCAAAAAAGAGTTCGATAGACGGCATGGTCCTACATGGCATGTTGTTGTTGGCAAGAACTTTGGAAGCTACGTGACTCATGGTATGTCAATCTTTCGTCTGCGTTAAGGTGGCGCCACAGATCGCGTTCCTCCGACGTGCATGCACGCTTTGGTGTTCAACCCATCTGGATACGCGCTGTGATCTTTTCAAGAGGGCTAATGGATCGTTATATTGCAGAAACAAAGCACTTCATCTACTTCTATGTCGGATCGCTTGCGATTCTCATCTGGAAATCGTAAAGCCAATGTGAGCACGCGTGACACTTTAATCGATCAATACCATGACCTCACCAATACTTAGCACACACACGTCGAAACTCCATCTCTTTGTCTTGCATTCCTGTATCATACATTCGACATGCTGCGTTTTATTTCACCGTCAGCGATCCTGTAATCGTCTTCTCGTGCAAATATAGTCGTGCTGAATCGCTAGTTAATTCGCTTCAAGAATCTGTGCTGGATCATGTATTGGCATTGCAACATCGTTCACCTCGTGGTCGACGTTCAGTATTGAATGCCCATTATTGAAAATCACAGTGGGTCGTGACTTTTTATTGACGTTTTGGAAATAGCTATTTCTTATGGGGACATCATCTATCTTCCAAGCTCATATGTACATATATCAATGCATCAATGCGCCAACGGCAGCTATCTGCCAGAGGAAGACGTTAAAGCGATTCTTGATCTATATTTTATACACTCAAATTGTCTACATACCCCGGAATGAGTATGATGTCCACGAGAGACCTGCTCATCCTGTCATCGTCATCGGCGGGGATTTTTTGTTCCTCCCAACTACTTCTACAACTACCCTCGCGACGCACTCGCCGCTGTCAGTGTTGAAAACGCCAACATGCATCTCTCCAACATCCACATCCGTTGGAACCCCATAAAATCTAACAACTCTCTTATCGTCGCCTCCTTTCAGCTCCAGCTGCAGAAACTCCGGCAAAGGATGCCCCGAGACCAATCTTGCCTCCAGCTTGTGATAAGTACCATTGGACGATTTGACGGGGATACGAAATTCAAATTTCTCGCTTGCCCTCACCAGGATCCGAGAGATCGCGTTTTCCTTGGCTTTTCCAGCATTGTTGAGATCGCGGCCATGAAGTGAAGATTCGAGAGTAGAGAATGACTTGTCTGACGCAGATCGTACATTTGATGAACCCTCGCCCAGAGTGTGAACATAATGCATGCCCATACGAAGCTCATCGATACTGCCTTGCCGGACATCGTAACCATCTTTGAAAACTTTCGCGGTTTGGCTAGCGACCCTCCTGGTGGTCCGAGCGGATAGATCTCTTTCCTCAGCGTGATCTGCGGCTGATGGGGACGGCACAGGGACTCGAGTGGCATGTGTGAATGGCTTCAATCGAGGTCTTTCCTCTCCTGTTTGCACAGTTTCTGTTTGCGATTGGAATGAAACTCCTCCTGCACTCTGAGTGCTACGGACACTCTCCCTAATGATACTGTTAAGACCATGTTTAGGACCTGTTACTATTCATAATTAACCATGTTCTCACCTTCTACGAACACCAGTATCTCTGATGATTGCAGAATTGGGCTCTCGTGGACCTCGGGGCGATCGCGGAGGTGCGAAATCAGCTCTTCTGCGAGGGATAGATCGGTCTCCAGTGGAATCCGATGGAGAATCAGTGATGACCGTCAACACGCTCGTCCGATAATGCTGTGGGTTTTTATCTTCGAAGGCATTGGCATTGATTGCATAATCGGAACTATAAGGAGCCCCAGATGTGTCCGTACCGTAGCCTTCCAATGGCAACCCCTCTACGATTGGACGTATGGTCTTCGGACGCAAAAGGATAGGTGCGCCAATGATAGGTCTCTTGGGAGGTGCCCCCTTACGCTTGTACTTATCGCTCACGATCCGTGCGGTCTCTCTAATTCTCCCAAGAAACTCAGCTTTTGGCATCACCCCACTGCGCTGGCTGGCTTGGACAGATGGACTGCGTGGAGACACTCGACGAAGACCTAGACCCAAATTCTGTTGGCCAGGGTAGCCAGTTGGTTCGATTAGTCCTCCGTTGTCATGAGCATTATCAAGGCTACCCTTCTCGGAGGCAGCACTCGTGTCTGCGTCTTTGCTATATCCGTAGCCACGTGTGTCTTCAGCTCGTTTGTCCGAGACCGCGACACCAACACCATACCATTTCTTCTCGCCCTCGTTCCAGGCTCGATTGCCTTCCTCGCCTGTAAGCGCAGAGTCTCGTACTCTTGCACATCTTCTGAGCAAGGCCAGAGTTATCCCGAGAAACAAAATACCTCCGACGATGCCAAATACGATAGATAAGATCAAAATCAGTCGACGTCGGGCAGCTGGCGACATCGAGCCAAGTCCGGAACCAGTGTGCTTTTTCACAAGGATCGGTGACACCACGTTCAGCGTCGCGTGGGAGGTTGAATGCGTTATCCGGGAGTAGGCAATAAAAGTGACTGTCGTCTGAGCGATATCTGAGTCTTGAGGAATCGTTCCAGAAAGCACAGCAGTACTCGGATCAAATTTGAAGTCATCGCTAGCTTTTTCCGGGAAGAATGCGACCGTCAAGTTTGCATCACCGTTAATACCTGGGCTGAAGTATTGAGTCAAGTTGAAATGAACTTGGTCTCCGGGATCGGCGTTGATTGTCCCGAGGTCAGATTCGGAGAAGTAAGAGGATACAACGGCCAGAGAAATGTTGGTGTTCAGCGTCTGATTGAAACTTGTCGTCAGTGTTACGGGTAGTACAGGTTTTCCTTGGGTCAAATCTTGAGGTGGTTGGCCAAAGATAGTTTTGCTAAAGCTGTCGTAACGAAGCCAATCCTTGTACGCTGAAACATCGATAAACAGGGACGAGATATTCGCAGGTTGAATCGGTTGACCGTCCACAAGGATCCCAGAGTAGTCCGCAGTAGACGATAGGGTGACATTAAATGGTGTAGCAGCAGTAACATTCAGTGTTGGCATCGATGAAAGAGCTGATAATTCATGGCCAGCAACCACGATGGAAAAAGGAAGAACCTCTGCAGTATAACCTTGCTGATCCGAGGCATGGACCCCTATCGTCAGAGTATACGGAGTAGCAATCGTATCTTCGTGTGGAGCCACACCATCAAAAGCGACAGTTTCGGTGTTGAATGTTATCCAACTTGGAAGAGGCGTTCCATTATCGAGTAGAGCGTTATAGTATAATCCGTTGTTCGCTGAGAGAGTATCGCCTTGTAGCCCAATGCTGAAAGACCACCTTGGCGGTACTCTGAGGGTGGGATTTTGAGTAGCGAGTGTGGAGCCTGGAGCCAGAAAAAACACAGAAGATAGAGAACTGCTGCCTGCGTAGAATTGTTTCTCGATCGGAATTTGAAGAGTTGGGGCCGAAAATGGTGTCACACAAAGATAGAACGAGGAAGTAGCGGAAGACTCGGAATCTGTTGCGGTAACGGTAATCTGCGGCGTGCCCTCATCCTCGGCTGCAGGTGTCCCATAAAATGACATGGACGAATCGTCGAAAGACAGCCATCCAGGTAGGGCAGATGTCGAATATGATATTGGACTTTTAGTTGTTGTGGCAAAAGTCTCAGGGCTGAAAGACCAGGTAAAGTTTTGGCCAATCCGGGCGATAAGCGGAAGTTGACCATCTAACGGGTTGACGACAGATACGGTACTGTATACCACTGAGGCGGTGAAAAGAAAGGTTAAAAGAGTGACAATCATAGCGATGGGAACCGTGAAATGTGATGACGGTGTACGTCTGTGAATGAGCCGGCCGGCGGGCTCAGATTTGGGTGGATAATTAAATTATCTGGAAGATGTTGATAAGATGAAGAGAAGATGTATTGATTTAACAACAAACAACAATAACGCGTCAAGAAAACATTGGGTCACGTGTAAATTTATAAACCATAATTACCTAGCTTTTGAGGGATCTCGAGAGTATGCAGAACGTAATCTAAATGGACAAAGAGGATATCAACGACAATGGATCCGTGAGTAATAGTGCGGTACGTGCACGATAGGAAATGACGAAGGCGAGCAAAAAGGTCTTTAAGATCCAGAAACGAAAACACCCAACCCAGCAGCTTGAATTCTTGCTGGGTCCTCCCGGTTCAACGCTCCAATGAGCGTGATCAGTTCAGCTCGTATCTCGTCACCAACTTGATCAGGCCCGCTGGGATCCAAAACATGTGCAAAGACCGCGAGTAGTCTATCCATGTATGGATACAAGGATTGGGGATTTGATCGGAAAAGTTGGAAGAGTGCACGGAAGATCGGGCGGTTCTCCAAGTGATCATTCGTTAATGGGAGGGCGCCGATCAAAACAGGAATAACTTGATCGAGTGGGACTACAGCGGAATTACGGATGATGAGACGCGCAACTGCACCAGCAGCATTGTCCTTTGCGTTCAGTTGGGCAGCGGGTGAGTCAGCAGGGAAGTCGAACAAGGGCCGAAGAGCGGATAGAAGAGGCAGATATTGTGCTGAGAGGTCAATCTCTGAGTTTTCAACAAGAAGACCAACAGCGAAGCAAGCATTGCTCTGAACTTCAGCATCAGGATCACTGAGAGCACGATAGAATAGCTCGAGAAGAGGCTCCGTTGAAGGTGTGATCGAATTTTTCATGCCAGCAATGATTTCTGCAAGGCATCCAATAGATGACGACCGATCGCTGAGAGACCGGCTTCGTTTCTAAAGGCAACCCCTATGAGATCGATAGCTATGGATATATGCATAATGGGAATAGCTTACATAGTACTTGGATATGAGAGGGAAGAAAGTGCCGAAGGCTTGGGCAAAGTCGGAACCAAGTGCATTAGCCAGTGCGGAAACAAGATCACCAGCTGACGAGATGAGGACGGAATCATATTCGGCCTGATCTTCAGGAGCCTCGTCTGATTCATCTTGGTCAGGATCTTGTTGACAGAGTGCCTTTTGTTCCAAGACTTGGACTGCGATGCTACATATGTTATCAAGATCTGAAGAACATGTCAGCGAGACTAGAGTGATGGGTGAATTGATGCCCACGATTTTCAATGAACCCAGGCCCAATTTTGTTGATGGTTTCTGCGAGTCCGACACACAGAGAAGCGACAACGCTCCTGAAGAACAATTAGACATGGAGATGGTATGACGCGCAAACTCACTTGTTGTCCTCAGTTTCGTACATCTCCAAAAGAGGTACAATACTATGGGTGACCAATTCCTTGACGGGATTGCTTAGCGGCGTTTGCTGCGAAACTTTGTCAGTGTTAGCCGTATCACCACGACGAAAGGAACCTACCACAGCGCGACCGGGTTGCCACTCAGGATAGTTACCTAGGTCATAGAAAGTCCTAACGATCTCCAAAAGAGATTCCGTGGCCGACTTCCTGATTCCTTCGTAGTAGTGTGTCAACAAGCTCACTAGTTCAAGTGTGCATTGTTCAACGAAAGGAAGGAAGTGATCGCGAGTCGCGGCGAAGATAGTGCCAATAGTATCTGCAGCAATCTCTTTCTCGACTGCAATGGCGCTGTTGACCTCCAACAGCTTGTCAAGATCGACATCTTCCACCTCGATCTCAGGATTTCCGTTGACATCTGTTTCGTCAACGATATTTATCGCGTTGGAAGGCGAAGATCCTGAAGCGAAAGCAGCAGTTGCTTCGGAACTGGAAACTAAAACATGGACTGAGCACAGGTGTAAGCAGGGGTTGAAAAGGGGTCTCACAAGCAGACGAAGTTTCTTCTCCATGCTCGGCTTGGTGACAACTGCTCAGGAGCGGTGGGATAACATTGGGCAAGTATGGCGCAAATTCCTCGCCGAAAACCCTAGCCATGACGCCGAAAAACAAGAAGCTGCATTCCCGCAAGCGCGCGCTGCCCATATCAAGACCTTGGAAAGCTTGTTTCATCATATCTGCGAAATACGGGCGGAACACGCTGACACCAACGGCTTCGGCGAAGGTTCCAACAGCGTCCATCGCAATCCCACGGAGTTCACTCTCTTCGCCCTCACCAGTAAGTACAAGGAAATGTTGGAGACGATCCATAGTGGGTTGGAAATATGGCAAGAATTTTTCCTTGGAAGCGTGGGCAGCACTGCCAATGGCGCCAGTCACGACAGTTTTAACAGGGATGGGAGCAGTATCGAGCAATCCCGCAAGTTGTTCCATGATAAGACCAAGGTATTGGTCAATCACGTCATGCAAGATCTCGAGAAGTGCGTCAAGTGCAGTGCAAGCTGCACGTTGCGTGGAAGGATCATGTACCAGAGTCATTATAGCCTGAAGCAAATAGTCAGTACGGGGAGATCATTTGAGTAAGACGATCATACCGGCACAAGGTCTGCATGTTTAGAGACACATTCGTCCTCAAGCCACTCGCACAAGCAGCTCACTGCGATACAGCTGGCCTTGCGAACAGAAACATCCGAATCCCGGAGTCCAGCTTGGACGACTGGCCAAACGTGAGGCATCAGGGGTGTCATATACTCACTACAGCCCTCCACCGCAACGCCGAGGGCGAGCATTGCACCGCGACGATAGTTGGGGTCGGTTGAAGAGAAATACTGTTGGATCAGCTGACGAAGGGCGGGGAAGACCTGGCTTGGGGGTAAATTCGTGGCAAGACCATCTATGATACGAAGGGCCGACTGCAAATCATCGTAGAATCATTTGTCGTAGAAAATCAGTAATCATGATAACATACCCGGCAAGGCGCGTCATCGTCCGAATCCTCGGGTTCGAATTCAGTGGCAATAGGCATGAGACCCTCGAGGATAGCACCAGCCAGGTTCTGGGATTGGATCTTGGATTTTTTGCTAAAAAGAAATGAAAAAAAGAAGTTTTAGGCTTCACTGCATATACATACTATTGAACGGTCCAGTTGAGAGCGTTGAGTGCCAGAACACGCAACTCAGCATCGAGGTTGCGATTTCCACCACATTGAAGAAGGAAGGCCGCCAGTTCAGGGATATGGGGACCAAGAATAGGAATTTCCTACGTTAGAAACTTCAGAATTTGTTGCCAGAGGGCAGATGAGAAAATACAAACAAGAATGAGCAACGTCTCGAAGACATCAAACAGCTGACGGGCACCGGCTTCATCTCCAGTGTCTAAAGATTGTCCGACGACTTGTATCATAGCGGGAAGCAAGGTTTGGAAAGATTTCTGCAAACGGCAATGTGAGCGGCAATCTTAACTGGATCAAGGTTTTCCTTACAATATCTGCTTTATCGTCGGCATCGATATATTGCGCGATTACACCGAGTGCCCTGGAGCGGTGCGTAAGCAAAATCGATAGTGTCTAAGAAAGAAAAACATACCGCACGGTCGTGATGCGAACCTCAATACTCTCGGGATCAGCGAGGAGGGCTTCAAACAACTTGAAGAAGCTCTGAAGGTGTTCTTGGAAGCCCTCGACGATGTTTTCCAGCACAGTGAATAGAATATATACGCCCACTTCACGATGAGCAACTTGTGGCGAAGTACACGAGTTATGCAACCATGGCAGAAGTTGTGGCCATGAACCGAGAGGGATCTCTACCGAAGCGATGGATGCTATCACCCGTGCTGCAGAGTGACGAACCAATTTGCTAAAAAAAATTAAATGAGTTAGAAGGGTCAACCAATGGTGATATTTGGGCAACGATATACTTTTGTTCCGCTAAGATAAGCTCCGGAAACTTGTCCTTGATTTGTTGGCGTTCATCCGAAGGCAACTGGGTCCAGAGATCTCCGCTTTTTTGACTCACGCGTTTTCGCATCTCGACAGCGGCGAGTTGGCGAACCTAACATCAAACAATGATGAATGAGTTCTTTCCGCATATAAACTCCATCGATGTAAGAGGGACGTACAGCGAACTCTGGAGAACTAGCGAGAATGCTCGCCAATGCAGAGATACATGCCGGATTTTTGTAATACTCAGTGTTCAGCTGAGAGGTTGCCTGGAAAGCGTGTCCAATCAATGCTAAGGTCTATAGAACAGTGCGATCAACCGATCTTACAGCTTTGAGCAGTACCGTATCATTGCTAGTTGCAGATTGCACCAATAGATTGTGCAAACTCTGCACGAAGTTCGGCTGTGGGATCGCGGAAAAAATAATCAGATCAGAGTGCAGAGACGTTATTTGATCTGAAGACAACATACATCCATTTCTAACAGACGTTCAGCTCAAGGAAAGAAATGGGCGAAGAGAGGATCGTGATGCTGATCGGGATACACTTGGTATCCAAAAATCCAAAATTTTGTCGGAGTTCAGAAAATTTTGCCGTCATCTAGCCATGCGGGGGCCCAATGCAATCAAAGAATCACGCTCATGTCCTTGCCATTGTTGTGATATCCGAGATTCCGAGTCCCATTGTCCTGCATCGTTCATGTTGTTTGCCCAGAATCTTCGCTATGCTCAGAAGTTACTGACGAACATGATTGCGAAAGAAAAATATTACACTTGGTTGTAGAACTTTTTATATCGATTGGCCTATATGCGACCGAATCGAAGGATTGTTTCATGAATTATTGAGCCTACCGGCCTGAGCTTCATCGATTCATCGATAATCGCGTCAACTTTATGATTTTATCTCCTTCGAGATGCACACAGCACGGAGCGAGCGTGCCGCGCCCTTTGCCCATCAAGTACGTATAACGTTGACTTCCCATCCGTCCAATAAGATAGATATCAATTCGTGTTATAACCGGTGGATATTCGTGTATTCGTATGTAAGGGATTCAGATGCTAATGCTAATATACAGATTGTATTGGAGGATTGCAATTTGCGAGTGACTAGCACTTTGAATGAAGGACTGGCTAGCAGTCATTTAAGGTACGATGACCATATTGATAGAAGCAGAAATGACCACATCGAACGCCAACTTCGAGTTGAATTCGCTCCCTGACTCGCGATCAAGAGAGAAGGCTATGGCATAGTTAGGAAGATCCTGTGAGGCCACCCTGGGCACCAGTTGCTGCAATGCGTGCTTCGGCGTCGGCAGTGGTTGTGCAAGTGATAGACGTGCCGGCAGAGTTCACAAGAGGAAGAGCGGCACACGTAAGGGTAGAGCCACATGATTGTAGAACGAATGAACTGCCAACACATTGGGCGAAAGAACCATTGATACAAGCATTCTGTCCAGCTTGAGAAGATGTTAAGAACATTAGTGAATATTCATTGCGCGGAGAACAATTATCTTACCTGTGCAAGTAGAACTCGTGCTCATAGTGGCAAATTGAGCATTCAACTTCTGAGCAGCTTGACCGTTGGAGAGGAGGAAGCTACTACCACCGCTAGAGCTGCCGCTGCTGGAGGCGGATGCAGATGGTGCAGCACTAGCTGAAAAGCCTGTTGGAGCGGAAGAAGGGGGTGCAGAACTACCACTATCGCCGTCATCACAGTCATCAGATGAATCTGCGCTCGAGGTGCTGGTGGATGACGCAGCAGAACTCGTCGCCGTCGAAGAGCCAGAAGGGGAAGAAGCCGTTGAACCACTCGAGGTAGTTGTATTAGTGCCAGAAGTACCGGTGCTCGAGTTCGAGCTGCCACCGACACCAGGGTTCTGTGTCAATGTTACCAACTGGGCTCCGTTCGTGATCGGGCCACTGGGGTTAGCTGGGCAGGAGCCAGCGGGGGACAACGGGGATGTCATGCCGAAGGGGATGGTACCGTTACCACCCACAGCGGTGCCTCCAACAAATGTCTTGAGGTCGTCACCTTGCCACTGGCATTGGTAAAGCCCGTTGAGCTCTGCGTTCTTCGGAGCAGATTGGCAGTAAGGAACAGCTTGCGAGGTGAGCTATACGCGCGGCGTCGTCAGTGGGTTGGAGGAATAACTACGCGACGACTAGACTTACAGAATTACGAGGCTGCTGAGCGAAGATTTGCGCGAACTTAATCATGTCAGGATCATTGTTAAGTGTCTTGGCCAGGCTGATCATTGTATCGGCGGCATTTTGCTGCTCGCAAGGGCCAGGAGCAGCAAGAAGGGTGCCGAAAGCAGAGACAGCGACTGAGTTGCACTGTTGTCCACCACCTGCATTATCCTAAGTTCGGCTGTATGAGTCATGATAGTGCTCGAACATCACAAGCAAACTTACACAAGCTTTCTCCCATTGAGTGGTAGAGTCTGAGATTGTCTGCGCAATGCGCTTTACAAACGGTGCGCCATTAACGGATACAGCGGCGAGTGTGAAAGCAAGCAGAGTAGTGAATTGCATTTTTGTTAGCGAAGGCTTAGATGTTATTCAAAAAAGTCGATGGCGGCGTTGCTGGTGAGCTGGTCGTGTCTGGAAGAATAGTTGGCTGAACAAGCGAGAGAATACGAGCGCAGCTCGGAGTGAAGATAGCAAATAGCAAATGAAAAGACAGGTGGTGAAGGGAAAGACAAGTGAGGAGAATGGACGATTGCCATGGTTTTATATACCCGATCGGACTCGGAAGAGGTGGTTTGGATTGTACCTAATCGGAACAAGAACAATGGATCATGGATGAGTGGAGAGAAGTTTTTGACGCAAATCCCACGCAGACGCTTTATAGACCAGAATACTCCACAAAAAGGCAAGAGGCTGATTGCTTCATCTACAATGGCTTGTTAAGCGAGCGTTAGCGTTTGAGAGGTTACAAGGTCAACCACAGCTTGTGATTGGCTGAGGTCCTCCCAAAATAGTAATTTAAGGGTTTTCCCAAAACGAAAAACGCTGAGCGACGCTGAGCGTTTAGCCGATTTGTAGATGTTGGTGCATTGAGGGGTATTTCTGTCCTCGGCTTTGTACAAAAGAAAAGTAAAGTGCAAGTCCCAATCCATTCGTTGCTCTGATCAGCTCTTTGTTCGATGATGACAAATGATCGATACCATTGTTCCCGGACTTCAGCGAATCACTCAGATTCATTTTCTGCTTGTCAGAATCTGTCAGAAGCCACATCATGACGAAAGTTCTCAGTTCCGACTTGCATCAAGCAGAACTCATGAATTGACCGAATCGACCTGGTGAATCGACGAACAAGGCATTTTGACTTGCTTCATTCTACCACAAAGCTGGCCAATTTTCCATTCCTACCGTTGCAAAAGTACACCGGGACCTGTCGACTCTCAGCTTCGCTTCAGACTTCAAGTTGTTTCCAACGGGGCCAACCTGTCAACCTGCCTCTATGGTTACTACCTACATGTTGCAATTGTCTACATGGTCCATTTTTCCCTCACCGGATTTTGGTGACAATTTTGACAAATCGTCAAACTCGGTTTCTGTTTCGAATCACATTCCCCGCAGTCAAATCGCGGAATCCTTGGAAACCAAGTGATTGCGGCCCTCGCTTGACTTCTACTCGCAAATCTGGGTGTCGTGCGTACGAAAGAAGCTTTCGCCCTTCGGAACCTGATTCAGCTTTATCGTCCGTTTGGTGCTCATCAAACCAACTAAAAAAATGCAGATATCTTTGTATCGATGTGAAGCGTCCGCATACCAGTGTGCATGTAGTCACATCTGAGTTGGAGGTATAAGGGCCCGTTTTCTATGTCAGCGATTGCTTCAAACATTCCCTGAAATACTTTGATACGGAGGTGTCGCGTTATTCGTCCAGGAAAAAGCGGGGCAAACATCGTCGAAGGCACAACATCGACCCAACCAGATCATGATAGCTAAACCTAATCTTCATCACGTTCATCACAACCTGTAATTTGTTCAGGGGGCTATAGGTATGGTTCTTTGGATTAACTCATCACATTTTAAATTCATTGCGAAGATCGGATTTTGACTAATCGTTACTCGTTGGCTTTTGTTGATTCGAGGGCAGATGTATACATCAACAGCTCAGCCAGATCCAGAGGTATGTGCTAATAATAAACAACTTTTATGATGATCTTTTATAAACACGCATTTAGGTACTCATCACAAGTGCAACACAGACTTGTCCTGGTTCCCATACTAATGGTCGCGCTGCACTTCTGGCACACTCTCTACAGTGGCCCGCGAAGCCGCTCGCCAATTAAAATTTCTCACATTTGAGGTCGATCCCCCACGAATGTCGAACTAGGATCAACGGCCGACGTCCAGCACCTTTGAAGAAGGTTCAAAATCATGGTATTTTCTCAGACACACCTAACTTGAATGTGATCGTCGTTTACGTTCCATGTGCTCTGATCACGAGCACAGAAAGATAATGAAATGAACATATGGTCTTTGACAAGCCTTCTAGCAACGAAGGCAGCAATAAATGCATATATAAAGATCGAGGTATTCCGGTAGGTCACTAGGATCTCTCAGATGAAGTACCTCGCCTACATATTTCTGGCTGTTGCGCTTGCCAATGCAAGTTCCGTGAAACGGGCTGATCCTCAGGGTATAGATGTATCCGATTACCAGACTGACATTGACTGGACTACGGTCGTGGATAGTGGTGTGACCTTTGTCTACATCAAGGCTACAGAAGGCACCTGTAAGTGATATGTGTATCCCACCTGACTTCGACGCTCACTGATGATGTTTAGCCTACACTTCGTCTGAATTTAGCAGCCAGTACACTGGGGCTACTGACGCGGGACTTATCTGGGGTGCATACCACTTTGCCCACCCAGATGAGTCTACAGGAGCCGTGCAAGCGTCATACTTCCTGGCTAACGGAGGTGAGTGACGTTGGTTTAGTGTTTCGACGTTTGTTTACTCAGTCTGATATCCTTGCATAGGTGGATGGTCTGCTGACGGTATCACCCTTCCCGGAGCGTTGGATATCGAGTGTTAGTGTCCCATGGAATGGACTTGGAATTTATTGACATGTCACACAGATAACCCGGATGGTGATGAATGTTATGACTTGAGCGCTGCTGATATGGTCTCGTGGATATCGGACTTCTCCACAACCTATGAGGCCTCAACAGGACGGTAAGCTTTCCCATATTCCCCAAAGACGTTGTGATTATAACAACTTTGCAGGTATCCAGGTATGTTTCGATCTGTACTTGGGGCATACCTGCTCACAACATTACAGTAATCTACACCACCACTGATTGGTGGACGACCTGCACTGGTAATAGTGCCAGTTTTGCAACCAATAATCCTCTTTGGATTGCTGACTATGCATCCACGATTGGAACCTTGCCTGCTGGGTGGGAGTACACCACCTTCTGGCAGTATGCTGATTCTGGCTCGAACCCGGGTGACCAGGACTACTTTAATGGTGATTCGACCGGATTGGCAAAGTATGTGTCTTCACGAACTATGGCAGTCATCAATTCACTGATGCTTTACTATCAGCATGGCACTTGGTTAAGATACTGACGGCAATATACTTTTTTGAACCATTGTGGGGCCTTCTGTAGTTGAATATCTGGATTGTGTGGAACTAAGTATCTATGATGTACAATGGGAAATAAACTTGATTTGGTCAAAATGTTGAGGCGCTGGGATGCTGAGATGCTGAGAAATCACCCAGGCATCTTATCTGGTACTTACCTCCATTACGAAGCTTAACATGCTTCGAGCACGAGAGCGAACACAGCTCTAACTCGTGTTCAGAAGCCATTTCTCTTACCTTGACAGCATTGTGCGCAATTTGCTTCATGCAATGGCAATGTTGCAGACAAGCTATTACCCACTACCCATCGCAGCAAACGGTCTATTCCCTCCGCGAAGTCCTCCACCGTTTGGTTTAAGGTCTGGTTATTCGCCGAGATCTACTGGTCTCGATAGACACGATATGATGTCCACAACTTCAACTCTAACTGTTATCCATGCGGCAAGTGAGGCGGAACAGGGACCGTCTTTGACTAGGCATGCCGATCTTTGGTTCACAGATGGATCAGTGAGGGCCTTGACTCTTTATGCGGAACTAATCTATGATTCTAACGGTGGAAATCGTAGATTGTCCTTAAATCAGAGCAAACTCTCTTCCGTGTCCACAAATCTCAGCTCTCTCGCCATTCAGCATTCTTTCGTGATCTCTTTTCACTTCCGCAGCCGGCAGAAGATAGACCCACATCACCTCCTCCCTCTAGAGCACCCCTCCTTGAATACGATTCTACGAGTGAGATAGAGGGATGTTCCGTCCTTCGCCTTCACGACACACCTCAAGATGTACAAAACCTCCTTATTGCCTTGTATGACGGCCCGTAAGTCTTTGCTTCAGTTGTTTGTGGTGTATCTCATGACTGAGTTCTGACGTAGAAACTTTGGAAATAATTATGGTCCGGCTGATTTTCAAATCGTTTCCGGAATCTTACGTCTGGCTTCGAAGTACCTGGTTGATTCACTTCGCGCAAAGGCACTCGCACACTTGGAGATTGCCTGGCCCTCTACGCTCAAAGGCTGGGATGCACGAGAGGATGTTGCGCGTGCAGATGAGCTACAAACTGGGCCCAGTGCAGCGAGCATATACCCATCTCCCATCGTAAGCTGATTTCCGTAGAATTTATTTGCGGGATTTTGACTTTCAGAGTCGTTGTAGGCTGTTATCAATCTGGCACGCGAAGTCAATGCTCCCTGCCTGCTCCCTTCCGCGTTTTATGATCTATCACGTTATCATTATTCCCAGATTTTTGACCAAGTTGACGACTCGGATAACCCTGTATCTTCGCTACCTCTATCCGTTCTCGATATGCAACGGCTTGTTCTCGGGAAAGAGGCTGCGCAGCATGCTATCACGACACTCATCCAATCCATGGGTTCTCATGCACACCCTATGCATGGACAATCACACGGATTACACCCACACCCCCATCGGACGTGCAAAAAAGATTTTTCGGAACTCGTCGCTCTCGCTACCCAGCATTATCTCTTTGATCGCGAAAGGGGCTGCACCGATCCTTTATATGTCGCGGAAGAGTTAGGGCAGCCGCTGTATGAACTGGGGCAACCACTAGCCATCGAGGACCACGGACGCCTTGGAGAAACGCGAAGGGGCTCAGAGCTTTCTGAGTGCGAAGCATGTGCCAGAGCATTAGAGATGTGGGCTACTCGTGAGAGAGAGAGGATGTGGAAGATGATACCACTTTGGTTCCGCATAGAATTGTAGGATATGGACATTCGATCTCGGGGAAAGAAAAACTGTAGGTCCTTTACTGGCTTGCGCAACTGTATTGTTATTAAGTATCATGAGCACATTTGTAAAATGATCACCTGTGATTTGGCTCAAAGGCTGTATATCTATGTACTGTGTCTTGTACTATGTCTTCAGTACAAGCCATACGAGTACTAGAATTCAACCAGTTAACATGAGCATGAGCCATGAGGTCAACAAGTTATTTATATAAACAAAGGCATACATGACATACATACAACTCTGCAAGCGAATTGGTTTCTGGGTTCAAAGCCAACAACCGGGTTCTCTTCGTGCGGTGATAGCCAAAAGTTATAATCAGCTGTAGCAATTGTCGATGCACAATCATGCGTTTACAAGGAAACAGTATTCGCCATCTCCTTAACTCTAGAGCAATTCCTTCAACATCTTCCGTCATTGCCCGAAGAGTATCAACCTCATCCACAACGTCCACTCAATTTCCTGTTCGCACGGCACTTTATACAACTCTTTTCGCAGTTTCGACTGGGCTGTTTGCTGTCTATTATTTCGATGCACGGTCGGCCATACATCGCTACGTTCTCACCCCGGTGTTGCGCTACACATTTGATGCCGAGACGGGCCACAAGATAGCAGTGAAAGTTTTGCGAAGTGGACTAGGTCCCCGTGATCCTGTGCGAGACAATGTCGCTCTACGGTCGGAGGTGTGATCTGGTTTACTCCATAAATTCCTTTGTATGCGCATTGCTCACTTATGACTAGCTTTGGGGCGAGGAAATATCTAATCCTGTTGGTTTAGCGGCTGGATTCGACAAGGATGCAGAGGCAGTTGATGGTGCGGCAATTCTTCTACACCTGCATTGTTCGTATATAAGTTGGCCCTCAGGACTTTTTGATCTTGGATTCAGTTGGGTTGAAATCGGGAGCGTCACCCCGAAACCTCAGGTAAGCTATTGCGAGCACAGAGTGCTGCTCTCTGGGGAGACCTACAATTTGTGTTCAAGCTTACACCATTGTATCAAAGCCAGGGAACGCTCGGCCCCGCGTTTTCCACCTTCCTGATGACACGGCTCTCATAAATCGATATGGCTTCCCGTCACAAGGGGCTACTTCTGTCCTATCCCGTCTACGCGCTCGCATACCTACGTTTTACGAACCAGAAGATAAACCCACAGCTTCATTACGCCCAGGCAATTTACTTGCTGTCAACTTAGGCAAGAACAAGGAGTCACCTGTTGAATCGGCAGATGACTTCGTGGCAGGGGTGAAGATGTTCGGGCCGTACGCTGATGTACTGGTGGTCAACGTCTCGAGTCCAAACACACCAGGCCTTCGGTGAGTATAGTTTCATATTTTTCGATAAATGCTAGTCTCAAACGCGTCGAAGAGGTTTACAAAACCGAGATTTGCTTGAGGATCTATTGGCAAATGTTGTTAAAACACGGGACGAGCTCCCGCCGTCCCCAATAACGCTACGTCGGCCAAGATTAATTCTCAAGATAGCCCCGGATCTTGATGAACACCAACTGATTGAAATCGGAGAAGTTGTTCGCCAAAGTGATATTGATGGAGTGATTGTCAGTAACACAACTATTCGTAGACCATCCGGTTTAACACACCGTAAGCATCTCTTTCTATACCGTACATGGTCCCACTGATACGGTACAAACCAGCTAACAAATCAGAAGCCGGTGGTCTCTCAGGCGTGCCACTCAAGCCCCATTCTTTGCTAGCTCTGAAGACGCTGCGGGCTCAGCTTCCTTCAACTATTCCCCTCATTGGCTGCGGCGGTATAACTAACGGTGCAGACGCGCTTGAATTTGCTAAAGCAGGCGCTTCACTTGTGCAAGTGTATACTGGGTTTGGCTACGATGGCGCAGGCACATGCCGGCGCATCAAAGATGAACTTTGTGCTCTCTTGGAATCAGAAAACACAACCTGGAACTCAGTAGTCCAGGACTCTGTGGCTAAAACGAGCTGGAAACCGTTGCCACCACCAGTCGTCAAAAGTGAGGAGGTGACAATTGAAAAACTGGTACAAGAAGCGCAGGAGTTGAAGACACTACTAGATGGTCTTGGGGAAAGAATGGGCGATAATATAGAGAACCCGCTTGCTGGTGAAGGCGAAAGCACTGCAACCTCTTTGGCACCTGTTTCATAATAGATGCATTATTCAACGCGCCATGCATACTGTGCTTACACTTACAGTTGATTAGTAGACAGCTTACGGAGACAGGGGATCTTCAACTGCATTTGGAACTTTGACGCCATTCAAACGCCTGCTCACGACCAAGAATAACTCGACTCCTCCATATATGTATGTCTTTCGATGCTGAAGCATTGTAGTGAGAACTTATGCCATCCGTGAGAGCACGCCATTCGTGGGCAGGATGAGGTACTTGTATCACTGTAATTCTATGTTTCAGCCCACGGTGTTATAAAGCTTCTTTCATTTCAAACCTTGCCAGTGGTTCCCTGGACTCAATCCACAGTTATGGTCAATTTTCGACAATATGTGTTTTCACTAGTTACCCCCTGGTTCATCCCACAAGCACCGAACGTTGCCAAGGTCGAGCCGGCCTTGACCCCGTCTAAATCAGTGGCAATTGTTGGAGCCGGGAGCGCCGGCCTCGCAGCCTTGAAGACATTACTAGACCTACCAGACAATGTACGCGAAGGATGGGAAGTAACTTTGTTTGAACAACGCAGACAAGTAGGAGGGATATGGTGGGACCCAAATATTGTACTGCCAAATCATTATCAGAAAGTCTAACCAACATAGGTTGCCAGATCCAAACCCTGCCTATCCACCACATTTACCAGAGACTCCTTTGTATCCACTTCTGCATACCAACACACCTGTTCCCACAATGACCTATCCTGGATTTCCCTTTCCCCCAAACACGCCCCTATATCCGAGCCACGAATACGTTGAACGTTACCACCGAGACTATGCCGAACAGACCAATCTTATTTCACACATCCGCTTCAATCATACGGTCTCAAATTCTTCTTGGGTCGGTAGTCCAACAAATGGTCACTGGGAATTGACTGTGCAAGATCATCAAGGAGAGGAAATAACCAGGTTTTTCGACCATCTGATCGTTGCTAATGGTCATAATCATGAACCGCATATTATTAACTTTCCCGGGCAAGACACTTGGCTGAGGAATACTCCAAAGGATGGCCCTTCCCGTGAAATTTTACATTCAATATGGTATAGAGAGCCAGAATGGTACAGGAATCGAACAGTTGTAATTGTCGGCTCAGGGGCTAGCGGGAGAGACGCTGCTTCTCAAGTGTCCTTGGTTGCAAGTAGAGTAAGCCCAAGTTTCCTGTTTCCTGTTAATTGTTTAAATGCATATGACATTGCCAGACATATCATTCCATTCGAAGCGAGGGGGATTCTGCCACTGGACCAATCATAATAAAGCCAGAGATATCTCATTTCACTGCTAATGAAATCGTGTTCAAAGATGGGACAGTAGCCTCCGATGTTGACTCCATACTTCTGGGAACAGGATACGATCTTCGCATCCCATTCCTTGAGGCGGGCGGAGAGCTGTCTGTCATACCCAGCGCACATTCCAATCAGACATATTCAGAAGGCCTGGTGACTAATCTTCGATATCTGTTTCCTTTAAACGAACATATCTTCTCATTATCACCCTCGTATCCACCCAACGCCCTAGCCTTCATCGGGCTCCCTATATTGGTGTCCAATTGCCCATCGGACTCCGCACAGGGTATCTATGCAGCCCATATCATTGCGAATGCCAGTTTGCTTCCGGAACGGAAGGACTTGCTGCGGCATCTGTCAGATCATGAAGAAGAACTACGCTCAATGGGATATGACCCTTACCACGTTGGCCACAGAATGGTCATTAAGGGGTCAGCATTTGATTATCAAGACAGCCTGGTGGATTATATCAAGGATCGCGGCTCTTTACATGATGATGGACGGAAATTTGTTGAACCTTGGCGAAGGCAGGCCTCACAGTATCAGTGTTTGAAAAGAGGATGGAAAAGAGTAGAGGAGCTCGGGACCCAGCAAGAATGGCTGAGAAACGTGAGTACCGAGCAGGATTGGGCAAATCTGATGTATAGATTGGACGCATGGCAGAGAGATTGGGAGGTTGAGAACGGATTGAGTTATCCTTCGGAACTTCTCGTATATTGATCATTGTCAATCATTCATCGACCGCGATCCACGAGTACTTGTGATTTACAACAAAGATGCGCATTTGTACGAGTCATTCAGCAACACTCTGTGAGCCTCGAGGTTCGAAGTGCGAGGGTTCCAACCACAACGCCTTCCTTTTATGTATCGATGTGTCAGCATTACCTGGTCCTTTTGTGTGCTGCTCCGCATTGTCCAGCATCGCACCGGACCATGACAGTGGCACTGCGCTACTATCCTTTTATGCTCCCGGTTCCGGATCTCATCTATGGCTGCCATTGTGTGCTGCTCCATATAAAAGATGATGAGAGAGCTTAAATTATTTTCCTTCCACCAAGCCTTCCCTGGCGCAACGCTAAGATCAACGAATCATTGACTAGTGGGCCGTTGGGGGAATATAAACAAACGCATATCTACATCACTTCTAATCGACCTCGTCATGGCTTTCAAATTCTCTTACATTTTCTTCACCCCACGCCATATCAAGATACCAGGAGAAACTGTACCACGACGTCAAAAGTCAATGAATCCGTAAGGACCTTGTATCTTTGTCTGTCGTCACTTATATCTTTCCTTTACCCATGTCCAGAAACATACCATCGCCTTGGCATAATCGTCTTTCCGCTATTCGAAAATCTTTGGAAAGCTCTGGGATGGACATAATAGGCTAATTTCGCCGTAAGAGATGAGTTGTTATCAATTGTATAATATGAGACATTGGAATACCTGGGGATTTGAGGGGAAATGGATCTTGGAATGTATCATAAATTTGGACTGGAGCGTGGGTTGTATTTGATACCACTTTCTTCTTTTACCCAGCCGGAACTCAAGCAATTGGGATTACATTTGAACGCCTATGGCAAAAAAGTATAATGCTAAAAGAGAAGTATGATTTGTAAACGATAGCACAGATGAGATGTCCCATGGGTAAGTAGGCTACAGTTCCGAAAGAATATTAGTTGTATTGATAACAAGCCCTGCAGATCCATCACTCAAAATTAGGAGAAGATGGCGATAACATTCGTCCTTCCCCCGGAGGAGTTGGCACATTATTAAACATCGCCTTCAGCGCCAAGTCGTTCCGCTTTTGTCTTACGCGCTCTACCTCTTCTGCACCTCCTGTCATTTTGAGCTTCTTGCCAGAGACAAACCCGGTTAGCTCCTCCTGGAATTCATCTGATCGACTGGCGAGTTCCCTTTCACGGTTCTTCTGATTGGCGGCAATGGCTTTCATTCGCCTTTCAGGATCGACTGCTGCCCCACGAATCTCCATCATGACTGTGGATAGTCCGCTGTGTCCTTCATCAGCGGGGGGAGGTTTGAAACCGCGATTACGACTGGGGCGACCTGGCGCGGAACCACGAATTGAAATGACTTTTTCGACGTGGCCCATAACCTCGATCACTGCCTTGTGATCCTCAAGTAGGTCACTGAGAAATTCCTCTTGATGTCCTAAAAAGCCCTGTTCTTCGACAATGTTCTGCAGCTCCTCCTCCCAAGTCTTCTTCCACATCGGCTTGATAGTGTCAATGTGCTCCTTCAAGCTGGCCAGCTCCGCAGCGGTGGTGGCAACATCATTCTGGATAGCCTTCAAAACATTTAGTTTTGGAGTTACCTGTCTTTTGACCACGTCCTCTTTGAGCGCTTCGACAGTGTCCTGTAGTTCTTCAACCTTCGTCAAGACATTCTGACTTCGACTATCCAGATTTGTTTTTCCGGAATCAATGTATCCTCGCGCGCCGCCCACCTTCGCTGTAGCTAATTGCTTCACGTTTTGTGTTTGCGTGCGAAGGGTGGCCAAAGATTCTTTGGTTGAACCCATGAATTCTGTGTACAGTTGTCTCATTGTAGCAAGGTCGCGTCGCAAGTTCTGTACTTCATCGAATTGGGTCTTCAAATCGTTGACAACACGACTGGAATATTCAGATGCTATTGATGCCCCTGTCATCTGCGGCTGAAGCTGAAGTGATTGGCCAGTCATTTGAGGTATTATGAATGGGCTATGGCCATCGCCGACGATGCGAGAAAGTCGCCGAGCGACATGTTGGAAATGTTTATCAGACGGGCGATCCGCCATTGGTGTACTTTCGGCGAAGTCGTGTGCGACAATAGGGGCCATATAAGATGAACGGCGATTGCTTGATACTGCCGTTTTAAGCTCCTTGAGATCGTTGGATAATGTAGATATTTGAGCATCAATGTGCTGTTTAATTTGATCCAGGGCTGTCTCATGCCTTAGCATACAAAAAGAATTCAATATGAGAGGAGACATACGTTCGATGTTGAGTGATAATAAACACTTGTCCTTTACCTCATCAATATCCTCCAACTCGTACTGGACGCCGCTGGAAGGATCCCGTATATAAATCGCTGGGAAATTCTCGAGTCCAGGATTGTATGAGAATTTATCTACAAATAAAACCCGCAATGATGAAAAGGTGAGGCCAGGTTCTATTGCGGCTTTCTTTACTTCGCGACCTATTTGAAGGAAGACGGAAATAGTTCTAGGGACAGCCGAGGACGGTGTCTCTGGAGGTTCCTCGATAATAGTTCTTTCTTGTATTGATTGGCGTGGTTCAGGTTGCGACCTTGGCTGTTCAGATGATAAGAGACTGGGTAATGGAGGAACTGGAGGGGTGGGTTCTTGGGAATGCACAGCAATTGGGGATGGTGTCCGCGAGCTTGATCTTTGTGTTTTCAAAACTCCGCCTAACCGGGAGTCATCCTGCGAAGGTTCTTCAGCTTCCGTTAGCACGGCCAACTCTCCTGGAGTTAACGTGGATGAAGCGGCCATCGATCGCCTATTGGCATTATTGCCCCGTGTTGAACGTTCGCGCATGGCGCCGCTCCCTGTCATCTTGGCAATATTGTACACTGAAAATCGCTTAGAAGCCCGACGTTCCAGTTGATCATGCTTTTGAAGAGCAGCGAGAGAGCTTGCGGCTGCCGGAGTAGGTATGGTATCTGGCAGGGGTGTTTCGGGTGGAGTTGAGGCGTCAGCTTGATCAGCGCCGTTGACGTATTCGTGGGTTAATGGTGGTGGTTCGTTTATAATGACGGCTGGGGGTGACATAGGCGGTGGTGAAGCAACCGGTCGATCAACAAGGGAATAGCGTTTGACTGAGGCGGGAACGGCGGAATTGGCAGGCTGAGGTGGGGTTGAGGGAGGGGCATTGTTTTGATCCGACTGTTGGGTTGTCGCTGCATCAATGGAAGGTACAAGAGTTTCCGTTGATCCTCTGGCAGAAGACTCTCCGAATGGTGGATGATTAGAAACGGCGGCAGGTGCTCGCTCAGACCGCTGCGACTGAGCGGACATCGAGGAGCGTTCTGGAACTCCATTTGTATTCCCATTGTTACTATCATGCACAGGACCGTCATCATCCGGTTCTTCAAACACTGAATGAGGAGTCGACTGCGACGCTTGCACCTCTTGACGCCGTGTCGAGGATCGCACAGATTGTCGCGTGCTCTCCCTGTCTGCAGTCCGCCCATCCTCCAAAGCATTGCTACGTGAGAGCTGGGACCGATGCTTCGGCTCTCCTTCGCGTCTTGAAGTTCTATCAGATCTTGAAGATCGACTATCGGTGCGAGAGTGCGAAGACTGTCCAGAACGATGGCGATGTTGATGTTCAGAGACTATTTGGCGATACATAGACTGTTTGCCGCGCAAGCCCTGGAGGAGATTGGTAATGATCTGTCGTACTTTAGGAAGATAGATTTGGAGGTTGTCTTGCGTTGCCTCTTCAGCTAAACAAGTTTCCAGAATTTCACGTAGGTCTTCGGGCACAGACATGAGGTCGCTGCGATAAAGTTAGGCCAAAGGGTGTTTTGGGTGCAAACTAGGCCACGCACGACATGTCAATGTTAAACGCAGCAAAGGCAGCCACTGCCGCATTGAAATCATTCCCGAGGCGCACGTACACATCACTGACTTGTGTTTCAGTCATCTGAACGGTACTCCATAGTGTTAGAGATTCCAGGAGCTGCTTTATGGCCACTAGTAAACGCGTGACGGCGGATTCGACAGCAGGCTGTCGTTAATCCTTGAGCAAAGCACGAAATGGATCTTTCAATCAACTTAAACTTACATGGGCATGCGAACGGCCACTGCGTGATGAACTCGAGGAATGTGAAGATGCTCCAGATTGGTTTTCGCGTCTGGGATTATGTCCAGAATATGGAGGAGGAGGAGGGGTTGTATTTGAGGACATTTGGGAGCATAAGAACGTTCAATAGATGCGTAGAATATCAACCCTTTGTTCTCCCAAGATCCAAGAATACCTGTATGAGTTCCGAGCTTCTTGAACTGAGGAGGGTCTACTGCCTACACATCGTGGGATAATAGTACTAGATCAGGAAACACCGCATCCCGCCTGTCGGTCATCAATTCGGGACGCGTCGCTTCCATTTCATCCATCACGGCTGACCACAGCAACACAACTTGGATAACGAAAACTGAGTCGGTAAGATATATTCCATTCAGGAAATTGATAGATAATACAAGTCCCCATCTTGCCCCTGCAGGACACGGCATCTACATTTGCGCATTATAAGGGGGAGCTTTCGCGCCCGCCAGCACAATATCATTCAATATAACATCCTTCTCTGTGCGTTTATATGTTCGAATGGTTTCTCCAAAGTCCGAGACTTCGTAGACACGGAACCTTCTGTCGAATCTGAAAGGACAAGTTAGTTTCGTTAGACACTAAACAGCTTGCTCCATATGAACGTACCCGACTTTCCCGTATCCGGAGTACGATCTGGATGGTATATATGTAAAAATGGGCGCGACAAGTGACCAAAAAAGACCTACCCTCCACCTCCGAAGCATAACCACACATCTTTCACTCGCTTGCAGTCTTCGGTTACTTTATAGAGACTTAGCATACTGACGTAGGTCAAGTAATGACGAATACTCACTGTGGCAGTGGCCATTCGCAACAACCTTGACTTCAGGAACGCCTCCCCCAGCTCGATGATCACTCTCCAAAGCTGCTAACAAGCCTTTAGAGAAGAACCCGTCGTTTTTCTCAGAAGCACCAGGAGTTTCCAGACCATGCAGACCAAAGTCCAACAGCTGACCAGTATGGGGATTCCTATCGGCCGTACTGTAAGATTCTTGCCTAGTTCAAATGTCATACGAGGAAATTTTGACCAGACAAGGAAAAAACCTACAATGGGATATGGAAAAACATGAGGGCATTGGGTTTTGCTAATCTATGTGTTGCTGGAGTGATTTGCTCTTGACGTGTCCAAATGTTACCCAAGTCCTTGCCTGTATCTGGGCTAAACGGTCGATTTATGGGTTGAATAGACACTTTGTATACAAGTTAGAATCAGGCTAATCGCTATGAGCTGATGCAGGTGCGTACTGGATTGTTCTAGGAACCAGTCAATTTGATCCTGAAACGGATTGTATCAATAATCCCAGGGTCTCATCATCGATTGCACTCACCTGCCGTATCCAGTCATATCCTGTAGGAGTGAACAATCCAGTGAGCCAGTTAAGATATCCACCGGCGTAGGATCCAGAATCTAAGAAGTAGAGAGTCAAGAGATGGGTCATTGACCTAGTCCACATTATACGCAACCGTTAATTTCAAAATGTTGCTAAAGAATTGTTCGATAGGACTCACGCATCAGCGCTCTTGACCTTCAAAACATAATTGCCAACACCGTGGATATCCTTGGGGCCAGTCTCGACTAAAGAGTAGGGAAGCGCCTGCATCATTCTGACTTGTTCCGCTTTGACGTCTCCGTTTTCTTCGTCATGATTGCCGAACACTGCAGCCCACGGGATACCGCGATCTGTTACTGCAGTGGCAAATTTCGCCAACACAGATTTGGGATCCCATGATGTTCCTTGTCCGTTGAGTTGATCTCCAGAAAACACAACGAGATCGGGTTTCTCTTCATCAAGGATGTGTCCAAGAAGGGTATTCGTGAGGTTGTCAGAGGCAGTGCAAGGCGAGACAGTGGTGTCTCGACAATCTCCGCGGGAGACAGAAAAGTGAAGATCAGCTATCTGCAGAACCTTGAATTTGCCGTCGTGTGAAAAATGTAAAGGAGGTGCACGAGGAGCAGCTATCGAGGTCATGAAATCAAGAGATCTGCTGGGAAAAGAATCAAAAAGACCTACACTTCACACCCCTACGATATGTTACATAGACGCTCTCCAATCGCCCGGTCTTCTCTGGTGTGACGGGGGGTTCCAACTTATCAAACCCGTACCAAGGTCTATCCTCCCCAAATATGACATCAATTTCGGTAATGAGCTGCGCTTTCTCTTCGGCGCTCATTTCATGCAGACTTTTTCCAGTGCGATACCATAAAAACAGAGGTTCGGCACGCATGATACCATCTCGAATTGAATGATCAACCTTGACCCAAGGATCGGTCAAGGGGGTCGGTCTATCGCTCGCAGGTAGAAGGCGGAGATCCGTGATTAATGGGATGTCGACACGTCGAGTACGCCTATAGTAGATATTCTGCCGAAAACAACTTCAATCAAACCATACAGTGAGAAGCAGTATACGAACCAGAGTCCAGAGTCCAGATTGCTGGTTCAAATCTCTATCGACGCGAACCCATTTACCCTTGATAGAGTCTTGTTCTATTGTTGTGGTTGGCGCACATAAATCACCGACGAGGCTTGGGGGAAACATGCACCGTGTGATAGCGATTTCAGACACTTAGAAATTAATTATCAAATGTTGAATATCGAGATTTTGGAGATTATACGCACAGCCGGTGTCATGTGGAAGTAGCGGTGCCCATACGTCCAGAGGGAAGCTAGACATATCAACGGGAGTATCTTGGCTCGTTGACACATTCCACCAGTCAACACCTGATTCAACAGGAGTTGGTTGTGCTGGATTGCCGCTGCCATTGCTTTCAGCTGGTAACTGGGCAGCGTCATTCATCGATATTACATCCCATGATTGCCAGCCGAGGCGTTGAACTTGACCAGGTCCAGCGGTCGGTTGATATAGTATGAATATAAATGTGAGCAAGCATGAGAAGCCAATCACTGCTGCCATTGGGACAATTATCCCATGAAGAAAGCGGAAGAAACGAAAGAAAGAGAGTGCAGCCATAATGGCTGGTTTCAAGCCTGAGTTATAGAATGATCGGAATGATAGTACCAAAGCTAGCCCAAGTTATGTGCTGGACTTTGGAGGGTTTGTGTAAAGAAACGTGACCGCTCTCGAAGATAACTCAGCCTCGCTGGCAAGTGCTACCACGTGGTCTAGTATAACGCTTTGGGAAATCCACAATTTTGCATTTCTTCTTGTAGCAAACCGAAAACAAACCTCCACCGAATTTCGCGAATGCAATCTCTTACTCGCGTATTTCGTCGGCTCTATACCACCAAACCTCCAGAAAGAGCTAAAACTGCCCTCCCTGAAGCAGCAGCTCTTGCACGAGAGGCTTCGACCCCACTTGCTGTTCGCGAACGTCGTGCCCGCAGACAGCCAAGTTTAAAACCTCCTCCCGGAAGTGACCTCACCGCAACAGAATTCTCTCGATATCAGCGAGAAATTGCAAAGGGCGAGCTAGTCCGCCGGCATGGAAAAGACCTCTCAGAGGCGGAATGGCTTGACGCACTTAATGAACGTCGTACTCGTTTACGTGGTATCAAAAAAGTAGGCGAAGGCGAGGGCGCGGATGTCAGAGTTGTGGGCCAGAAGATTTACCTGCCCAATATTATCTTCCGTATGGTTCGAAATCACACGCCAAAGGATCAACCCTACAATCCCTACGAAGCCACTTTCCGTATTCCCCAGTCTGTCACAAAAACCGATGTTCGTTCTTATCTATCTAGCGTTTATGGTTTAAAAACAACATATATCCGCACCACCAACTACCTCTCTCCTCTATATCGCACTCCCACAGGTTCTAGGGAAACAAGGTCTTACCGCACATATAAACGTGCAGTGGTGGGACTCGTGGACCCGTTCTATTATCCACAGGCCATGGAGGATATGACTAGGCTGGAGAGGAAAGAGCGCCAGATTTGGCTGGAACAGAAGTTTGCTCTGGGTGCATTGAAGAGGTGGAGAAGATATGAGTTGGTGCGAGTAACTCAGCAGGGAAGCAGGAACTGGCGCTTTACTGGGCATTTGCGGAGGGATAAGATTCTTCATGAAGTGGCGAGAAGAAAAGCTTTAGCAAACCGAGAACTAGAGGAGACGCGACTAGAGTTATCCCAGTTACGAGCAGAAGGAAAGAAGATCCCCTTTCCGAGCCAATCGAAGATGAAGGCAAGGCTGGCAACTAACTAATATGTTCCTCCAAACGATGGCTTTGTATGCAGGATACACGCTTTATGGAATTTGCTGTTGGTTCATCTTATCTGAAACTTGAATTTCACGAAGATTAGCTTCAAACAATCGTTGGCGCCTATCGCGAACCAGTGCTATTAATTCATTGATTGATCGGAAGGATTCTTGCCTTACAACAATATGCAGCAACCAAAAGACAATACTCTTGTTGCTTCCAACGATACTTTCCAATTATATGACCTCCGAATCGAAGTAATCTGTCCTCCCGGAGAACGTATACTCTGCGGGGCTCAAGAAGGTGACCACTTCACTCTTGAAGGAGAAATGTTGCGTCTACCCACAGGACAAGGATTCTCCATTTATTCACTGGGCAAGTTTCGCATTATTCATCTTCCCACCGATAGACGCTCACTATATCCTTTCACACACTCGAATAGCTGCTGTCTTGCCTTTGCTGGCGGCAAAGCAACGCGTCACTCATCCAAACGACTGGATGACTACTGATGCTGAAATTGCCTGTCCGGATCCAAACTGCAAATCACGTTTGAGGATCGTGAGGACAGGTTTGAGGACGTTTAGCCATGGAGATGTGACCGCTGTATCCCTCTTCTGACTAACAGCAAGACCTAGAAAGAAAGAAAAGTCGGATAGTTGTAAGTTGCTGGGGGGAGGGGGCAAAAAAGGCCCAAGTACAATCAGGAATACTTACTGGACTTTGAAATTCCCCGCTCAAGAATCTCTGAGTAGGTGAATTCTATGATTCCCGGACTTGTAACAACTTCTTCTGAATCTGAGTTCGTGACCTGGTACAAATCCATCCCCTTCAATCCCTTTGCAGATGCGGCCGGCGGCCAGCCAGTTAAACGAATTTAAGAATGTAGGAAAGTCACACAACTTCGAAGTGTCCAATCCAAAAGCTTGGTGCGCGGTTAACTGCGTACTTCAGTGACGGCCAAGACACTGATTTGATTGGTGGGCACTGGTGACCGTGTTCTGAATAACGGCCACGGAATGGAATATACGCGACGTTGACACTAGCTTAAGTACGTCCGGTAATGCCACTCTCAATCCGGGCCTATGAAGGTCCAGGAGAGCCCAGACGGTGAAAAAAAAAACTCGAACGTCCACCTAAGGCCGGTAGAAAACATATAAAAGGCGCAAGGATGCTCAACCATCCTCCATCCAAGTTTTTCAATCATTCGCTCAACAGCACTCATAAACACTCCCCACATTCGTTAACACTTCTCCAAACAATATTCTCAAAATGTTCTCTCGTATCTTTGCCGTTGTCTTCTTCCTCCTGTTCGCTCTCTTGGCTGCAGCTTCGCCTGCCCGTGAGATCGCTGCTCGCGGCCAGTGCAACACTGGCAGCATCCAATGCTGCAACACCCTCCAGAGTGTGAGCCCTTAGCTGTCTTTTCAATTGTTCTGATTGTTGATCTATTCACTCGCAGGCCTCCTCTAACCAGGTCGCTGGCCTTTTGGGTCTCCTCGGCATCGTTGTTGGGGATATCACTGGCCAAGTCGGCTTGAACTGTTCTCCTGTCGACGTTATCGGTCTTGGCTCTGGTGCAACCTGCAACCAGGAGCCCGTCTGCTGCACTAACAACCAATTTGTACGTATAATAGTGGTATGGTTTTTGATGGAAATGCTAATGCCGTTCTTGCTCTAGAATGGCCTTGTCAACCTCGGTTGTTCTCCTCTCAACATTGGACTCTAAAACATTAGCGCTGAATCTGCAATGCAATAGGCGGCTCATTGACATTTTAACTGTGTACATGGCCGCACTTGAGTTATCGTATCTTAGCGTACACAAGGGAATGCTGTTGTTGCGATCTACTCTAATACACTCTTTTGGTTTATCATCTTAAAAAAGTTAATCGATTCGCAAACTTCAAACTTGAGCCAAAATTTCTCCATTGGTGATAGACGGTAATGTTACTGTTACTGGGGTAGAACACACACGCGGTCACTAGCCACTTGTAAGCAGTTGAAACCAAACCTGCCAGTGCTGTTGTTTTGCGGAACCTAGTAACTTCCCTAAATTGGAATGCTTAGTCATTACAGCTTCCCTATGATCATCCAAGGGTATTTCAAACCACACGACCATTTAAATTCAACGGTGAAATCGTTTCTCTCTCAAGAAATTCAATTTACGCGTCTGTCACGATGGATTTTGATTCAGCCATGGATTTCTCGCCATCTTCATCTCCAGCTTTAGGTCCAATGGATTCATCCCCTCTCTCCAGTCCAACCTTAGAACCATGCCAACTTGATTCTCCCCCGTCGTGTGTATCGTTTGTGCATCCGTTTGCAGGTTCAACCAAGGCTACAAAACGACCTCCTCAGCACGAGAAGAAATCAGATACGCCTCCATGTACTCCCATTGCAGAATCTTCAAGACAATCCGGTCTATACCGGGGCACGCGCTCCCTAGAAGAGGATGATTACTTACATGTTGATCCAATGGAAGACTCTCCTGAACCTCATCGGACCCTCCGATATCTGGATCACGAAGAGAGTCTCTGGGATGATGCGCTTCGGATACCTTTTGATACCGGAGTCGGACGTGTCGACCTCACGTAAGTAACGACTTGTGTTTGGTAAACCTCTCATGTCGCTGAGCAGATGGGCAGTAATAAGCGGTTAAAGAGCATACCGCCCACTATTTCTGATCTTTCACGATTCTTCAATACTTCTCAAACAACAGAGCCCAATGTATCTGGTGGGCGGGCTCTGTCACGTGTCACAACGGAGCCGGATGTTAGCTTTCCGCGGACACGTTCAATTCAGAGAACGAAGTCGATTGTTGACTCTGAGCAAGAAAGAGATATCGTGCAGATATACCTTGCGGGAAATAACATCAGTATCCTACCTCCAGAGTTGTTCGACATCGAAAAGCTTACAGTGCTAACATTGCGTGAGTTGACCCATGGCTATCAAATCGTCATGGCTTGATGCTAAACGTTCCGATTATTAAAGGAGGAAATTATCTCACTCATATTCCCCATGATATCTGCCGACTTCGCAGTCTGCGAGAGCTTAATATTTCACAAAACAGACTGACATATCTGCCTTCCGAAATGTCCACAATGACACTCTCGAATTTGTTGGTGTATCCAAATCCTTTTCTGTCAGAACCCTCCAGATCTCGCGCTCAAGTGCTCGATTCTCCACGGCAGTTACCAGGAACCCGCCCCTCTCTCTTCGCGGCAAGAAGAGGAGCAGAGTCTAGTAACCTTTGTCAGCCCTCCACATCCCCTGTGGCAAAGTTCCTTGGCCCAGTCCCCCCTCTCACAGAACTTTGTTTGCGGCGGCTCTTGTCGCCAGTAGAACATTCGGACACCCATGCCCACACCGTACTTTTGGAGTACTATGGTGTTCCTCTACCAGATCACTGGGACGATTATATACCATCTAATATTCGCGACATGCTGGCTTCATGTGTTCGAGGAGTCTTCAAAGCCCGACCCCATGTCACGGACCGGGTAGCTCGTGATCCACCCCTTTACATCGGTGTTGGCACCTGTGTCAATCCTGAACATCACGGAAGACTCTTTGTAAAGCACGCCGCTGAGAGATTCACTTGGGAAAGGAAGTTAGCAGGTGTTGATGTTGGTGGTGCAGTACCGCTGAGATGGAGGGGTTGTTTGCAAAGTTGCCTAGATTTTTTGGATCGTGGTGCAGGCACTAGGACAACAGTAAACCTGGATCTTCTTCCACCACGCATGGCAAATACCCGCACAGTCCAACCAAACCCTCAGATGGACATTGATATGGACGCTATACAAGTCGTGGATTTGGCTGGTCCCAATTTCCTCGCTAGACACGATTTTGACGATTAGCATAGCATTAGCACTACTTGCTGTCAGCAACTTTTGTACACTACTGTACCATCCTAGGAGAAACATGTAGACCTCAATGATGATTGTGGTCGAATATATTCGTCAGACTACCCCGATACATAAATTATGAGTACAACCACCGGAAACGCAGCGATACAGTCTGTGGGTGATATATTTTTGTTGTAAATTAGATATGTCCGTTAGTGTCCAAGTCAGGTTTAAAGATTTAAAGCAAGTATGCAATAACTGCAGCGGATCCGATAAGAGCAAACTTATCAAAAGCATGACTGGGTAATGCTGCGCCAGTGATGGCGGCCGTAACTGCGCCGATCGTTGGTGTCGGGACTGTACCATCTACACCATTCATCGAGATTGCTGCTTCGGATAAAGCAGCAAATCCGACTGAAGCTGGACTATATCGGAAGACAGAGTAGACGTTTTTCTAAAACAGATGATAAACCATCATGTCTCAAGGTATCGTTTGAATCGAAACATACAAGGAATGCGTCGCCAATGATCCAATCAGGAGTTCCGCCCCCTTGAGTGTTCGATTCAAAGAAGGCTCCAATGCAGTCTTGAGAGTTATCAAGTCGGGTAAATTCGAAGTCGGCGGGGCTCATAGACCAGCTAGGTCCACCAAATGAAAACGATACGGAAACGGCAGTGTCACAAGCTATAGTATATGGTTCAGTTGTGTGGCTTTTGACTGCCGATCCCACTTACGATAGCTGTAATAACCTTCCCATTGACCAGTTGCCGGTTGAGAACCGGGGATTGTGGCATAAATCGCCTGAACTGCGCTCGCAGGTCCCGCAATGTTGGTGGTCCCAGTGTCGATGGCTGCAGACGAGGTGCTCCCAAGCGAAATTGAAGTGCCCTGAACAGTGATAGCTGCAAATGATCGATAACCATGAGACACGCGTAAAAATTCAATCAATCAACTCACAACTCAGCGTCTGGCTCCAATATGCAGGCGTTCCAGGTATATCCTGGTAATCGATATCACCGGTGTACAGACTACTATTAACATAGCCTGAGATGCGGAGTTCTGATTAATTGCTTGACACAGAGAAAGATAGGTACACGTTACCCATCATAAGTGTTCCTCCAGGTTCCTCGTTTTGCGCTGAAGTATCATTACCATATCTATGCAAGACAATCAACTTAGCTGGCATTAAATAGGAACGCAACATACCGTCTCAGTTGGATCGACATGAGGGGTGAATCCCATGCATTACTACTGGCTAAGGTTTGCCAGAATGGCATTTTCCCCGAGGCTGCCAGACTCTCCCATGCAAGACCCAACAGCCCTGAAACTGGACTCTGAAGCAAATTTTGTGATGTAGCATCCACAATAGCTAGATTTCGATCATGTGAATAATGTGATGATAAAGAGACAGCCGGAATGGTAAACACACCAAATCCTTGGTTAGTAACAGAAAATCCCGCCATCTGTACAACATCCTGCCCAACATAACCTTCGGTCACAAGTCAACTATCATCCTTTAAATAATATCTGTAAATGGGACTAACCTTCGGCTGCACCCGAACCATATTCGATCTCAAAGGGTGTCGAAAGGTTTTGGAAGGATGTTGATGCTGCAGGGTTGAATGTTGGACTCGATGCACATGCTGCGCAAGAAGAGCCTGCTACCCATAGATCACTAAAAGAGAAAGAGATTCCAGTCGTTTAACACTCGTTAGATGGCTAAAATGTAGTGGCACATACGACGATCCAGTATCAAGAAGGACGTCGTAGGAAACTGCTGGAGTCCCAATTGCGAGCGAACCATAGTAACTGCGAGAGTACATTCCTCAGCTGATGCAAATATTGTTAACATGAAATATTTCGAACCCTGAATCAGCTTCCTGATCGACAATTCTTTGGATTTTGCATTAGCATATAGGAATGTTAATGGCGATGTAGATCTCAAACGTACGAATTGTAGCCAGTACTTCTCTTCTGCTTCGACTTCGTACTGTACTTCGCGATCAGCGCCTGTCTTTGGTTATATGCCAGTTGGGCAACTTCGGTGACGTTGCGGGATGGTCGGCTTCTTCTCGACAGCGAAACAGTCAGACCAGCGACTGGGGATGGGTATGGATTGGGTGCTCCAATAACTCCGAGAGACGAACACAACAACAGAAACAGCGAGGCATGAGTAGAATGCAACATGTCCGCGCTGACACCCAAATTCACAAATAAGAACGAAAATATAAAGAAAGAAAGAAAAGGTATGGGTAAAGTAGAGATGATAGAGTTAGTATAGCTAGGTATATAAGAAACGGATAGCCTTCACGATGGTTACCCCTTGGCGCTCTGCCTGACTGCGGAGTAACGCAGTCAGGCGTGTCGGCAGACATCACACAGGAATAGCAGTAGAAAATCCCACACCAGACTTTTGTTCAGTGAGTATACGGAGCTATCTATGCCTTGAGCGTGAAAGTACAGGAGAAGTGAAAAACCGATTAGTGTGAAATTCGGGTACGTGAGGGATCCAATGGGCATGTCTGCAGTAAAACTGCGCAGAGCAGAGCGCTACAGGGTTATGGATGAGCTCCACTCGATCAACTGTCCATTCGTTGCTAGTTTGTGAATTAAGACCATTATTGTCCCCAAACTCTAGCATTAGTCCACAACTATGCTGTCCATAACAAAGTCCTATACCAAAAGGAGGAAACCGAGAAGGCCGGAAATGATAACAGTGAGGCCGCTGGTCGAACGCAAGGCCATTGCACTGTTTGCTGTGACAATGGCGGTGTCAGAGCCAATTGTGGGCGTGGGTACTACTGCATTAACACCATTCATTGCAAGGGCAGCCTCAGAAAGAGCTGCGAATCCGACTGAAGGTGGGTCATAGCGAAATACAGAGTAGACATTTTTCTGATTGTAAACGATTTCAGACATTTCAGTCAAGCAACAACAGCTGGTAACATACCAAGAAAGTATCGCCCACAATCCATGGAGGTGAACCCTGAGTCGTTGGAATCTCATAGAAGGCTCCGTAGCAATAAGAGGACGAGGCACCCGTTGGTGTGAATTGGAAATCGGCAGGACTGATAGTCCAGCTGGGCCCTCCAAAAGATATCTCCACTTCGACGGCCGTACCGCAAGCTAATTACCAGGCAATGGATAAATGAAGTCATCGACAATAAATCAATTCTTACGATAACTGTAGAATCCCTCCCACTGTCCCGAACCAGGTACAGATCCAGGAATTTGAGCGTAGATCGCCTGTATCGCATCACTTGGACCCGCAACAAGGGTGGTCCCAGTATCAATGGCAGCATAGGAACCTACTCCACTTGATAGAGGTATAGATTTCCCTTGCACTTTCAAGTCTGGGGTTTATCGCTCCTGAATCAGAATTTTCTCATGTAACTTAGAACAAGAAAAGTAGGCTACCTGTGACAGCTTGAAGCCAATATGAAGCCTGACCACCAGGAATATTTTGATAGTCAATAGATCCCGTATAAAGACTTTCGTTGAGGAAACCTAAGGAAATCGATTAGTTCGCACAGCACAAAGCGATGAGCGCTGTGATAAACCCACCCATAGACAATGATCCTCCCGGTTCCAAGTCCCCCGCTGAGCTATCATTGAGGAAACTGAAGGATCGTTCAACCCGAAAGTTAGCTGGAGAAAAATCAAAATATTACCGTGTCAACTGGAAGCCCATTACGGGCGAATCCCAGTATCCACCACTAGCCAGCGCCTGCCAAAACGGCATGGCACCGGAAGCAGCAAGTGATTGCCAAGCAAGGCCAATCAATCCCGTGACGGGATTTTGAAGGAAGTTAGACGAGGTGGTTGTCACAGCCCCTGTCATGGCATGGCATGGATAAATTTCGTCACGTCATGTTTCAGCAACATACCAAACATTTGCTTTTCAACAGAGAATCCTGCCATCTGCACGACGTCCTGGCCAAGTGTTCCCATGGCATCACCACTTCCATATGTTACCTCAAAGTCCTTGTTCAGATTCTGAAAGCTGCTGGACTTGGTTGGGTTGAAATTGCCAGTCCCGGCACAAGTGGTGTCGCAGCTCGTATCAGCTATCCAGAGATCACTAACATCAGAGGACGTGAATCTTCGGTTAGCTGGCTCAACAGACGAACATACGCAGAACCTGTATCGAGAATGACGTCGAATGCGACAGGGGGAGTGCCTACTGCCACTGATCCATAGAAGCTTGCGAGATGGATTATCGCTTTGGTGACCCAGCTAACATGATACACGCATACCTCGAATCTAACCCCTGATTGACGATCCTGATCGAGCATAAGATGACTTTCAGGACATGATCAGATAAAACTCACAGATTCACCCCTGTGCTTCTCTTCCGTTGCTTGGAATACTTGGATATCACTGCGTCTCTCTGACCTTTGGCCCATGCGGCCCATTCCGATTCATTACGCGTTATTTGGGATCTCCGTTTTAATGTCACAAACTGTCCTGCAGCTGATGTTAGGGGTCGAGGTACTGCAAGCGTCTCGAAAGGAATAGATAGTAGAAGAATCAAAGCAAATGGTATCGACGACAGCATATTGGTACTGCGCAAGAAACAGAAAGGGAGAAAGTCCAATTTTAAGAGAGTGTATGGGTACAAGGAAATGAATTGAACGAAGGTGGGAAGCGGTTAAACTTACAGCGGTTGTATTTTAAAACATGCAACTGTGGGATCGCGACAACACTCAAGTTGTGATGGACGCGTTTCAGCCGACACTATTTTCACATCAATGATACATGCCCGAAAGTATTCCATATACGAGGTGAGTTAGGAGAGATTGAGTGAGATTGAGTGACGTGGATTGCCATGATTATGAGCAGTTTCGAAGTTAAAGTGATAACGGCAGTTTGACGAACGTCACAAATCAACAAGAGTTTCATGAATGACGATTCCGACTCAGAGGACCTTCTGTGTGAGTGCCGCGGAGTGCAAAAATATGTCTGGTTTTCTATATTAGGTTATTTTCCAAGAACAGTGGATGGATCGAAACACACAATCTACGCCAGTGCACAGTTGAAGCAGGTCCAGACGTTTGCCTGTCTCATCATATCCGATAGCGGACTCAACAGGCAAACGGAGCATCGTCACGGCTGAATAGCTGTGGAGATCAGAATAATATCTTTCACACCCACGGCACAGGGGTTTTTTTTGTCCTCTGCGCAATTGAACAAATCAAGTATAGAGCTATCTTACAAAGCGCGGCGAGGACTTCTACTCCTCATTCCTGTCATTAATGCTCGGATGTCCTCACGGTTGGAGCACACATATATATCGCTGCTAATTGTCTACAGGTCACCTCATAAATATCTGAAGCCCAATCACCCCGAGTCGAATGAATGGTATATATGTATAGTTCCTGTGTACACTTTACAGCCTTGAATTCTTCGATGCTTTAATTCCTCGAAATAACCCAGTAGTCTAATTCTGTGTATGGCATGCTAGTCAAGTGATACCGTTGATCTTCGCGCCATTCGCAGAATTCCTTCTTCGGTACTCGGCGAGCATTTCCACGCTGATCATTTTCAATCCCCATTTATCGGCAAACGCCCTGCAATCATCTCTGCGCGCCATTGTGCCCATTTCGTCGTCATTGACAAGTTCGCAGAGTACTCCACCAAGTGGCTGGCCCGTAAGCATGCACAGATCGACACCACTCTCAGTGTGTCCCTTTCTCTCGAGAACACCTTCGTCATGAGCACGGAGAGGTACCAAATGACCAGGGCGGTTAAAATCAGCAGCGCTCGCGGTTAGATCACAGAGCTTGCGCGCAGTGAGGGCGCGGTCATTTGCAGAGATGCCGGTTGTAGTGTCTGTAGAGTCGATGAATCAGTAGAAATGGTTTTTGGGCGAGATGATGCCTACCATGCTTATAGTCCACTGTCACGGTGTAGGCGGTCCTGTGACGTTCCTGATTATCGGGGAACATCATCGGTATTGCCAACTTGTCCAAACGGCTACCGGGAAGAGCAATACAGATATATCCACTATTTTGAATTTTTGAGGCGTTGAAAGGTGAAGTTTGTTAAAATAGGAACATACCTCGTGTGCTTGATGATCCACGCCATGATTTCGGTAGTACATTTACTTGCTGACATGATGATATCACCCTCATTCTCCCGGTTTTCATCGTCCATGACTACTAATGGCTGACCTTCCTCAAAAGCTCTTAAAGCGTCTTCAACCGGATCAAATGCAAAGTCAGTTCTAGGTGTTTGATCCCTGCGGATTGGCTTCCAATAATTCAAGGGCGAAGTGACATCTTTCGTGTGAGAAGCAGGCAATTTGGACGAGGTAGTCTCAACCATGATTGGAGCTTATGGGCAATTTTTGTAGAGCAACTACATTATAAAGACAATGACTTTGAGCTCGGTCGGGACGGTAAAATTACTGAAACTAGAACTCACCTTTAGCTATACACGGATTAATGCGTGGAGGAAGCAAAGACGAACGTCGCAGGGAACATATAAAAGCACCAATGTGATTATTTTCTGCTCGTGACCCGTTTACATGCTAGTAAACCACATACATACTCGAAAATCCAAGCGACAAAGACGGATTGTGCTGAGTTATGCTGACGGAACAGCAACTGGCAGGAAAGCTTTGCAGTCCTAATTCACCCCACGTAAAGGCCGAAAGTTTGCCGACGCGTGACGAAGTGTGGTCGGTTGTTTGCGGAATGCGACCAAAATTTGTTGCATAACAGAGCCGTTTGTGCATCGCCCTCCCGCAACCTCTTTCTCTCTCTCACCTTAAACATCGGTTTTCCGGTCTGACTTGGAAGGGACTTCCAGTCAAGCATCACTTATAGAACATCCTTTAGAGCTTTTATAAGTATTTACGATGTCACATCTGTCCCCCAGCGGCAAGTGGGATGCTAGGTAGGTCTATCTCCGCTTTTTCAGGTTTATCCCGAAGTTGAGTTGACGTTCACAAAGATACCTCGGTCCCGTGCCCCATGACGCTTCCTACTATTCAAAATGTATGCTTGGTGGTGTCCTAGCATGCGGTATCACCCACGCTGGCATCACTCCCCTCGACGTGGCCAAATGTAACATGCAGGTAAGTTGGTTTAATTTTCGCGTAACATTTATCTCTCTGAACGTATTTGCACCCAGGTCAACCCTGCAAAATACAAGGGCCTCACTTCTGGTCTCTCGACGCTTGTCCGCGAAGAGGGTGCTAATGGTATCTGGAAAGGCTTCGGCCCTACATTCGTCGGCTACTCGCTCCAGGGCATGTTCAAGTACGGTCTTTACGAAGTGTTCAAGGACATGTACATGAACCTGGCTGGCGAGGAAGCTTCCAACAAATACAAGCCCGCTATCTGGCTCGCTGGTTCTGCATCTGCCGAAGTTTTCGCTGATATCGCCTTGTGCCCTCTTGAGATGACCAAAGTCAAGATCCAGACCAGCCCCAGCGGTACTTTCCCTACTGGTTTCGGTGCTGCTCTCGCAGAAATGAGCAAGACTAAGGTTGAGACTCGCTACCCCTTCGGTTCCTTGGTTCCTCTATGGTCGCGTCAAGTAAGTCAAAGTCAGATGTGATAAGTGTACTCTCTTTACTTAGCGCCTGCAAAGATTCCCTACACCATGGCCAAGTTCTTCTTCTTCGAGAAGATCGTCCAATTGTTCTACACGCACGTCTTCCCTGAACCCAAAGACTCTTACTCCAAGGGTACTCAACTCGGTGTCACCTTTGCTTCCGGTTACCTCGCTGGTGTTGTCTGCGCCATCGTCTCGCATCCTGCTGACTCCATCGTCTCTCTGCTCGGCAAGCCTACCAACAAGGGCAAGGGCGTCGCACAGATTGCTTCGGAAACCGGTCTCATGAACTTGGCTACCAAGGGTCTCGGCACTAGGGTTATCATGATCGGTACATTGACTGGTGAGTTTTTATCGTGATACAAGATATAAATCCAGTCCTCACTGTATCCCCCCAGGCTTCCAATGGTGGATCTACGACACCTTCAAGGCATCTATGGGCCTTGGCACGACCGGTGGAAAATAAACGGAGTTCACTATAAGCGTGGGTTATCAATGTGCGCCGATTTCCTATCACTATCCAATGTTATCTTACTGTTTATTGTATAGGAAGTGTTAATATGAGATAGACTGCTACTGGCATTATACGACTAGTTATCTGGTTTACTTTGTTTCCTGTTGTTATCTCTTTACCCTCCCATACGCTCATTCCCTGGTACGCATTAGAGAGCTACTTATTGAAATACCACGATTTCAATGTCTATTCAAAGATTCGTTCCATGTGACATACACAGGAGATCCTCGCAACTCATTGCTCAATTCTCAATGTTTGGTAGATTCCTTCTGTTTGCTGCTCAAGTCAAGCAAGAAAGATTAAGCGATCGGGCAGTAAGATGTCTTATCCCTAGTCCCTTTGGCCAACATTCGTGTACAAGCTTACAGGAAACATCGCACGTTGTGAAAACTTGACATGTTATTGGGCCATAAAATCATGTTAGGATCACTGCTGTAGATTAAGCCGCATCTTCGACTTTGGGATGTTACCGTGGACTAATAAAAGTTGACGCTGTAGCACTACTTGACTTCACAAAAGAAAAACGAGAACCATTCACATTCGACCCACTTTCCTAAACATTGCTATGCTCCCATCATTGATGTACAATTATACGCGCGTAGTTCTTACCTCTGGATGTTACCATCAAGATAGAGAAGCCTCGAGAGCGAAACAGATGATGAGATTAATATAAGTAAGTACAACTGGAACAACGCGTCGGATACATTGGAGTCTAAGCCTTTCTCACTAATAAAATCCAACAATCATACAATTAATTGCATGTTGCCATGCACCCTTCGTCCACGTCAATATTGCGACGTGACCATGATAGATCTATCGCCATAAACATATGTAAGTGGCGTGCACCAGACTGCACCAGAACGTGGTCGCCCGTCGTTATCGCAGTGCAAGATTGCCGAGTGGTCCAGTGCGGTACAACGAATCGAAGCGATTCCAGCCAATGAGATGTTGTAGGAATGTAGTGCCACCGCCGCATCACCCAGTATTACATGGCGGGATGCATGCACAGCAGGCGCAGCAGGCTATGCATTACGGCCTATAACAGCGTGCGAACTGAACCAGAGGACCGACTCGGAGGGAAGCGCTCGTGGTATGTGCGTAGCAGGGGATGACGAGAGTCAAAAAAACCAAGGATATGCCAGGATATGCCCCGATGATCGGTGCCTTTAAATTTATGGTTTTTCTCGATCAGTTGGCACTGCCTCGAGCGGGTCGGGGACGTTAATAAACCGAAGAGCACAGTACCTTTCTCAGGCTGGGGAATTGAACAGAGTCCAACAAAGGCGCTGCTGTGTTCATTATACGACAATGTTGTACCGGGCACTGGTCGTGTTGATGCGGAGCGCGTATTTGCAATCAGCAAGTCATTAGTTCATTAACCAATGATTCATGAAACCCCACAAAACCTGGAGACCTGAAAACCTGGAGACCTGAGCAGTGACCGAACACAGCGTATCAGCGACCCTGGGTGATGCGGGTGAACGACACCATAGTCATCCCAGTGCCCGCGGGTATCCACAATTCAAGCGAGACAATGATGAAAGCGTGGGCATCGCCGCGCGTTAAGAGTAGGAAGGGCACCACCCAGCCTGGATACAAGCGCCATCATGCCGATACGTTCTGCAGTAACGAAATGTTTTGATTTGATCGGCGACGGGGAGCCGCCGGTGCATAACATATGGTGAGCCTACGGTAGCCATTAGCGCTCGTATGCGAAAGGACTCGTCGTCGGAATAAGTTCGCTGTTCGCTTCGTGTTTCGTGGTTTATACGCAGTTTAGGTGAAAGGATAACGAGAACGGCGAAGTACAACGAAGCACCCCAATTCACTATAACCACCTTCATGAGGGGCCAACGAGAGTGAGATATAGAAGCAAGTCAAGCCATTTTAGGACTCGTTATCTGGGAGGTCAAATAAAGTGGAGCGACGGCAAGCACCTGCAATTCTTTCCATTATTAGGGAAAGGGGGAGAAGGGGGAAAGTGACTTGCCGTGGGACTTGGGGCAATAAGGAAATTGGCATACCGAGTCATGTTGTCAATCTTCGTTTCTGAGCGGCAGAATTAGCGGATATTAACGAAGAGGATGCGCACGAGGGAATCGTCTGAGGGGATTGAGAGCCGAGTCATATGCATTATACGTGATACGAGGAGATCGATGGCATAACTCTGGGGATCAAGACTGAAAGTGAGTACGATTTTCCGGTTGACTCCCATCGGGTATTTCAACTCGTGCTATAAAAGTTGCATGCACAGAAGAGGAAGGGCTCCTTCCGACTGTCGAATGCGATAAGCCATCACATGTTGGTCCCATCGCGATGTTCTAACAAATGGAGCGTCAGTAAAACGGCGAAAGACAATAAACATCCCCACGAAGACTTCGAAAGCAACAAATTCTGGCAACAGAAAGCAATAACAAGGCCTCCACATGCCAATGTTGTCAAAAGTGGGACCAGTTTGAGAAGCCGATATGATGGGAATAGACCTTACATTTGATTCAAGCAGGTCGCATAATCAAACAGATCTGCACAAGTCAGACAAGGTCGAGTCAACGAATACATATCACTGAGAACGGTGCGATTGTGAATGGAAACGCCATGTCCAAATCCGGATGCAGGCGTAAAGTGGACTCCGGAGCAGGCATATGATGGAACTGTGTCGCGGAATGGTCGACGCGTTGCCACCTCGTGTTCGATATTCTCTGAAACACGGCAAGTACGTTTGTCAGTACACGTCGACCCTTTCCCGAACACACGAGATGCCCGCGTGGAGAGCAAACGAGGCGACAGAAGGAATGGTAGGAATGTGGCAAACTGAAACACTCCGGAAAGCAATATGTTGCATCCTTTCAACATCCATGTGTATTTTTATAAACTAGCCAGGCAGATATTGCAGCGCCCGGGGTGATAAATTAAGCATTCTGGCAGCTCGGATCCGCGCAGTGGTGGTCAGCCAACCTGCAAATTCCCATGACAACTGCGCTGCGAATTCCAGGTGGAGGCAAATGCAGGCCGAAAACAAAGCAACATGGAGGGCCGAACTAATAATCCTGGCAATTGACTAGCAATGTGGGTACGCACCGGGGTTCCCGGTGGAGGTGAATTTCTGTTATCCCTGTTATCGTCTTATCTCTTGAGTTGTGAGTAATTAAGATGCCGGGACGAATGTATATTGGAGGTGAATGAACCGAACTGCAGGTGACCCTCAAGCAATCTCTGGAGTCTGCAGGTCAACTGTGATATCATTCCATCGTTCGCAAGTAATTAAACTGGCAAGAATGGGAATTTCTGGCTCCAATGCTGTGAAGATGCGGCCAGGCGGTCGTAAACGTGGCGGAGTCGTGGTCCTTTTGTTTCCGGAGTTTTTGGAAGATTTGTGATAGTGGCGCAATGTTTCTTTCCGGTCCGACTTGGAAAAAAACCCGACGTGCAGATATTTGGTGGCAATAAACGGTCGAGATGTCGCCGCAGCAGGGTTATATTTCTCCTTTAGCCAGGACCGAAGTTCCAGAGTTGCAACTGGCTGGAATTTGCGGCCACAACTCCAAAGGTTTGGGCGGTACAGCTTTGACAGGATCACGGCAAACCGAACTGGCACCCGTCCGTCAATTGACCCGATTCGGATCTGGTGTGAATAAATCGGTGCCATTGCGACCCTGCAAATTTCACTCCCTGGAACCAATCCTTTTCCGAACGAGCCCAAGGCACAAAAAGGTCTGCGAATTAAACTTTGGGCGTCTATCCGATCGCTCGTGACGACTGCAGGTCTTTTGTATAAAAGTCTGCTGTGTTTTCTGCTTTTGTTTTCTGCCCACTTTGTTTTAGGCCTATTGTCAAATCTTTTGCTTTCGGTCTTTCTCTTGATGCATTCCTACTATTCTCCCTTGTTCACTTGGGGTCTTCTTGCAGACAAATGCATGGGCACGTCGTCACGTCGTACACACGCCAAACCAGTGGATGCACCAGCGCCAGCATATTCTGGCGCGTCTCAGAAAACCCAAGTCCTGGCCGATGATGCCTCGGCATTTTACTTCACTCTGCACGGTGGAAGAGACACTATCGAATTTCGCTCGTTCCTTTCGCTGGACTTGGCAGAGCACAACCGACTCAAGGGTGTCCACCGGCGAAAGCCCTCCAACATGTCAAAATCAACCAGTTGGACTTGCACCTCCAGTGCACAACCTCCTTTTGACATGTCGTAAGTTATTGTTCTTTTGCTCACACGATATCCATGTCTAATAACACCGTGCTCTTCCAGAGTTGAACCAGAACCCATAGCCAATGCAACTTTGCCCGTTCTTCCTACTCTCCGCCGGTCGTCTCGTGAATCCTTACGACATATCCCATCTCCAAAGCCCGCACCATCGTCTTCACTACCCGATGTTCCAACTCCTTCTGATATGCCTTCATGTTCACATTCTAGTTCACTTTCTCCGATAATTCCGTCCCTACACCGTTCTTCCCATTCAACGCCGGTCATCTCAAGTGGCGAGTTCGTCCCTGCGCCTTCTTCTCCGCGCTCATCGTCCTTGCGCTCTGCATCAATCAGCTCTCATGATCGTCGTAAAAGCCGCATGGACGCTCTCGCTTGCCTTGAGGGTCGCTCTCGTGCCGCCGGTCGTATTCTACCATCTCGCCTGCGTGGCAATTTCATGAGCTTGAGCGAGGACGAAGATGACGAGCCTGAAGTACCTATGGCATCTCCTGCCACCCCGCAGATTCAAGTCGAGGACTTCTGTTCATTTGCTGATATTGAAGACGAAGAAGACGCGATCATCCCGTCTCTGTCACGCAAACATCTCTCCCCTAAAACAACTTCCAAGCCTCATCAGTCAGCTCCTGTGCAGAGGCGCAAACGTGGAAGCACCATTGACTCCTGGTTCCCCTTGAAGAGCTTCATTGATCTCAAGGATGACGAGCTGTCGTGGAACTGGAGAAGCTTCATCGAGATCGGCGGTGTCTCATAACATTGATCCCATGTCCATACATTATTTTACTCAGGTATAAAGTTTCGGTGAGTTCTGGCGCACAGGCTGGCGCTTTGTTGCACGACTATTTAACCACTTCATATTATCTATTCCAATACACCATACATACAGCATTTTAAACACCTTTATTGCACACAGACGTTTTCTTCTCCCTATCCATCCATCGCACACTTCGTCCATAATTGTACACCCATGTTCTATCACCACAAACGTTACTGCACTACTTACGCCTGCACTCTCCGATTGCATTTTATGACCCCTAGCCATCGTTTTGCCTTCTCGTCACTACTTCCCTCCCATCCACGACTACCCTTCTCATGATACAAAAGTGTTCGACATCGGTTGATTTTGAAATCAAACTGCTATTCAGTCGGTTCTCGTCTTTCATAGTCCCAAGTGTCCGCCATGATACACCCATATTTCCGGTGAATACTTATCCATTATTTGGTGGTCAATACGTTAACAGTCAATAACCTGTCCAAATCATTGGTACCTGTGGCGAAATGTGGCATCGACCGTTGACTCATTGACCGGCAGGAGGATTGTCGTTTATGATATTATCTCCGGCTCTCCCTGTCTTTTTCGATGCCGCGTCGATCGGCCGTGGCATTGCGGATATGAGCACCGGGCATATGTGCACAGCAATTTAGAGTCTTGCCACTTGTACTTGTGAATCGTGATCCGATGTGAAGCTGTGGACTGTCTATCATTGCCATATGGACTCCGAGCGAGTACAGATACATGTGCAAGTCACAGCGGATCTCTCTACATACAAATCTATAAGTTCCGTGAATATGTAGATAATTAGCTCGTACATGTGTGTCTCGCTGATTTCGATTATTCCTCACTTCCGCACAAGTGTTTTCTGACCACCCTTTCTGCGCGATCCCACAGGCGCAGACCTTCATCTCGTTCTTCTGCAGCCCACCTACTCGGTGGATCCACGTAATGCAGTATCACCACTAAGCGAGGATCGTTGACTCGGACACATGTCTCAAGAGAACGGACACGTTTCTCGTAGCCCATCGCGAAATCAAATCCCCGAGGGAGAAGAACGAGAACTTGTAGGAAGTCCGACGCGAGCATCGACTTTATCCAAGTTACCAGCGTATCCGACGTATCCGCTACATCTGACAATATTGGGCAAAATGCAAGATGCGTGAGATTAGGAAGCATATGCACATTGGAGGCCCAATACAGCCACGCCCATGTGTCATCGAGCTCGAGGTGGCTTATGCCGCGGTAAAAAGGAGACAGCTGGTCATTGGCGGCGTCATAAATTTTCGTCGTTGGAGGTGGATACCCAGTTCCCAAACATAGGTGGCGAGGACGAAGTTTTGTGGTATCCAACCACTGAAGGACGGTGGGGGCTGATGTAGAACTTGAACCTGTGTAGCACAGACTCTCGACGCCCTCACATACACGAACAATGAGTTGGAAATTTTCGGCTGCATCTGATTTCAGAGTCACAGGTAGTCGAACGTTGAGTGTTTTGACGTGGCGAGCCATGAATTGACGTCCTTTTGTGGATATCGTGCAGATGAAGGTATCGCAGGCATCTTTATCTAATAAATGGACAGCTTGATACAAGAGAGGATCTATCCTGTATAATCAAAATCAACAAGGCTTGCATCATGAAAGAGATAGAAATCAAACAACTCACCAGTGCTGGACAGCTTTGGAGACTACAACAAGTCGTAACGCAGATAATCGGTCCCCAGATACTGCGATTTCAAAGATCTCGCGCACCAGCCCGATGGGCAGTTTGGACATTGTCCGACAATGGTGGAGATCATTGACTAAAGCACAGTTTTTATGTGCATGGGATGGCATCGCTCGCTTAATCGGTTGGGTGGCATCTGGGATAAGAGTATAGATATCTTGAAAACACGAGGGCGATGACCTAGTGAATGATCATGGGTGAGCAAGACAAGGATCTTGTCAAGGACCAACGGTACTGAGAGGCGATCCGTCGTTTGACATCCTCGGCAATGATTTTCTTCGGCACCTCGAGCTTGCGAGCAGTGCATGTCTGGATTTATGTGAATTGGCCCACACGCCGCGACACGCGTAGTGTGGCACACGGGACGATGATGGATCACTGCCGGAAAACTAGCCTGAATCGATTTTTGGCAGGTCCGCCTCGAATTAACCTCCTGGGCCAGTAGTAGGAAAACTGGTTATATATATATGAGCAGAATGGGGCTGGTGTTTTGGGTTAATCTTTACTGAGTAGCAGGACATATGTAGTTGTTTTCGTCTAATTATAAGTGGTAGAGATCTCGAACTGAGGTCATATTGATGTATTGAAGATCAATATAAATTGTTTCAATGATATCACACCAACTTCAAGGAAAAGGTTCTCTCTTCGACAAACATGAAAAATAACAAGCTGTGAGATTACATTGTTTGAAAGACTGGGTATGATTTAAATTAGTGAAGCTGGGGTTTGTCTGTCTGGCGGGTATGCTTGTCGAAGCCACCAATCATATGTATGAACCTGACTACCAGACATCGTGGGTGGGTATCCTGCTGCAATCTGCGTTTTCGTCCGGCGTTATACCGAGGTATGGTCATGAGGATCGGCTATTGAAGAATCGATCTTTGTCCATCCGACAAACAGTCCAGATCGCGACCGATCGATGTATGACCTGCTTTTACTTGAAGAATTTGTCGAACAAACCAGATACAGGGGCAGATGCGACAGTCGTGGGTGGTGAATGTTGCGGATAATGATTCTGTGCTTCGTTTGGAGCAAAATTGGAGGTATATGGGGGGTAATGTGGAGGAGATGTCATAGCATGGTTTGGTGCACGAAGTGGTAGCGGGGGAGCGGCGTAGATCATAGGATTGTTGAGCTGAGAAGGCGATGGAGATGGCTGTAACGGGTGTATCTGGTGCGGGTAGACATGATTACGCGAGCGATTTGGAAGTGAACTTGCCGGCGGACGCATGGTAGGTGCTTTCGTTATCTTGTTAGTGGCTGGAACGAATGTGAGATTGCATTTTCAATAGTAGTCCTGGAGAACTTACGGGGACTATTCGAATTAGAAGATGTCGCTTTGTCCTTTCCATTCTTTTCGGCTTCGCGTTTCGCCCGTTTCTCTTTTTCTCGCTTTTCTCGCTCTTTTCGCTCCTTCCTCCCTTCTTTATGTCCATCACCTGCGCCAATATCATCCTGCATAATTCCATGGCTGCTCGGAGGTATACGACGGGGGCGGAACTCAGGCATGTCAATCTTGCTTAAATGGATCACGAGACTGTTGGGCGGCACATTCTTGCTCTCGTCTCTTTGACCTTGAACGTCGTTTAAATTAATTCTCCTTGATGAACTTGGCGCGGATGGTTTAGACGTGTCGTGAACAACATATTGATGCAAGTCTTTATCGTCAGAAAATCCTAGAAACGAGTTTAAAGCGAATAACGTGCCACCAAAGGAATACGACGGACCAGCTTTATGACGGATACGTCTAGTCTCTTCTACCACCTGCATTACTTTGGGAATTTGAGCAGCATCTGAAGAACGGACGGTGATGAACAACATCGCATCGTCCTAGCATAAAATTCGGGCTGAGGACAGGAAAAGAGCGCCGCCAAGATGCCTACCTGGAGCAACTTGGCACAATATTGAGCATAATCTTTGACTTTGCCCTCTTCGCTGACTGATACTTCATTCACTTCCCCTGTACCTGCCTGGAGTTCCGCAATGCGATCGATTCCGGTTTTTGGTGCCGGCTTTGGAGGACGAATAGGTGGGGCTCCTGATGTCGCGCCACCAGATGACTTTCGTGTCGTGAAATCAGTCAAAGTTTTCAGCATGGGAGGTGTGACAGCGGCAGTAGGAAGCGCGGCTGTTGCAGGAGTTTCGTGATAGACATCGCTTTGATCCTGGAATGTCAACAAGGCTGTTAAAATGACAATCTCGAGGCCCTTTCTGTCCTCGATATCAAATCTGCCAGATCATTGAGACCTTTGCGATTCTCATTGATCAATTAAATGGGCTGGTACCTGTTGAGATTATAGTCCAATATCTGGACGGAAGTTGTTTTGATTCGACCAGGTGGCTCCTTCGTAACGGCAACAAGGACTGGAGGATCCGGTTTACGGACCATAAAGCATTCTTCGCGTTTCCACTCAAATTCATGTCTGAAGCAAGCGATTCGAAGAACATCAAAACAAAACAGGGAGATGGTAAACATACAGGGACTCACTCTTCCCATTGGAATGACCATCGAAACGTTAATGTTCCGGTGTATTTCAATTCCACCACATGAGCAGGATTGTATAGTTCTAACGTTTTGTGTTTGCTGGTGGCACTGGGAGCCGTTGCAGATACTAATAATGATTCTGATACAGGTTCTGGATATTATTTTCATACCGTCAAAAATTATGGATAACAGATGTTTTATAAACTGGCTTACCATAGACTTCGATCTTGTACACCTGTCCCAGGATACGTCGCTTGCGGTAATGAACGATTCCTGATGGATCCACTAGGTCGAGGACAGTAGAATCGGAGTTGTTCGGTGTGATCAGGAGAGTAAACAGATTTTGGTCAAGACTCATGTTGGATCTGTCACTAATATATGGTAAGTGTCAGTGCAGCCTTGGGACTAGAAGAAAGAGTGTTGAATGTCAATAGCGAGCTTGCGTTTGCAATCACAGTTTTATACGGAACTCATGAGAAATGCTGAACTGCGCACTTGCATAATGCTCGATGCAGTAGTATGGGCAGAGCGTGGGGGAGTCGTCGGTACAGAACTTTTGAAAAGAGGCTGTATACGTACTGTGCGGCAGTGCATCTGTCAACGTTCTCTTCCGAGTCCGATACTATACCAGTAAGTACATACCACAGCTGGCAAAAGAATCTCAGCTGGGATTTACTAGTCATATACTATCTATCAAACGGAATACGAAGCAAATCATTCAAGGTTATGTTTCTCAGAAAGCATGGACATTAGCATTGATTGGTATGCATACATATATGATGGCCATATATGTAACGGCTCAACCGGTTCTATTCCTAGAACATGCTAATTGTCACGGTCCCTTCGAAAGTTGTCTCTGTCCCTCATGCTCGCAGCAGTGCCCCTGCACTGTCCCGCCCATCTACGGCACTATTTGACCTACTACATTGATATCCGAGGCTTTAGTTTCGCACAATTGTCCGCGCTAACTGGAACGTTCTTCGGGCATCCACCATCTCCATTGACTTCTATGGTGCCATCGGGCTAGATGAGCCAGACAGAAATTGTCGCCTCAGCATGGTGAAGGTACAAGATAGATCGACAACGTACCTTGTAAGTACAGAAAGTCTGCCAATCTGGATGGTCTTTCTCAGTGTAACTGAAATCCCGTCAGATATTTATATTCAACTTGAACTGAAGGTGCTCTTTTCCTTACCCGCAGAACAAGGTCTGGCCTGGCAAAGGTTTGGGTGTTTCTGGCACCACATTGTAGGTGACGTTCTTCACTTCAACTGTGGCAGGGCATGAAGGACATGTCTCAGATTTCGCCACAGCAAGTCCGACACAGCAGGCAAGAAGGGTGAGAGTAGGTGCACGCATGATGAACAATTGGAAGAACGGATGGTAAGTCAAAGTTGGACCTTGGTCGGCTTTTATGGATTTTTTCCTCTTCATCTAATGTCTTATTCGCTTCGGACTACAACTTGAACACATCTTTAATAAACCGGCTATCAACTTTTAATTAACTCGGTTCCCTACATGTTTAGATCATTCGTGTTGTCTTCAAAAGTGTGTACAATGTCAATGTGTGCCGTCAATATCCTTCAATATCGCCAGGCAGCTTCGTCCAATGATGCTCACCCAATTGTTTTCATACTATCGCTACGAAGATATGCAGAACTCAGTTATTATCGCCCACCCTTGTCTGCCGTTGTGTGGGATGTTCCATCCATTTCAGCTTCCGAGCCGAGAACTTTGGGGTCACTTTCCATCACAAGTTGATCACTAGTATCGAGCATGCTGGAACCTCATGGGATGACGATCGTAGGTTAGCGTTCCTTAAAAATGGCGACTGTATTGCAAAGCACAACAGTTTGTTGATGCTGACTGGATAATATAACATACACTGAAGTAAAGAGAAGTCAAGCTGCATCCGTGAGCGGCAGACACACGATGATGACAGCTAATATACAATGCACACTATCCCATATCGCGGCAGCCGAATGGATGCCAGCGGTGCTAGTGGTGTACAGCGCATAGTCAGTTGCTTATGGAGCTTTATGCAGGCCAAACAGTGAAACTTCCGAAGAAGTACCTCACAAGTCACAATACCTCATGGTTGCGGCAAAGGAGTTCGTCAATGCAATATATCAGGGGCATCATGGACGATGCAAAGATAGTACCAAGCTTCTTTGAGATATCACCATGGCCATTGGTGGTCGGCATGAAAAGGTAAAACTATCTCTGGGGGTTGCCGTAATAACATGTGTTGTGTCGATTTTATAACAGCGTATATATGTAGCCTTTTTCCTACTACACCATCATTCCAAGCGGGTTTCAACTTTCACTTTTGCGATTGATTTATGGCTTTCGTTGAGATCCATTATCAATCCATTATATATCTTTCCATCGATGTATTCAATTGCTGTTGCCAATGCTACGCACTACATTGGTACAGTCACAGTAGCGCTGCGGTGGTTTCCAACAGCTCCGCGCAAGTTTCAATATTTTCAATGGTCAACCGGACATTAGGGGTGCTATAAATATTCGAACAGTGTTTCAACAAATTGATCGATAATCCCGTTCCCAGGGGCAATTGCATGTCCCACTGACATCAGTGCCATAAATAAGGATCAGATAAAGTCAGGCTCCATTCCAACCACATTGGATCTCTTATTCGCTCCAGTTGTTTCAACTCTCAATGACCAATCTGACTCTGCAACCCCAGTTCGCTGGAGACGACTCCGCAGTTGCCAATACACTTGTGCAGGCTGTTGGACATTCTGAAAAGGAGGATAATATCACGCAGCATATTCATGGTCACCATCAGGGTCATTTTTCATTTCTCAAGAAATGGGTCCCAGAACTAGAGACTCTCGCAAGTACCCATCACGTAGGCAACTTCGTCGTTGATAGGCAGACAGGAGAACGCTTCTTCGAAAGCATGCCTATCTATGCGAGATTAGGAATGCATTTGTTGTTTTGTGGCAAACAACAAGTCAAGCTCCTTGAAGGAAACAAACACATCGAACAGTTGCTTAGAGATCAAAGCATTCGAGAAGGAGAGATATACGACAATCCCCAGTCTTTCAAGAGCATTCAATCATTCATCACCACGTATCAAATCAATACTGAAGAGTTGCTCGAGACTTCTGTCACTCCCCAAAATTATCCCACCTTCAACTCCTTCTTTTATCGTCGGCTCAGACCTGGTGCACGCATCGTCGAGAACGTAGACGACCCCAATGCCTTCTGTTCTGCTGCAGATAGTAGACTCGTGGTCTACCCAACAATAGATCTTGCCCAGAAATTCTGGGTGAAAGGCGACGAGTTCACTCTACCGAAACTCCTCAATCTCGACGAATCTGATGAGGTGTGCCAATCATTGGATCAAGGATCTCTGGCCATTTTCCGCCTTGCGCCTGCGGATTATCACCGTTTCCATTCACCTGTGGATGCAAAGGTGCTTGGCAACGCCAAAGATATTCCTGGACAATATTATACTGGTATGAATCTACCGGTCTTAAGATATTTCCTGGCATCCTAATGACTGCGCTTGCCTATAGTGAACCCTCAGGCGGTGAACGAACAAGGCTTTGATGTCTTCTCCATGAATAGGCGCTCCGTACTTTACCTCGAACACCACGTTACTAAGAAAACCATTGCCTACATTGCAGTTGGAGCCCTCTTAGTGGGAAGCGTGAAATGGACAACTGAAGTGCGTATATACTTCATATACATCGTCAATCGGCTGGCTGATCTGATCGTACATCTTCAGGCGAATGCGGAAGTTAAACGCGGTGACGAGCTTGGATATTTCGCGTACGGCGGGAGCACTATCATAGCAGTCTTTCCGCCAGGCGTAATTGAGTTCGATAAGGATCTTGTCAAGAACTCGGAAGGGAGCAGCAGCGTTGCGAAACCGAAAGGCAGCAGCTCGCAAGGCTATCCTATAGAGACGCTTGTCAAAGTGGGCAATTCGCTCGGCCATGTCCCTTCCGAGTCGTTGAGGCCATGAATCGGAAGGAATTAACAAAACAAACCCAAGCTATCAATGTTATCTCCTGCGGAACTTGTATGTACCATTATATATATGTATGTACACACCACCTGGATACTGTATAATGTACTCTTGCTTAACTCGGAAACGCATTGAACTTGTACAGCCAGCTGCATATTTAAATCGGGACATTGGATTTTTGGTTTCTTTTGCAAACCAATACGCTGCACTTATCTAAACCTTTGGCAGATTGACACTTCTTGCACCTACAAGCTAGCTCTAGTCTCCCATAAGCAGACCATATAGAAGGAACGATTAATATTGTCTTCCTTCTAAATAATAGCTGGAGACTAAGTTCCACTTCGCGCGTAACTTGGTGGTTAAAACGTTAATCACTCGTTATTCCTGTACACAGGCCAACATGTCTCACGACCATGCTATAATGAATGTCGAACACGCATCTTACTCTTAACCACGTATCGGTGGATAGCTATGGGGGTGCTTTTATCTTGGATCCGTGAAGCAGCTCCTCCCGCATCAACTTTCTCAGTCGAGAACATGCCAGACTTGACTGGGAAAGTGGTGATTGTCACTGGTGGAAGTACAGGTATAGGAAAGGAGACAGCAAAAGTAAGCTTTCCCAAATTGTTCTGGAATGCCATGGCCAGGATTTAACTCTTTTCTTTCAGGCCTTATTGGCACATGGTGCAAAGGTTTACATCGCAACGCGAAACCAGTCCGCTGCGGAGAAAGCAATCCGCGACTTAGAGCAGGAAACGGGACATGAGGCCACTTTTCTGAAGTTGGATCTAGCAGAGCTCAAGTCTATCAAGGCAGCCGTAGCAGAATTCTTGAGGTAAGTAGTAGTGATCGCACAAGTTTACCACCCAATGACCTGATTACGCTATTGGCAGCAAGGAGACGCGTCTCCACGTCCTCTTCAACAACGCGTGAGCCTACAGAATTCACGTTCTCAACCAATTTATTGATCTGAATATTTTTTGAGCGGAGTAATGGCTCCCCCTGTGGATTTGATTACCACGGATGGCTATGATCTTCAATTTGGCACAAATGTTCTTGGTAATTCTAGCGATTGTAACAGCTGGGTGATCATCTTTGACTAGCATTTCAGGCCACTTCTATTTTACCCAGCTGCTCTTGCCCACGCTTATCGCTAGTGCTCGCGATTCTTTAGATGGGCAAGTGAGAGTCGTGACAACGTCTTCTTCCGGCCACCTGTTCGGAAATCTCGATTTCAATACGTTCAAGGATGGTCCTGCCCGCAAAAAGCTCTCAACAAACACGTTGTACTGTCAAAGTAAATTCGTATGTTTCTGAAGCTCCCCAATTCTAGTTTTGCAGGTACTCATGCTTCCATCGCATCCTATAGGGAAATATAGTATTCGCCTTGGAATTGGCAAAACGTTACGGAAATCAAGGCATTGTTTCGACTTCGCTTAACCCAGGAAACATCCAGTCCGATCTCCAGCGCCATATTCCTGAACTTGCCCGGAAATTTATTGTATGAAAAGTCACTTGATAGTGATCTCTCCAGATGGCTGACTTAAAAATCAATTGGAAGAATGCTTTTGTTTTGCACAGTACACCGAAGGGAGCATTGACCCAGTTGTATGCAGGAACTGCTCCTGAAGCTGCGGAGTTGAATGGAAAGGCAAGATAATCATTTCGATGCGCATGGCTATTCACTGATGCCATTGCAGTATCTTATACCATGGGCAAGAGTTAGTTCTCCGCGCAAAGCTACCCAAGATCATAAACTCGGTCAAGCGTTATGGGAGTGGCTGGAGGACCAAGTGAAAGATGTTTAGAATAATGAGGATTTAACATCGGGGATGTATCGGATACAGTGTCATTGTATTATGTTTAAGGACATTTTTGAACGAGCGAATGGAGACAAAGAAGGGAAACCTCTCCGTTCACTCGTCATCGGAAGACGAACCAAGCGGTATGAATCGCTTTGCACTGCTGCGAGCTCGTTCAACCTGAGAATAAATTGACGAAAAGGATGTGCGAAAACACATTCGAATCAGTAAAATTCAAGTCAAAGGTGAAAGGAGGTGGTGGATATAATCGAAAGCAATCACTCACAACGGACATTTGAGCACGCCTTTCGCGCAGACTCATTGGTTTAGGCGATGTAGAAGGCGGGCAGGCTGGTGTCAAATTGGCAGAATCTCCAACACGACGCTGCGGAATGCTTGATATAACCTTGACAGAATTATCAGTAGGTCGAGTGTGGTTGGCACGGGATACGGGAAGTAATGAGTCGGCATCGCTTGCTGATCGCGGAGAAATGGCCGGAGTAAGAGTCGAGTTTGAGTCCGATTGGTTATATATCGTGTCGTTCATAGTGCATTGGGGAGTAACTTCAGGCCGAAAGCTTGTGCGTTCAAAAGAAATCGGCAAAATTTCCGCGAGCGCTGCGCCATGAGGTGACCCGACAGGCCTAAGAGGCACAGAAGGACGATTGATTTTGCTTCTCCTTTTATTCGACTCCATGGAGGGGTAGTTATTTTCCTGATCGTTAAGTTGAAGTATCTTTGGCGACAAAGAGATCGCAGGACGCATCGTCGAAGACTGCGGATCGAGAAGAACTGGAAGTGGAGCCTGCATCTGATCAAGGAAACCAGGTTGTTCTTTGGGTAAAGGAGAAATGATAACGTTTTCCCTTTCCGCGTGAGCGCTTATCGAGCCGGGGGTTTGCTGAGTTATGTCACAACCTGGTGCCACCAAAGACGGTGGTTGAAGAGAAGTTCCAGCAGATACATTGTGGCGTAGCGTATTTGGTAGAGGATTAATAGGGTCGTTTGGGATGAGCAAAATTGCTGGTTCTGTCAGAGATCCCGCCAAAGTGGACGGCGCGTTTGATCTTGGTGGTAAGGATTGCAGTTTTCTGGTTTCGTCGGCTGTAAATTTGGAAGATATATGCGATGCCTTTGGAGTGGAAGGAGGATTCTTTCGAGTGTCTGAACTGACAACTTGAAGCAGAGATGTCGCATTTGAGCTCACGGGATTGACACGTAGTCGCTTAGAGGCTCTGCGATCCGATGGAGAGATTTCTTGATAGTTAACACTGGTTCGGGGGTAACTGGGACCATCTAAATGGGAATGCTGCCGTTTCCGGCACCTGACATCTGTATCAGCGTTTGAAAACAATACTGGTGTCTTAATATTATGCGCATATAGGCTTGATTTCTTGGTCTCAGCAATTTCGATACGGCGGGTGAGGGACGAAAGAGGTGCGCAGATACTTTCCAAAATGCTTGACTTGATCGATTCCACATGAAGAGGGATGGCTTGAATCAGGGGAAGAAGGGGCAAGACAGAACCGAGCGTCGTGTTTTGCTGCTCCTGAATCATCTGAATAGCATGTGATTGTGATTGAAACAGCTGAAAGCACATCCGGACATAAATGAGTGGAGCTTCGCAGATAGATGCAATGATACTACCGCCTGCAGCGCATCTACGCGTTTGTGTAAAGCTTGAACATTTTGTTCGGTAGAGACGTGAGCTCTTTGTATCGCTTCAAGAGCGACGGATTGCGCGGGGGTGCCAATACATTGCTTGATCTCCATCTGACATCGAGCAGCTAGTTTAAGTTACGAAATTCATTCATAAAGGGTTTGCGACGAAGAATCCTGTGGCTTTCATTGAGGACATACTTATATCTGCCATCGCACCCAGAACCCGTTCATGTTCGCTCTCGAACAGTTTTTGAACGTCTCCGATTTCTTTTCGGGCGGTATCAACTCCGTTGGTGAGGGTGTCTACTCGAGCAGAAAACTTCTCCAAGTTTGACCGGGTATCGTGAACAAGCATACGCACAGAAGTCCCAGTTTTGTCGAGGGGAGCGAGTGGAGGAACAGTCAGTGTATCTGAAGGCGAATTGGACTTGGGAGGTTCTTTCCGTAGAAGATGAGCCCATAGAACATTGGCGGCCATTGTTATCTGACTTGCGTGGCGAAGGAAGAAACGCAACTGATAAGTGTTCAACGAAAACGCAAAATTCAAAGATTGACAGCAACTGGATTCGATCAAAGGCCTTCGAGAAGGGGCTTGTGAAAATTTTGAGAGAAACAAACATCTAACAATGTCAATAGGACAGCGTTAATGATGTGCAGGCTATCGATTGTTATCTTTGATTCAAAAGAAACCAGAACTAGATAAGTTAGATGAAAAAAGATTGCTAGCAGCAACTTGTTTCGATCAAGTGACCTCGGGGTTATGAGCCCCGCGCGCTCCCACTGCGCCATGCTGCTATGGAAGAGTTGTTGATACTTGCAATCAAGATTGGCATGCCTTTCCGATTAGTACGATCAGTGTTGATCCATCAGCAACTTCCACCAGGATGACCAATGGCAGTCGGGTTAACTTGATCCAAGAGTGATTGTTAGAAGATGGCACGCTGTTTCCTTATATTCACCAATAAATTTACAACGAGGGTATGCATGATATGTAGACGGGGTGTCAATGATAATTGTGTCATTGAAATGATACATCGTCGTCTCTGGCATACATCCACCTAAATCCACCCGTGATATTTCTTCAGCATCTTCCATGTCTAGATATCCTCACACCAAACTATTCATCAACCATGCAAACACGGTTGTGATCTCCGGTCCTCATTTGCATGTTCTTGACACAATGTATCCTCTTTCTCGACCTTCATTAGTGCTCGGTGTCTCATCAATCAACTCTGAACAGAACAGGAAGCGTCCTTCATTCAACCACGACATTTCCTGACGCAGAAAAGGATGCTCTACTAAAAGCTGGACCTGTACGATGTGCCGCTGTGAACAGCTCCGGAAACCTCATGGCATGTGCTGGAGATGATAAGCAGCTGAAGGTCTGGGATATCGGGCAGTTAAAGCTCCTTAGTTCAAGGTGCTGGTGCATGGATCGTTATCTATCTGGCAATCGGTAATTGACAATTGCGACCCAGAGAACTCCCCAAAAAACCGACTTCTATTCATTTCACCAAGGACGATAATATCCTGGTGTCAGATAAATTCGGGGACGTTTTCAAGTAATAGCTTCCACCTATCTTGAATTCTCGAAAGACGACTGAATAATCAACGTCCCGTAGATACTCTCTTCAACCAAGCGATGATCTAGCATTGCCACAACAACCGAAACGCGATGCACTCACCTCTCACGAGAACCCTTCCGGTGGTCAACTCATCCTTGGACATGCATCGCTGCTGACGGCCGCGCTTCTCACTCGCGAGGAGCAGTTTATTGTGACCGCTGATAGGGACGAGCACATCAGAATAAGCTGGTATCCCGAAGGATATACCATCGAGAGTTATTGTTTAGGACATGAAAAGTATGAGCCTGCACATTGCCATCGCGCTGTTAGAATGACATTCTCTCTCTTTTCTAGGTTTGTATCTGCCATTCATGTACCGCCATTTTCACCCGAGCTGCTAATCTCCGGTGGCGGAGATCCCATGCTTAAATTCTGGGATTGGATGACAGGCACACTGAAACGCGATGTGGAAGTTTTCACCGTTGTGCAACCGTTCATCAAAGCTAAAGTTCCGAAACGAAGGAAAAAAGGAGATGGTAATGATGGTGGCGCTGACACAAGCGAGAAAAGTAAGGGAAAGCGCGGCCGGCGAAAAACCAAGGGAAAAGAAAAGCAGCTGCCTGTCGAGGAGGATGACACTGAATCACATCGACCTATGGAAAGCACGGTAGAAATGACATCGTCAACAGCGACCGCAGAGCCCTCCGAAACTGTGTTCGTTGTTCACAAGATCAATTCTTTTGAATCAAACGGTCAATGCTATGTTGTCTTCAGTGCTGTAGGGTATGGTCTCTGTTTCTTTCGGGGCAAACTCGTTTTATCCCAAGCCCCAGAGCAACTGCAATCTTTATCTATGTCGACACCGAGAACGACATGGAGCCAAACATCCGGCACTTCGATTTCGGAAGCCCTGTCATCGACTTCACACTGACGAAAGATGGATCAATTTGGGTTTTACTGGATGTTAATTTTGTTGGGGAAAGCGATGCTTCAAACGAGGACCCCATCACCACTCCGAATATTATCCGAGTCATACAGTGGTCATCAACCCAGGTCAGTAGTTTCAACCAAGGCTTTACACAATCAATTCCGACACATCCTGTTCGATTAGTTTATCGAGAGAAGCTCAAGCAACTCTCCACTTCTCGGCACACTCAATTCGGCTTGCATCTGCGCTGGTTAGCCTCTATCTAAACTCTTTGATATTTACACTAAAATCTGGTATCATGAAAGCAACTCCGGAGGAGCTTAAAGTGCTAGACCTTTACTCTGATCTTCATTCCTTACCCAAAAACACTGACGAGGAGGCAGACGCTGGACGTGAAGGCTCGGAGATGCAGGTTGATATTCCTGAGGCTTCCTCGACCTCGGGAGATCCGTCGGAGACTGTCAACAAAAAAATTCTTGGCCGACTCAAGCATAAGCGAGCCCTCGAGCGCCTACAACAAGAACCTGAAGAAGGTCAACATCAAGTAGCTGTTCCCGAGAGTAAAAGAGTAAAAGCCGATGATATTGATGCTCCAGTAAACTAAATTGAACACATGTCATGGTTCTTTCATATGTGATACATGTCGCGTGATACCAACGTGACCAAAGTAAATGATCACGTGTATCACAATCATATCACACCAGCAGGTGGTGTCCCTCGGTTCCTGCTATTTGTTAGCCCTGATTTTGCGTTTTCCATTCATCTTCACAATTCTTACACCCCAGCCACTCCCTCAGACAATTCACAACCAATCCTGTCTCGACCTCATGGCAAATGCAAAAGATAATTCCGAGGAGGAGGACGTGGCAGAAATGAGAAGAAATTTAGCTACTGGTGGTCTCAAAGATTCGGGTGGAGACACCGCATCAGCCAGTGCGTTTCATTGAGCGTCTCTCTCACAATAGATCAATAATTCACTTTACTGGGTGTGTAGTACCGTCTGTCTTGTGTTATTGCCTCGCCTCGATAACCATGACGGTTGTGAACAAGGCGCGTTTGTTATTGATTTTTGTGACTTTCCGTGTTGCTGATATTGGATGATTATTCAAACTGTAGTTCGTTGTCTCGGGGCGACAATTCAACATGACTTTCCTCTTGCTGTCGATCCAGTCAATAGTATGCGTCTCATGCGTCATAGCAGTCAAGAAAATAGGTCTTATTTCCTTCAGAAACTTCGACACCAATGACGCAAAAATGTGGTTCCCGATTAGTTGCCTACTGGTCGGCGTGATATATACAGGCTCAAAAAGCCTTGTGAGTTATTCAATACCAACTCTCTATCGCAATTGTTTGAGTTTTTTTGATGCAATAGCAATATCTCAGCATACCAGTGTACACCATTTTCAAAAACCTGACCATCATACTCATTGTACGTATCGTAGATATGCATGTATCAAGGCGCTAATTATACCTCTAGGCATACGGAGAAGTCATGTGGTTCAATGGCCGAATAACTGGACTAACGATGGTTTCATTTATTTTCATGGTAGGTTGACCCTTCATATGAGATGCATGACCGCCAATAGCTGTTGTTGCTAACTTGCATTGCAGGTACTATCATCTGTCCTCGCAGCATATGCGGATGTCAATAACACTGGCGACATCGCTGAGGGAGTACCACCTGCTAGTGTAGCCATGGGTATTGGATCGGAGCTCGTGTCTGACGTGATTCATCGTTTGAATGTGGGGTACTTTTGGATGTTCCTCAACTGCTTATCGAGTGCGGGCTATGTAGGTCATACCATCTGTGACGTTTTGCGATCCCTGACTAGGCAATTCCTAGGTCCTATTGATGCGCAAACGAATAAAGATCACTGGCTTTTCAGATTGGGACTCTATGTTCTATAACAATCTATTATCAATCCCCGTTCTTTTTCTATTCTCAATTGTTGTCGAAGATTGGGGGTCGGAGAACCTCATTCGTAATTTGTGAGTCCCTTCGACATATTTTCACGGGCAGCTGTTGAAGATTGGATAGCCCTGAGGACACACGTCATGTCCTACTATCTGCTATCGCATTCTCAGGTGCGGCAGCAGTAGGCATATCGTACACAACTGCCTGGTGCGTGCGGACAACAAGCAGTACAACCTACAGGTGAGTTAATGTTACTCTTCTTGTCACGGATCTAACGACATTTAAAGCATGGTCGGTGCCCTTAACAAGCTACCTGTGGCTGCATCAGGCTTGCTTTTCTTTGGCGATGCCGTGACCTTTGGCTCAGTATCAGCAATTGGAGTTGGGTTCTTTGCGGGAGTTGTTTACGCTGTAGCCAAAAGCAATCAGAAGAAGCTAGAGAGCCGAACCCAACCGAACAGCATCATACCTCTATCAAACCGGAAACCTTAGACCCAACTGGCCATCATATGTGGCGAGTTCGTACATCCATTTACCGCGATATCTCATACCTCAAAGATCTCCATAGTATCATGCCGCATATATTTTTTTATATCACGAATTCCACTGGCTGTTGTTCTGGCTGTTGTTCTGGAACGATCGCCTACCATGGGAGAAGGACATGGATTCCGGGCCCCCAGACGAATTTCTTGGGCATGGGGATGGAGTTAGAGACTGGAATGGGCGGAGATGGAGCGGAGGACCCCGCCTTAAGCCCGGGTGGGTATGGGATATCGATAGCTATGGGGCATATTTACTATGCAGTTGTGCTTGAGTATGCGGTCAAATCACGGATGTGCCGTAACCCGATAGCTTGAGGGATCGCAATCAGACGCCAACTTTTAAACTAAAGCATCTGTCTTTGCCAGCTGTTATTCCGAGCCCCACTCTTTCCCTCTCCCTTAACACATCTTATCCTCCGACATCCATCATCCTTTCTCCCATCTATCGTTAACCTTTGTTGAGTTCTATACGCCACCATGGCTGCACCAACATCAACCCTTCATCCGCCAAGATTGACCCACACATTCATCACGTCGCCCAGTGCGCCGGGCACGCCAGTCCATTCCATTCAGACAATGCGAAGAAAGTCTGCTGGACACAGTGGCCCTCTCACCAAGATCCTTGTCGCTAACCGTGGCGTATGTCTCTGATCTTGATCTTAACTTGCGCCTTTGGCTGAGATCAAGCGTACATCTATAGGAAATCGCCATCCGTGTGTTCCGGACCGCCCATGAACTTGCCATGCATACCGTGGCAATTTACTCCTTCGAGGATCGTCTATCAGCCCATCGCCAAAAGGTGGGACTAAATAGTTGATATTTCCCATGCAAAGATGCTCACTATCCGCACTAGGCCGATGAGGCATATCAAGTCGGAAAGGGTCTCACTCCTGTTGGCGCATACCTCGCTCAGGATGATATCATCCGAATTGCACTCGAACATGGTGTGGATATGATCCATCCCGGGTACGATAGCATATTCTATGCCGATGCATATCGTTTGCTCATACCGCTCCTTAATCTAGTTACGGTTTCCTCTCAGAAAATGCCGAATTCGCGCGTAAAGTTGAACAAGCTGGTATTGCGTTCGTCGGCCCTTCCCCTGAGGTCATTGATGGACTCGGCGACAAGACGAAAGCACGGACTCTCGGTGAGAATGGTGCCATTTGCATGTCACGGATCTCATACTTATTTACAAAATAAAGCCATGAAAGTCGGTGTTCCTGTCGTTCCCGGAACTCCGGGACCAGTCGATTCCTATCTCGATGGCGAATCTTTCATCAAGGAATACGGTTTCCCAGGTAAATCAAGATTATCGGCATTTCGTGTCATTCGTGTTCACTCACACTTTACATAGTTATCATCAAAGCTGCCATGGGTGGTGGAGGCCGTGGTATGCGTGTTGTTCGCGAGCAATCCAATTTCCAAGATGCATTTGAACGTGCTGTCAGTGAAGCGAGATCTGCCTTCGGAGACGGAACTGTATTCATCGAGCGTTTCTTGGAGAGACCGCGTCACATTGAGGTCCAGATACTCGCCGATGGTGTCGGTAACACGATCCATCTTTTCGAACGTGACTGCTCTGTGCAAAGACGGCACCAGAAAGTCGTTGAAGTTGCCCCTGCCACGCATCTGCCTGAAGAGATTCGCCAAGCGATCCTGTCCGATGCGATTAAATTAGCCAAGAGCGTAGGATATCGAAACGCAGGCACCGCCGAGTTCCTAGTGGACCAGATGGGAAGACATTACTTCATTGAAATCAATCCCCGTATCCAGGTCGAACACACTATCACTGGTGAGCTTTCGATCTTTGGTACAAATTTGGTAGGGCTCTGATCATGTCCCAGAGGAGATCACTGGAATTGACATCGTTGCCGCTCAAATTCAAATCGCCGCTGGCGCTACACTCCCTCAACTTGGTCTCACTCAAGAAGCCATCACACGCCGGGGTTTCGCCATTCAGTGCCGAGTAACCACTGAAGATGCTGCCCAGGGCTTCCAACCTGATACAGGAAAGATCGAAGTGTACCGTAGTGCAGGTGGTAACGGAGTCCGTCTTGATGCCAGCTCCGGTTTTGCAGGCGCACAGATTACAGTAAGGATTCTACCATCAGAGAGGATAAAGTTGATCATTCATTCATTCTAGCCCCATTACGACAGTTTGTTGGTTAAATGCTCAGTCAGTGGCACCACATACGAGGTTGCTCGCCGAAAGATGTTGCGCGCTCTCGTCGAATTCCGTATCCGTGGTGTCAAGGTAATCCTAAACCATATCCGCACGCTAGGCACATGCTCATAAACGGGTGTCATAGACCAATATTCCTTTCCTTTTCAGATTGTTGACCCATGACGTTTTCATTGGAGGGAAGACGTGGACAACAGTAGGTTACCCTCAAACATTCCTGTTGCTGTTACTGATAGGAGCTCCCATAGTTCATCGATGACACCCCAGAACTCTTCAAGTTGGTCCAAAGCCAAAATCGTGCCCAGAAACTCCTTGCCTATCTTGGAGATCTAGCTGTCAATGGAAGTTCAATCAAAGGCCAGACAGGAGAACCAGGACTCAAAGACGACATTGTTATCCCCAAGTTCCAGAGTCGCGAAGACCCAGAGAATGGTCCTCCCTTGGACACGACGTTCCCATGCCAGGTCGGTTGGCGCAACATCATCGTGGAGAAGGGCCCGGAGGCGTTCGCAAAAGCCGTTCGGGAGTACCCCGGGACGCTCATTATGGACACCACTTGGCGTGATGCCCATCAGTCCCTTCTTGCAACACGTTTGCGAACCATCGACATGGAAAATATTGCAAAAGAGACCAGTTATGCTCTTGCTAACGCATTCAGTTTGGAGATGTGGGGCGGTGCTACATTCGACGTTGCAATGCGGTTCTTGTACGAAGATCCTTGGGAACGTCTGGTATGTCGTTTAACTACCAGTGTGATCATAGTATCTGATCCTTATATGGGTTCTTTACAGCGCACCCTCCGTAAATTGGTTCCCAACATTCCCTTCCAAGCTCTTGTTCGTGGCGCCAACGGTGTTGGATACACAAGTTACCCGTTCGTATTCCCATTTTTACGAAGACTATATTCTTCTGCTCACTGATTCACAGTGATAATGCCATTTATGATTTCTCTAAGAAAGCTGTTGAAAACGGTCTTGATATCTTCCGAGTTTTCGACTCATTGAACTACTTTGGTAAGTATTCGCTCAGTATTTGTTCCCATCCATACTAGTGATTCAGCTGACCATTGATCAACAGAAAATGTGAGCTTGTGAGCTAGATATGTTGCTAATGGAGATTAACTCGTAACAGATGCAATTGGGTATCGATGCCGCCAAGAAGGCTGGTGGCGTTGTCGAAGCTGTCGTTTGCTACAGTGGGGATATCGCAAACCCGAAAGAGACCAAGTACACTTTGCAATACTACTTGGACTTTATCGATAAGCTCGTTCAAGAAGGTGTTCATATTCTCGGTGTGAAAGATATGGCTGGTCTTCTTAAACCTGAAGCTGCAAAAATGTCAGTTGGATATATCCCATAATGTCCATCAGCACTAACGCACGTTCATCTTATAGACTCATTGGCGCTATCAGAGAAAAGTATCCCGACATCCCCATCCATGTGCACTCTCATGATACTGCTGGAATAGCCGCTGCAAGCATGCTTGCTTGTGCTGCAGCAGGCGCTGACGTTGTTGACGTTGCAATCGACAGTAAGAAGCTATCATCACCTTTCCAACACCATTAGCTTAATAATGCGTTTACTTTCAAGGCATGTCCGGACTGACATCCCAACCTTCTATGGGCGCTGTTTGTATGGCTCTGGAGCAGACCAACCTTGGCACAGGCATTCGTTATGCCGATATCCAAGCCCTCAACCTATACTGGAGTCAAGTTCGTATGCTGTATGGTTGCTTCGAGGCTAATGTTCGCGCTTCGGATTCGAGTGTTTTCGATCACGAGATGCCAGGAGGACAGTACACTAATCTCATGGTGAGCAGTAAACGGGCTTCCAGATATATGCCCTGCTAATCCCACGTACGAATAGTTCCAAGCCTCTCAACTCGGACTGGGTACCCAGTGGACGGGTGAGTTTCTCTGCTTTACTGTGTGGAACAAAACTGACGCCAATCTGTTTATAGTCATTAAGCAGAAATACATCGAAGCCAATGCCCTGGTATGATTAGATCCTTTTTATGGTAGATGTATTGCTTATGATTGTTTTCTTGCATCTAGTGCGGTAACATTGTCAAGGTAATCATAACAAAGTCCTTCATATGATGTTATTAACACGGAGCTAGGTTACACCATCATCAAAAGTCGTGGGCGACTTTGCACAATGGATGACCTCCAATTCATTCTCGAAGGAAGATGTCCTTGCCCGCGCTGATCAACTAGACTTCCCTTCGTCCGTAGTCGAATTTTTCCAGGGATATCTTGGGCAGCCAGTCGGAGGATTCCCTGAACCGCTTCGTAGCAAAGTCATTAGGAACAAGCCGAGAATTGACGGTCGCCCTGGTGCTACAATGGAGCCTCTGGATTTCAAGAAGATCAAGGCAGAACTGCGAAGCAAATTTGGCAAGCATATCACGGACGCCGATGTGACTTCTTATGTTATGTACCCGAAGGTACGTAGCTGTGTCAAATCCCTCCCGCGAGCCTAATCTGATCTGATCCCTTTTTACGGCCGCCAGGTCTTCGAGGAATATCAAGCTTTCATCGAGAAATATGGTGATCTCAGGTATATCTCCCCTGGTACGCCTAAGGCACACAAATGAAATTCCATCCCCACAGTGTTCTTCCCACACGCTATTTCTTGGGTCGTCCGGCCACCGGGGAAGAAATGCACATCTCCATCGAAAAGGGCAAGACCCTCATTATCCGTCTCATGGCCATTGGCCCGGTGGTAGAAGGGCGGGCTCAACGTGATGTCTGGTTTGAAGTCAACGGCGAAGTGAGCACATGCACCCACACGAATCACGAGAATCATGTTGACGCATGGTGCATTTTTTAGGTCCGCGCGGTCTCTGTCGAGGACAAGAATTCTGCTGTCGAAACTGTCTCGCGGGAGAAGGCAACCTCTGATCCCGGTTCAGTGGGTGCTCCAATGTCAGGTGTTGTCGTTGAAGTGAGAGTGAAGGAGGGCCAAGAAATCAAGAAAGGAGATCCCCTTTGCGGTCAGTTTAACCATCCCTGTGCTTGAATGACCAGCTCATGACCCCATTTTATCTAGTCTTGAGTGCTATGAAGGTAATCCGTTGACGTTATTTTAATTTTCTGCTTGCTGATCACTCTGGAATGCAGATGGAGTCTGCCGTTACTGCACCTGTTTCGGGCCATATTAAACGCGTTGTCGTTAACGAAGGTAAGTCTCGGGTACTCCAATTCACTCCATCCTTTCTTGATGACTTACATGTCGTTTTCAGGCGATTCTATCAATCAAGGCGACCTGACGGTAGAAATTGTCCACTAATTTGGATCGTGTGCTTTTTTGCTGGGGTTTGCATGTCATGAACTCGAATAGATCACAGAACGAATTGTATCATTAGACTTGTCACTGAAATAAAACACCATCTATCTTGTCTCACGTTATTCCTTTACTTACACTGGTTCAAAAGCACCCTCGACGTCACAGCGGTCACTTTATCTCTATTGCCGCTTGATTACCACCATCAATTTCATAGCGATCGTACACTGATCTCATCGGGCGCTCCCCTCTCATCTTCATCATCGACTACATAAATGGCACAAACGTTTTTCGTAAGAGCCCCAGTGACTGGGGTTGTAGGGGATGTGAGAGTCAACCAAGGAGATAACGTATCTCAGGGGGTGTTATTGGCTGTCCAAGCAGCGTCTAAGGTGATCATGCATCAGATACTATCTTGATCCATTCAGACTTCTAAATCGACCAATAGATGGAAACCCAGATTGCAGCGCCGGTTACAGGACGCGTCAAGACCATCGCGCACAAAGGAGTCGCTCTCAGTGCAGGAGATGTGCTTGCGGAGATCGAATACTAATCTGAAGGAAGAGGGCTACACACACGGTACACACACGGTGGTTGCATAGCTGTGAACGAGTATGATGTACATATTGACTGCATTTGCGGGGGAGTAGATTGAAATATTACACTTGATTGATGAGCACCGATGCAGTCTTCAAACTTGCTACCGTATCGTTATGCAACTCGGAGACGATATCCTGGGGAGAAAATTAATCTTGTTTTGCCAGACCGAATTTGACACGGCATTGGAGAATACCTACCTTGGCCTCTTTGATCTCCGACATCAAACCAACACCAGTTCCTGCCCATATAACCATACGATCTACGTCGCCACGGCGCGTACCATCCTCAAATCTTTCCTTAACCACCGCAAAATCAATACCAGCATCCATGTCCTTCACAGTGTCATTATATAGCCCCCTGCCGTCGACGCCTTCGGGCCATTCAAGAGTTCCTCTCACACGGTCGAACGCCATTGACCGTACAGTCGAGTTGGCTTTCGCGTGAAGTAGTGCTTCCTTCTGAACGTCTTTGTACTGGCTTTCTGGGGTCAATAGAAAACGTGTGCCAAGGACCACACCAGCGGCGCCAAGAACCAACATCGACGCTACATGCCTTCCGTTCGACAATCCCCCAGCTGCGATAACAAGGGGTCCGTCTTGAGGCATTGCCGCCAAAATAGCTGAAACTAATGTGAGAAGTGGTGGGGACGAGGCCATGCCATGTCCCCCAGCCTCATTTCCTTAAACTCGATATCAGCGATAACAACACTGTCACATAGAAGGATAAGCAACCTTGTGCCACAAGTACATCGACCTTCCAATGATCCGCAGCAACAACAGCGCTTTCGACAGAGGATACGATCACAAATACAAGGGTCTTGTGATTCCTGCGAGAGTCATATTCACGAATGAAGCGGACCCAAGAACCCAAATCATTCCCAAACGCGAGCCAAATAGCTCGGACCCGTTGTTCAAGGGAGATGGACATAAGGTTCTCTGCGTTGGATCGGGATTGCTCCAACTGCCACCCAAGGTATCCTACTCCGACGGGGAGTATTTCTGTGTCTTTCAATTTTAGGATTGAGCGGGAGATCGATAGTTCCTTCTGTAACTGATCGGCGGACCAGAGACCTTCCGATTTTCTTTGAGCACAAGCATTTCGTTGTACAAAATTATCGCGATGCTCACCAGCTCCCAAGAAACCAAATGCACCGGCAGCGGAAACTTGACCTGCTAAACTTCCTCCGCTTGCTCCCGCCATAGGCGCAGAAACAATAGGGGTTTCAATATCTGGGGATCATGTTCATGGGCGGAAACATAGAAAAGGTGTAGTACGATACCCAGCAGATTCGTCAGTGCAGTATTGATACGCGGCATGTTAAATGAATGGAATCAGTAAAGGTAACAATGACCAGAAAGACGGAAGGTGATTCCACATCTTATATGGTGAGTTCAAGTAGATGACTGAGCAGTCACTCGGCCGAAAAATGAGCAAGCCTAGCCAATTCCCGTGGTAGACCGCAAAGTTGGGCCTCATTTCCAACTTTTCTGGAAATACAGGCCAAATTCAATCTCAAGCCTCTAGCTGCTCTAAGTTTACTCTCTTGGTCAGTGGTAGAGAGTGCAGCGGACGATCCCCAGATTATCAGCCACATATTTTATTTTGCTCTGTTTGCTCCATTTGTGGCGCAGAAATTGCATCCTCTGAATCGTTTGCTCGATAATCGTGCTGCACCAATCGTCCATATCATAATCGCCCACCATGGTCAGTAAAATTGATCTAAAGGAAGATAATCATGCACTGACAGTTATTCATCTCGCTGCGATATAGCCTCCTCCGAAGTCAAAAGGTGGAAAGATGCTTGGCCTCATCAATTGGAGGCTCAAAGTGACCATCAACGATGGTCGCGCGTTAACTGGCCAGATGCTTGCATTTGACAGACACATGAATTTGGTTCTGGCAGATTGCGAGGAATTCAGACGCGTCAGACCAAAAAAAAAGCCTGGAGAAACGGAGACGCCTGCAGAACAAGAGATCAAGCGAGCACTGGGGCTCGTCATCCTTCGTGGTGAGACAGTCGTTAGTTTGAGCGTAGAGGGTCCTCCGCCAATTGTCGACGAGGATAAGAAAAATGCAGTACGTTGATATTCTGTTTTTCGAAGTTATGCACTTACAAGATTGCCTCTTAGCTTCCTGCTGGGCCTGGTCGCGGCATGCCTGCAGGACGTGGAATGGGCATGATGCCTCCCAGTGAGTGGACTCAATTGACTAGGATATTATTTGTTGACGAATTTCGTGCTTGTAGTGGGTGCTCCTCCGATGGCAAGGCCACCTATGCCCTTCGCTCCTCCCGGAATGCCAGGTCCTCCTCCGGGTTTTAGACCTCCGGGTTTCCCTCCTGGCATGCCTTTCCCCCCTCCACCTGGATTTGGCGGTCCCCCTCCCGGGTATGTGCATAATCAATGGATGAGATCATACCGTCTGAGCTCGTTTTCCACAGTTTCCAACCGCCGCCACAATAAGCTGGATGCCTGTTAGGTTGAAGTTTGGTGATGTTATATTGTGTGCAGCCGCCAGGCGAAATCAAAAGGTAGATGGAAAGACGGGCAAGTTATTCCAGTTGATTTATTGTGCCGGAGAGCACTTGATGTGTGTAACTCTTTTGACCGCCAACCTGCAAGGTTTGTTATTGTACCCCATCTGTCACTGACATGCACATAGCACCGTCTCACATCGGTAGCACCTTGATTGGAGTCGACAATCTGTTTGAATATGCAAAAAAATCATAATTTAATCCAAACGACATCATGGCACTTTTGCCTTCTATTCACCAGCACGTGGCGCAGGACATCGGCAATATAGTCTTCGGGAATGCCTCAATCTGTTTTCACTATCGTGCTCTGATAGGGCAATGAAGCGACCGGTTTGATTTCCCTAACAATCTTTTCCGCCCAAAGGCCATTTGTTCCTAAGCTGCTTCTGTTCCCCTCTTTCTCCCCTTGAGATGCCATTCATTTCGGACTTCATAGCTGTGGATCGTGTACCTCAGTCCAACCTCAGTCGCACTTCTTTCCGAGCCTGAAACGCGGGGAAGGTCGCGGGTTGCTTGATGTCCTGCATGCACAGGTAGGCACAGGTCAACCTTGAACCCTTGTATGCAGTTGACTGCTTTGATATACCGGTCCTTGTTAACGCCCTTATCGCAGGTCACGCCATTGCGAAGTTTTCTTCCGTCTCGCCAACAATAGCTGTATCTCCTTCAAGACTACGTAAGCCTACAAACGTGCATTACCAAGGCAGTCTGTTTGGCTCTACCTTTTGATCCACGATGCATTTGTGGAGCTCAATTATCATGCGTCAGGTCGTCGGTAAAAGAAATATCGAAAAGGGTTGTAATTCCGTTGACTGTTCTAATTCCCTCCTATCAACTATCGCTGGTAGCGTGAAGTTTATACCGTTAGAGATGGATCAAGTGATATGTTGTAACTCGGATAGGTACATATCGCATATCATAGTCACAGTAACAACAAGTCTAACCAGATCTCCTATCAGCCTCGTATCAAGTTCACTATCAGAGTTCATTCTGCAGGACAATGGCTAGTGCCGCTTGCTTCGACACATCAATACTGAAAGTGGCCTTGGAACTCAAGAAGTTACTTCTTCCTTATCGAATACTTAAATAAGGGACATGGGATAAAACGTTTCGCGACAAGGAAAGGCAGGGAAGGAACGTGGCTTCAACTTTTGCTGATTTGTCCGAAGAAATGACCAACATTTGGTAGCGGATCTTACCATAGGGTGCACCTACCATAGCAAGGATAATGGTGATACGACCTCGGGACCGAATATCATTCCTTAGGATAACGCAGGATCAGACGAATCATTTTCCCATCTCCAATGGAGCCCTCACAGATTCTAAAGACTAGAGGGTGCCAGCGAATGGCCGAATTTGGTGGCTTCCTAAGGTCAGTCGACCTCCCGAGGCCTTTTTTATGAGCACAGATTCATGCCATCGTTCGTACTGTGAAGTAGCTTCTGACAAGTGTCAGATATATGTGGCCTTTGAAAGCACAAGATACGTTTCTGGTGGATTTCGATTCGAGTGCGGTTTAAAGTTGTTTTTTATGGCTTTGTTTTCTTGGGTACCTCATTTTGTGCCCTTTGCACATGTGGGGCGACTCTATTAACGGATCATTTCCAGAAGCTGTCGAGTCTCATACAAATATCATCTGTTTGTCGTTATCCCCCAGACAGTAATACAATGGTGACGTAGTGTATCCTTCTCGGGCATCTTCTGCTGACAAGGGCTTTGCTCATCTCTACCCCCCATGTAACCGCAGCACTCGTATCGAAGCCCGCCAAGTCCCAAAGTTCTCAAGAAAGCGCGCTGATGATTGGGCATTCCCACCACCCCAAAAGCGGACTAGCCGTGCTATCTGCGGATGTAGTTATTGCATCATGTACATATCTGGTTTGTCCTGTTTCAGTTTCTAAAAGTTCGAACAGCTGACCTCGATAAGCACGTAAGCAGTAAGCTGGATAACCCTTAGCAGTCATCTGTTAATTTTGATCAAGAACTTAGGTTAGCACAAGGTTAGCAGCTTATCTTAGCATGGCGTGAGCAGAAGCTTGATGGTGTCAGTTACCAGAAACTTTGAGATACTTACAACCGTGCAGCTGGAGACGATCGGACGGGCCTTTTCGTCCTTGGCACCCAATTGGTGTCCTCATCCTGTCTGTCAGCTGCCCAACGATAATTGTGATTGTGATTGTGAGGTACGCTCAGGTTACTATCCTAGAAGTTATCAAATGTTCTTCGCTCTCTCTAGGCGACATTCGTTCGGATCGACCATGTGTCTTCGCTCCACTTTCGCCGCACGCCGACCACGTTCGTAACCGGCAGATGATTTCCCAACGACCGACAACCCGACGTCGGGAAAGCTGGGTATACAGCTCTTCAAGAAACCAGTGCCATTCCAATCTCAAATTACTTGAAGCAACTTGTGTGGATTCCGGAAATTGAACTCCTTTCATGTTCATCCGTTTTCATTTTGAGCCTGACGATTGCGATAGGAGTCATCCGAGTTGTTGCTTGTCTTCCCTCGAAGCCCATGTGGACTCGTAATTCGGTAACGCGGTATGTATGGCTTGACAGTGATTTGACCGCCCTCCATTCCAGAAATAACCATACTGTCGTTCGTGTGGAGTTCCAACAACGCGCCGATCAACGGCGTTGGCGATAACGCTCGGCTGATTATGAATGTCGTCAGTGCATTCTTCACGACTATCGAAATGGTCTAGTGGCTACAACCTGAGCAACTTTGCGAGTCTAACCCGGAGAATCGATAAGCTACGGCCCAGAAGCTGACCAAGTAACCAGGGCTCCTTTTCTGGAGCGTTGTGTGGTACACTTTGCATCATCGTCTTCCTAAGCAATGAGCTGCTTATGCTCCGAAATCGCAGAAGAAAATTTTCAAGTTCTATTGACGATCATTGGCGCATCTGAAAAGGATCCATGCACAGCTGGCTCACTCGGACGATATACTTTAACTGATAGACGCTTGTACATACCCACAGTCTGCTATCTTGATTCCCGGACATGGACAGTCAATATTCTCATATCTCTTGGCGTGTGTTTGGTCACTGCTTTCATTCCATTTGCTCATCCCGGACTTACGGACAAGAAAACTCTATCGGATGCTACTAGATTCTAGCCATGACTTCACTACGGTTCCCCACTCATCACACGCCGACATTTCTCCCATGCGCCATCTCCCCCTCCCTACAATATTCTCATCGATTCCGACTGGAACCGCTCAGTCGGTTTTGGTGGTATCCAGGGTTGGATCGAGCTGGGTCGTGAACGCTCACATCCAACAACGCTGTAATTCGGCCTGATTCGACTCAGTGATAAACGCCTGCCGCGTTTATTCTGCGCACTTATGGAATAAACAAAGACCTAGACATTGAAATCGTTGTAATTCCCTTTTCTGACCACGCTGGATGATGAAACGTACGTGAGCCTCGTCCCGCTCCAGTCGGTATGCCGATCTTATACGCTGATCACGAGAATGACAGCGTAGGTTAAAGTTGATGGCACATAGCTTTCCGCATTTACCATTGTGCCCGGCGCCACATCGTGAAAAAGGTAACAAAATTTTGAACGAAATGGCGGATATGGTGTGACATGAACTGGGATCACCAGCTGGCTAGTAAGATCATGAGGTGACTGCTTCTCTGCTATCTATCTCTATGATCCCTAACTACCCATCAGACTTACCAGTGGCGTCCTACTATGCCTACCAATGTTCCTAACACGAGATAACTTATCGGTTCCCACCGTCCACCATCAACGAAGGTCGGCCAATAATATGTATCCAGCCAATTGAAAGCTCGCCACCATTCCTGTCCAACGCCATTGTTGATGGATTGTTTGATACATACGGTATTCGGATCCGATGGATCCAAGAGGATCCAAGTTGGACAATACAAATTGTCCCATTTTCAAACAACGCAGCAATGGCGCGACCTTTCCCAAGACTTGTTAACGAATTGGAAATGAACCTTGCCACCGTGAACTTGACCCTTGGGAAATAATACTTGCGGAACGAACGAACTATGTACCTTTCTGGTTAGAAATTGGTGACTACCACGATATAGGAGGCGGGGGCGGTCATCCAAGTGAGTTGTTGGTTGTACACAAAAATGGTAATCTGAAAGGGAGTCCATCGCGCGCATTGCACAGCTCATTCCCTGGTTGGCCAGTGCAAGCGTCTAAGTCCTATTGTTCTCTCCCATTCGATGTCTAGCTGATGACCGCCTCGATGTCACCGGGACAGTGCCAGTGCACGTCGGTCCATTTCGGGCGAAGGCAGGCAAAGGGTTGTCACTAGCTCCGGTGCCCGGGGTATGTAATGCGTTTGGCTTTTTGAATGTACACAGTGTTCATGCGTGGCTCTCTCTGTCTTAGAGATCGGAAATATTGATTCCGGTTATGAAAATGCCACGTAAGAATAGACTCTACCGTGATCGATCTGCTCCGAGTATGCAATGAGGGTGTAGCATGACGGATGCTCATTGGACAGATTCTTTCGCTCGGAGGTCGTCGGGGTGGTTTGGGGATGAGTTTGATCTCAGAAGTTTTTCGAGGAAAACATATTTCCGAGTCCAATTCTCCAGTCATCGTGTCTTCTGTGACCTCGGGCTGTGGGACCGATAGTGGGATGAGTCGGATTACCATAGTCGTCGGATGGGAGATCATCGGACAGTGCAACAAGACGCTGTATTTCCACCACTAGATATTTTACATGTAAATCGCTACTTCAAATGTTCAAATTAGATACCTCCACACTGGACAAGGGGTGCTTGCAGGATCAGATCGTACCGTGCACAAATACCTTCAGCGCTCGCGGCTTCTGGCAAATCAGGTAAGTGTTTCAAATATCGTCCATTCAGCTTGTTGTTGGTGAACTTGGTTTTGACCGTGTGTATCTGGAACCGAAGAGAAGCATTCAGACGATCTATGCGCAATGTCGCAACCACCACTGCAGTGAAATTCTCGATGGGAAGTCAGTGGAGCATCACTGGCGTATCACTGGCTGGCCGCGCATCAGGAAATTTTCTGAGTTCAACTCCAAGAAGCTAAGCTCGCACTGCCGAGCAGCTGTCAAAGTTGCAAGTGTACAAAGTAACTGTTCTTTCCAGCAATTTGCCATTCAATGACCAAGAACTACATCACAACGTACATCTGTGAACCCATCAGTGCTAGTCCATAGAGAGCAATAAATGAAACTACATTCAGTGATTCACTACTTGTCAGTCGTAAGTATCACTGCAAGTATCAGTATACTTCAGACTCGCTCCCATGCCATCGCCACGCGGTGAGCCGGTGTCCCATCATGCCCTCGCGAAGCAGCTGCTTCCAAGTTCCCTGATTCTGCCACACACATAGACAAGCCCAGGTCTTCGCTTAGGTATGTATGGGTATCGTGAATGAATGACCAAGTGAATGAATGTATTCCAGGCTGGGTTATATCACGACGACACGGCCGTCTCCGTATCGCTTTCCAGCTACTAGAACTCAATTTTGGGGGAGATATGGCGTTGTTCTGTGGTTATTTGCATCCGTGTCCCCATAATGCCACATGCTCAACGGCCAGTCAATCGAACTTATCGAATACCTTCCTGAAAATTAACCGAACAACCTCCAACCCCACATCATTTACCGTGACGGACGCAGCATGCGTCACACCTCTCTTACGCGAACGGATTCGTGTAATACTAACAAGTCGAGTCCACGTAGACATTTGCACAGATCCATCAGTCATTGTGTCCATGGCCAATTATGATGGGCAGAGCTTTCGAATTTTCGAATCAGACCATCAACCGTCTTTTTTGAGCCCAGATTACGCAGTTGATGATCTGACTTGCATTGGGCGACGATCGCTTTTCTCATCCACACATACTTACCCTGATTCGCTTTCGCAAGATCACATCGCAAGTATGTGTAATGTTTTAATCAATCAATTCATGCATCCATCCAATAGCTATAGTATACACCTCATACGGTGAATGAGGACTGAATGTGAGAGGGAAAAGTCTAAGTACGAATCCTATCTATGTGTATATGCATGTATATACAAATGTGTGCGAGTGAAGAAAATAGACCTAGAGAATGAGTGTGGCGATTTGCGTGAGAGAGAGAGAGAGGCAACAGGAAAGAATGATCGTGGGTGCGCACACCCGACGGGGGGGAATAAAAAAAAGGGAGGGAAATGTGAAGTACAGCACAAGATGCATGCGCGAGCAGTATGTGAAACCGTCCCAAGCAATATGAAAAATAGCGAAAAACAACAACAGATATTTTTGATTCGTGGTGATGGTGCGGGCCCTGATATGAAACGGCGGGCAATGGCTTTTTATGCGGAGGGGGGGAGATGCGACAGATAACGGCGAGATGAAGTGAATAATTTATGCACGAATGGCTTGTCCGCCTCGTCGACCCCTCGCTGCATCCCATTGGTGTTCGCGAGCTTTCATGACAAGCATAGACGAGCCTGTTGAAGATACAGAAGAGTTGGACGAAGAGAGGGAGACGGGGCGCCTCCACCGGCTCTCTTCCAAATACGCCTGTTCGTATTTCGGGACATGCTGAGGTGGGAGGAAACGGTCTTCCTCTTCCTCGTCGTCCCAGTCTTCCAAGTCCCCAGCGCGGCAGGAAGGAAAAACGACGGGTGTAGGTGTATGCTTCGGAGTCAAATTGGTGATATCATACGATTGCTCGAATTTTTTGATCGCGAGTTTGCGCCGAACGGGGGCGGGGGAAGGCTGAGGTGAGTGTGCAATGTGTTTAGATTTTGTCGTTGGGGAGGGCTGCGGCGAGAAAAATTTCGCTTCGACGACTGCGGGCAGATGAGCATCATCGTGATGATCCTCCTTTGTGCAGCCCGTGGAGCACTTGATACCGGGATGGACCCACGACTTGACAAGAGCGGTAATTCCCAAACCGGCCTGTTGGGGACAATCATCGGGGGTGGATATCAGGGGTTCGCTAAGGAGGCTGGTGAGGCTTGTTGATGCGACACTAGCGGTAGCGGTCTCGTTCGTATAGGCACGGCTGAGTGCAGGAGATGGGCGGGGGGACGGAGTGCGGGGAACGTGTGCACTCGCCGGAGATGAAACGCAGAGGGTTGGAAGAGGAGTTGTTGCTGAGGTGCGTGTTATGAGTTTTGGAGTATGTGCAACTGCAACATGTGGTGGCGAAGGGGGACGGTTTGGTGCGGATATGGGCTGACGGGCGAATGGGTGCGACGGCGCGCCAGCAGGTTCGTTTGGGGGAATTCCCTGTGCCCATTGGCGTATACGATTAAGCTGAATAGATGAGGATGAAGCCATTGGCTGCGCGTATGTGAGGCATTCGGGTGAGCAATAAGGCGAGAGTGAGCGAGAAAAGTCATCCTGTGCACACATATGAGTTCTTGGTATCGGTATGTTCAGAAAGCAAAAAGCACATACGATTCTGCGCTCGCAAGATAAGCACCAGTCGACATCCATCGTGTAAAACTTTCTCGTTGTGATTGTCTTGGGTTGGAATAAAAAAGTCGAAGGGACGGTTGGAGGGCAAGTCGAAACGCCAGGCGAGTTCTTATATATCCACCTTCCAGATCGAGCACAGATCTGGGATCTCACCTCCAATTACGTATTATCTTTTATTATTTATACTAATTACAGGGCTGATATTTAATTATGACTAGAGATGCAGATCGAGCTAATTATTTAATTATTTATTCCGACATGGTCGCGCTATCCCCGATCGAGGGTCCACTTTCACTATAGTGCTCCCGCCTTTGGCTTGTAATCATACACGACTCATCCCGCACTCAACGGCACATAATTCGTCTGCGCAAACAGCACTGTCTGCAGCAAGTCGTGGCCAAGGGATCCCGCCGACAACTGCACACGCGTATTACCCACAGCCAAATTTGTTGCGAAGAGTCACATCCGAACAGAATAGAGCCAATACAATCGAATCGAAGCAAAGACTCGATGTGGCGTCCTCTCAGCATCACAGGAACCAAGCAACACACACAAAAACAACACCATCAACACAACACAACATGCCACAACAAAGTCATCCGGCACCGTTGCTTGCGAGACGGCATCCAAGAAGCAGGAACCGCGAATTTCAGCCACCAGATACCGTCAGCTGCAGTCGGACTTGTTTTCTGTGCGCCCGGTAGACACGTACACTTGGCATTATTGCACACAGAGACCTGCCTGGATCATTGATCAGTAGTACGGAACTGTTTGATTTAACAAGTGTACAGTTCCTTGCAGCCAAACCTATTCTTGACACTGGCCTTGCTCTGTAGGGCAAACAAATTTTTTATCCAGCCGTTCCCGCACATTGGCCAGAACAGCACCAACAAACTTACTTGCAAGTTCCTTCCAGAACATGTACTAGTATCCCGCCCCAGAGCCGAATCGGATTTTACTTCCAGCTGCGCGTGCGCTGAAGCCAAAAGTTCAACTCAGCCGCAAACCAAACCTTCTCGCCTACTCCTCTCACAACCAAAAAAGGTGCGCGCTCCCACACACCTATATTATCGAGTCAGGCGCAATTACTCACACCCAGCTTCTCTTCATTTCCCCCCGACGCCACGATCAGCTTGTGCCCTGATGCTATACCTGAAGCTCTATATCCTTTTCGGTAGCGTTGCCTCCCACTCTATTTACTGAGGAACCGCTTCGGCACTTGTTATTTCCTGCATTCTATCATACCCTCGCAGTTATACGATCAGGAGACGCCTTCTTTCTGCGACCATTTGTCGTAACTTGGCTGTGATGCGCTGAGTCAACAATGTTAACGACCCTTGAGCTGGGTGCGCGCTTCTGGACCCTCCGATGATCAAGCAGTGCAGTCTCCGAATCGGCTGATTTGTTATCTCAAGCTCACAAATATGTCGACTAGATGTTGACTAGATGCAAACTTTGTCATATAGCAGTATGATTATCCAGCCGCGTGATAGCACCCTTGTGTAATCAAAAAAATAACTTGCATCTGATCGCGGTTTCTGTGGTTCGATCATGGGCCCAAGCCAAACAAGTCATCCCCCCTTCGGTGGCACTTGATGACGCGCTGTGTACAGCCGATATTTTATTATCCCCTATATGCGCCCTCTCGAACCTTGGAGGCTACACTACGCTAGTGCTTGGGGGTGGAGCCTACTACACCAAAAATCATGGACACCCCAAAAGCCCTTCCCAAGTAGCCGCACAACTCTCCACAATCGATCTCTCCTCCACTGCCATGGCGAGCGCTGTACGAGTGCGATACATCCATAATGGGGTTCTCTGTACGTTAAACGCGCGGTGATTTAGTGTTAGATGGAGAGTAAAATATAAGGCGGGGAGGAACAGAGAACGCGGTAAGCATCGACGAATATAGCGAACAATGCAAAAACGGTAGGCGCGGAAGTGAAAAGAACTTCGAGGGACCGAAAATCACCCTCACGAACAATGCGAAAATCGAGAACAATGGCGAGGCAAAAAATGTATAGCGGTGAATTCTGCCTTAGGGCGATCATGATTGGGGAAACACCACTTCCGCGACACGAATCACAGGAAGTAAATTGAAAGTAAAAGCCCTCTTCTCGTGTCAGAAGTCCAAGTCACGACTAAATCGTTGAATTGACGAAATGATGAACAATAGTCGGCCCATCAATTGTTGAAGCGATCTCGGGGATCAAGTTGCTATGTCATGGCTTGTCCGCTGTCACTGTGAACGTATCCCGCTGAGAGATCACCGGAAATGATTTTTAGCAGCAGGAAATCAGAACAGCGCAGCAAGTTCACGTGGGCCGAAACGTGGATCACAGAATTAAATCGCACGAAACAAGAAATTAGGGGACCAAAAGAAAGAAAACTCACATCAAGCACTTCACCAAGGTCTGCTGCTCCTATACTATCAAAGCGTTCGTGACAGAAACATACCACAACACGCACGAGTGTCCGTGCAATCCGGTGGTCGAGCAGATCTTCGTCTGCATTTGTATTGCACTCGGGGCCCAAAGTATCACCTGCCCCTCCCCCGGATAAACCAAAAACACTCGAACGCTGATCCCCCAAACCAGGTGATGAGGTTGACCGTGTGTGTCGAATCCTCTTTACCGGGCGCTCTGCTTCCGCTTCCCCAGCGACGACGCTCGCAATATTTAAATCCGTAAATCTTCTTCGATTGCTCTCGACCTTCGTTTCAGAAGTGGGAAAATCATTGGGTAGCGCAGTACGTGTACCTTGGAAAAGGCTAGTCGAGACTGTCGTATCTTTTGAATGCGAATGGGACAAAAAAATGTTCCCGATATCGACAGTTGAGGTCCCCGCGCTCAAGCCTTCAGATAACATTGACGGGTCTGGACTGGGCGATAATTCTCGCGTTTCTAATTCCAAATCACCTCCGCGAATTCGAGCCCTGTCTAAATGGCCCTGTACGCGCAGCATGCGTTCTTTGAAGCTTTCCAGCCTTCCTTCATCGACAAGGTCTGGCAAGTGCACAAGCACGGCAATGAGAGCGCAGTATATCCAGAGGTGATGCGAGATTATGCCATCGCTGTTCATGATCAGTTTCATTCCATCGGTTCCAGATAGACTTGTTGCCGGGTTATACACCAGAGTTTCAGTTTCGTCTTCGCTCGCAGTACGGTTGACATCCCAAATGGGTTCAGAGTTCCAGCCTTCTACAGCATGTTGAAAAACAGAGTTCAAGAACTCAACATTGTCAAGGCCACTGGGATCGGTGTCTTGATCTTTCCCAATTCCGTACGCGTCGCCTGGAGTCGCGCTCTCACCGCCGACAGTGAACGTATAGCTTTCAGGCAACCGGCTAACACTAGTCTTTTGCATGCCGTGTTCACCACCAACAGCGATACCGTAAACGCTGTCGCCGCCGGGAATAATCGTCGGGTGCCTGGATGAGCGCTTGTAGGCGTTGTCTTTGTTGTCACCCTCATCGTCAGCGCGGTCACGTGCCGCTCGTATTAACTTGTGAGCCAAGGGTCCAGAAACTGGCATGGTGACAATATTCCAATCGTTGGCATCAAGGACGAATCCATATCGAACAAGAAGTGCCGCATTTGGTAAATTTCCGTATGTGTTGAATATTTCAGTGTGTGGTGGGATATGGCGAACGGTACGCATCTCGAGTGTGTCAATATCGGAATCAGAGTGAAGCGGGGGGTTGTTTGGAAGATTGGGGATTCCCGGAAGTTCCTCGCGTTCATTGTCATGTTCACATTCTGATAGCGATCCGCATTCAATGCATACGTCGTATTCACTCTGCATCAACGGCATCTATTAGCGATCATGAAGATACTGGATATCAGAAGATAACCCAAAGAAAGGAAAAGAACGAAAGAACTTCCCCGCCTAGTAGAAAATACAAAAGTATCACATAACGAAGACCGCTCACAACATACCTCCATGTGCACGTGGTTATCGTTCGTGTGGTTGAATCTGTCATATCGAAACAAGCGAAGTCAGTGCATACGGTTCACCCTTGACCATTACAATAACAAAGTGTGGTCAAGACAAAAATCTGGGTTTTCTTATTGGATTCAGGCAAACACGGCTGAATCAAATTAACCAGGTAATATCGTCGCCATCGCTGCCAATGCAATTAACGATTCCGAAAGGTAACCAAAGCAAATGTTATACGAAACCAGCATGATCGTAGCCCCCAGCACTTGGACTGAGACATAAGTACAGAGCATATCTGAAAAACAAAGAAATTTCGCCTTGTAATCAGGAAGTAAACAGCACGGAGCACATTGGATCCTTGGGCGGAATATTATCGGACCAGCCCCTTCGCGCCATAGGTGCAAATCAAACTCCAGGAGTGTTCGAGGGGACTGGTATGGTATGGTGCAAATAAAACACCTCCCGGAGATGATGGCACCATCCACGAAGAGAGGAGAAAGCGTGCAACATGATTAAAAACGAACGGATTACTTACGCATCAGCAATAGGGACCATGGCGAGCCCGTGATAGGCGTCCACCAGAAAGGCCCGAGAAGACACCAAAGAATAGGCATGACAAAATCCATGGAAGGAGGGATTCCCTGCCGGATCAAAAGCAGACCGTTGATCGTACGGACCGCCGTTATGATTGGGTTGGCGATCATCGCTGCATGTATGCGGTTGATGCAAGCGAGCCCCAGATTGAAAGATTTGTCGAAGTATGGGTTCAACGACTGAGAGATAGTACTGACGTATTTCTTCCTAGGTTAGAAAGCACAAGGTTAGTCTCGGCTTCTCAGCAGAGAAAGAAACAATTCAGTCCCATCAGCGATCGAACAATAGAAGCCAAAATCAGGCGCAGTACTCGCAAATTCTGATAACCGGGAAAATAAGGGTTTCAATATACGACGCAAGATCATCACACCAAAACGTGGATAGGTCTCGATCGCACATGCAACGCAGAATCAATGCTAAGTATCCACGGGACAAAGAAACCAGGCGCACAAGTTGTTCAAAATTAACATTCAGACGTGTAAACGGCATGTTAAGCACGAAGGAGGCAAGGATAAGTTCCATTCCAACCCCGCAATAACCGTCGGTGATCAGCGAAGAAGGTGAAGATGAGACGAGGTGAAGTGGAGCTAACCCGTGATTAGGATCTCCACGCGAGAGAAACGAGGGAAAGCGCAGCAAAGGGGGGTCCGCCAAAAGGGTGGATGACCATTCGTCTCGCAATTTCCCGTGATAAACTAGCGAAGGTCGCCGGGAAGAAGCGAGGTCTACGCACCGCAAAGCATCATCACCCAGGCCATATCAGGGGCTTATCCTCCGCTCACACTCCAAGCAATGACCGAAATGAAAACAAGGAACGCCGCATCACAGCACCGCGTTATCGCGTCAAAGACAAAAATTCAACGAAAATAGGACTGGCCATGCGAATGCATACGGCAGCCGAGTGATCGAGACAGAAGGACGCGTAGAAATAATCACAAAGTGTAACGATCTAGACGAAAATCGAGGGAATAACACACACCTGAAGCCCCTTTAGCCCCCTTCCAGCTTCTGTGCTAAGCAACCATCTTCTAGCAGCTGAGCCGTCTTGATAACGTTGGCACGAAGAACATGTAGGACATATACTAAAATCATCGTCCTCGATGTTTCCACTCCAAGTCGAGGTCCCAAAATTCACAGGGCCTTCGTCACTTCCGCGGGGAAAACATGAATGAGTATCAATGACGTCCTCTTCACCCCAGAACAGTGCGATATCCACTATTTCCCGCGGTAAGCTATCGAGGTATCCAAACCATCGCGATTCCTCCCGTAGTAATCTGCCGTACGTGCGAAGGAAGTTGCCGCAGCGTGGAACACCAGAAAATCGATGACGAAAGTAACCCAAGTCCGGATTGGCAAGTCAGGTATCAGAAGCGGATCAGATGAGTTGCACGAGCGCAGTGGAAACAAAGAGGAATGCACATTCGGTGGGAGCATTCCGGGATTTTGTTTACAGATGCAGTCCATCCGTCAGATACCAGAGTTTTGTGGGAGTTGGCCCAAAAAGGCAAGTAAATGGCCAACAGGCGTGTGCGGACACGTGGTGGAAAGATACGCATCATTCAGAACCAGGTGTGGCCAGCCAGCGGAGGTCGTTTGCAAGTTCGCGTGTGGAAAATAGATGTTTAGAGAAAAAAATCATAAAGAGATGTGACAAGAGAATCCGCGGTTAATATCTGGATATTTAGTAGAAATCGAGGATACACGCACAATTCACCGTATACCGCAAATGCGAGCGCAAGGTGTGCACCGTGACCATACGGCATGTGTGTAATTGTATTGGATAGAAACGATGACTTGACCGAAAGTATAGCGCTCTTAGGGATGCAGACAACTACATTTGGAGGTGCAGGGTGGTCAGAAAGAGTCGCATGATGATAACAAAAGGCGGAGTTATGATATAGCTTGTTGAATCACTGGCAAATAAGGTTGGATGGTTGTAAGCATCACCAACTGGACAGGATGTCCAGCTCCCGCCGATCGCAACCACGCCAATGCCCCCATAACGTGTCAAGTGATGTTACCTGACGGCGGAGGACATGGACTGATAGATTCCATCAAAGACGCGCGAATAATAAAGTATGGGAAGGAATATTCTCACAAGACGGTGAACTCACGAGTAGCAGCTTTTTCGATAGACCCTTCGCGTGAGCATACAAGGGTTGAGCTATCGTCATCGATACTGGGACTGTCCAAATCCCTGATGCTATTAAAGCTACGGCTTTCTATCACTTGCACCCGAGGGTCGATCTGTATACCGTGTTGGCTACACCACACCATTAATGCCTCTATTTTGGAGGACATTGTGATACGTTTTAAAGAAGTTCAGAAACGACCTGGCCCCAACAATGTTGAGAAGAAATGGCGCGAATTTGGTACACTCGGAACATCAACTTGAAGGAGAATGAGGGTGCGGACTTGGATGCCGGCGGAATGCGTGTGGCAGGAAGCAAACAGAGCCGTTGTGGCGTTGATCAGTTTCGTGTGGCAAAATGGATCAATCGACTCAACGCTTGTCCGGAAGATCTCAAGCACTTTGCAAGTACTTAGCAGAGACTTAACACCCTTGAGATTATTTGAACGAAATGCTAACCGCTTGGCGAAGGGAAAGTCAATGCTACGCGCCAGTACGCGCCGCTAATTTTGACTGCAGCGCTCGACAAGTAGAAATAGCCTATCAGGGCAATCCCGCTGTTTCTATTATTGATCTGAATGATCTTAAAAAAGATGAAAACTTCAATATTCGTTATCGTGTAGTGGTTCACAGCACTAACAAACAAGTATACCATAAACTTAGCTCGGAAATAGTGTGTATCTCCTCCTTATTCGACTCGTTTTGAAGCCATAATGCCTCACCATCATCATCAAGTGCCTATTCTTTTTTGGGTTTCTCAGCTTTGCTGCGCGGGACTCCGCCAGCTCCCGTTCCTTTTTTGCGTTCCTCTTCTTCAAATTTAGCAAGCTCTTTCAACTCCGTTCGACGAGCATACTCCTGTCCGCCCTGTAGCCAGAAATATGTAAAAACAAGTCAGAAATGGTATATCAGTGAGAGTATGGCTGTAAGAAGCCGGAAGATGGGAGTCGGAGAGGTAAAGAAAACTCCATCTTCACAGTCAAGTCCTCGGGCAGGAGGTATATTTATCCGGAGTCCAAACAACATGCATACAGAAAATACAACAAGGCTCAGGAACGAGGGAATGGCAGAAAATAAAACAGGCAATGACAGGATAATCCGCTTTCCCACTTACCTGCAACGCCAAAATCGCACCAATGATGACCATGATGATTGTGTTACCAGCAGAGAGTATCCGCATCGCTTCGATGCGGTCGTCGCGTGTGTCCACTTCGACAGGTGTGACTATTGTGCGCAGGGAGGGAATAATCACAGCAATGTAAACAGAGATACAGAAGATATATGCCGCTAAATATACAAGGAGGATACGAGGTTAGCAAAGAAGTTACTCCGTTTATCTCTGGAGATGGTATGCGCACCAAGACTGGAACCATCGAAGAACATTGCACTCTCATCCCACACCACCAATTTTGAAACCAACGCAAGGATACCTGCTCCCATAAAACCATGTAACACCGCCTGTACCAGATCGCGTTTGAGCATTCGGAACGTGATTGAGGAAAAATGTTTGTTAATTTGTCCTTACCTTAATAGCGGGTGGAGCGTTAAAGAAGGTCGTATAGAATTGGAATCCGTCCTCTATGACCTCTTCCGTCAATTCCTGGTGGAGAATTCGATAGTCCACAAAGAAGCATATGAATAATACACCTATTCAAGTGTTAAAACAGGTGTCATTCTTATTGTTAGCATAATTTAGCTATAAGACACTGGGACTCACCCAGGAAAAAACAACACGTAGCCAGAACCGCCGCTTGTCTGAAGCCCATTGTGAGACGGTATCAAGAATCCAGAGAGTCGGTGGGTGTTGAACGGAGTGAAATAACCAGCGAAAAGATGGGTCAGGTTGACGCTGTGGTCGTAGTCGTGTGGTTTGGTTGTGTGATAGCTTGGCTGTTAACGAAACTCAAAAAGCAGTGAGGGCGCGCAATTTCGAGTGGGTTAGCGTCAAGCGACTTCAAGCTCCAGCCATCACGGATGAAGATCAGGAACAAGCGATGTGGCAACTGCACAACTAATTACAATTACAGTTGATAGCAGACAGCAATAATTTGGCGATATTGTAATTGATATATAAAGATGTTGGATGGTGGTGCCGGTATGTGTCATTGTACAAGATGTACCGTTCTTCTATAGGCATCATTGCAACTCCAAAGTCAAAAGTTAAGGAGACATCTCCACCTCACCCTGCCTCAATTTTGCCTTCTTATCAATGACTTTTAATTTCTCTTCCCATTCGTCCTGCGTCCTCTTTCTCTTCAATACATTCTTCATCCCCGGACTTGGCACTTTACCCCACACTTCGCTGCACCAATCTTCCAAGTCTTTATCGCGTCTCTCACATCCAACAGACTCCGTCGCGATCTTTTGGAGATTTCTGAGTGTCAAGCATTCATCCCAATTCCGCTCGAGGGGACGGAAAACTTTGGTTATACGAGGAAACCGGAGTTCGTAGTACTTTGATGCAGCAAGAATGAATGAGGCTCATCAACAATATTCATAAACAGACACAATAAGCTTACTTTGCTTTCCAAAGCCTTCGTGAACCCTGCCCCGCACAATTCCACCAAGAGCGGATTACAAACGAAAACCGCCGGCTTCGGAAGCGTCTGAAGCATCGAGAAGGTGTAGGTCATCTCTTTGTTTGACTACGAACAATTTCATGTCATGTTGAAGATCAGTAGAATAGTAGAACAAACGGACCTGAGGATCTTCAACCGAATCTGAACGGATCCAGAAATTAAACTCTTCCAGTTGTTCACGCGTCAATCCATATGCTGCTGTAAAATAGATGACGAAATGAGGAAGGAGATTAGGCTAGAGACGAGGAGTTCATAAAGCGCTGTGCACGAAGGGCATGAAACATACATCTTCATTCATGGCGGTTGAGTTGGCTAAGGCGCCAACATAGAAAGTGGTTAGTGTTGTCGGAGGGACTGCAAATTGTTAGACAGGCTGAACACAGCCAAAATATGTGAATATACCTCTCAATTCTCTAGCGCGATGTTTATCCCATGCCGCGGCAAGCACGACAAGGTCAATTGTATCCCCATAGCCAGGTATATAGTCCTTCTTCAACTTGATATGCAGCATGAGAACAAGGGTGTTACAGTTGATTCAAATTATCATTCAAGAGCATTACCTTCACCCACGGAAATCGAAAATCATTGTAAGAAGCCTCGGATGCCTTCAGAACCAAGCCCTCTTCATGGTCTGCAATTTTTTCCGCCCATATTTGACGTAGTACTTCAACAGGACGATCTTTTCCCTGGTGTACCGTCCTCCGTTCGGCAAGCATAGCGCGGCCTGGGACGATGTTGATCAGGGACTCGAGTATAGATCGTCGTGTTGAATATGGAACTGAGAGTAATGAGGCGTTTCCAATGTACAAAATGTCGAAGAACACAAGAGCTAAGTGACGGGAAGCACAGTCAAATGCATTTGAATGGAGCGAGGGACAGGAGTCTCTGAGCAGAATGTGTCAGACATGTAGAGCGTGAGCGTGCCTGAAGACAAGACCATTTACAAGTAGCTGTGGTCACCATAGACTGTGTATTTTCCGTATACTTTGCCTGCGCGAGGACCCTGGGCAGTACGGGCAATTAGTCCCCGTATTCTCCAAAATTCTAAGAGGGAGAACTTAATTGCCAAGAAGACATACATGTACAAGCGCTTACCGTCAATCGCTTGTCTGTCATCACAAAAAGCAACCATCTCAGCATCAAGAATCAAATTCTCTGTTCTATTATCCCCCAGGGCCTCGAGAATAATGCTAAGAGGGTTTGGATCAGGATAAAACGTCATTTCGACTCAACAAATCACGCACGGATGAAGAGCATAACGGTCGACTGTGGAATTTCTCTTGCTTTTGCTAAATATCGAGATCTGAGCAGGCTCATCGCCAATTCTCTTGATGTGGATTTGCGCTCTTTCGCCGTCATATTTGGTTTCCGCCCAGATTCTGCCTGATGTTTTTAAGATATCAATGGCATGTTGCGCGCTTCGGCCTTTCGCTGACTTCGGTATCTACCATATGTGAATTCGTTCGTAGTATACATATAACCAGATGAACCAACGTTACCTCGACTGGGATTCCGGGGTGTGGTACAGCAGAAGGAGCGAATTGACCAGCTTCATAAACCATAGCAGCTTCATCTAAACTTGCTCGCGCTTTGTATGCCCGGAGCATTCCTCCACTGGAGTCCCAAGCCATCATGAATTGCTCCTTCGTCAGCATTTTCTTGGATTTCTGGTTGAAGTTCAATAAAGCATTGGTATAAGGTGAATTAGGGGAACCATATAGCAGAGGGCGGAGATCTTTAAGGATGATCTGAGTGAGATAACAAGCGTCCAGAGCCGGAAGCGAATGATACAGTGAGCGGATGATAGCTTCTTTAGAGCGTTTAGGGCCAGGGTGATAATCCAATACCATGGGATCGGAGAAGGTCGAGGTACTTGCTAACTCATCCAGCAGGGTATCTATGTCATAAATACTTTGTGGTCCCTCGGCATTCTATGAACAGTTAAAATCCACCCGGTTCGCTGCGTGATTTGAGTATACCTCGCTGATATTTCGAGCTATCTTCATGAGTTCGCTCCCTAGACAGCCTGAGCCACGCGCGCTATTCCACTTCTTCAATAAATCAGCGAGAGCTGGCGTAAATACTGAGGTGTCCACGCATTTAGAAAGATATTGAACTAGTCGATACTCTTGAAGATCGTATTTGCGGTGAGGGTCATCTTCGGGAAATAAAAGTCGAAACACAATAATGATGGTTCCGCGAGGTAAAGGAGAGTAATTGCATCTCAATTTGTCGACCCATCGGTGTAGAATATCAAGAGAAGGATGAACTTTTGCATGTTTGATGACAGTGTTGTCCTGAGCGGGAAGAGTGGTGATCGCATGGAGAAGTGAAACAAAACTACGAAAAGATTGGTCACTATTCCAATAAGCTGATATGATTGAGCTGGACTCGGAAACATACATGGCAAAAGGGATATGTTTCTCTGGTCCAGGTTCCATGCCAACCGAACTGAGATTGAAGCCAGTTATTTATTCAAAGGGGCCTGCAGATCATTTCCCTGACCCAAAATATTTAGTAAAGGGATTTTTGGATTTTGATTCTTGAAATTATGGTCTTTCAGCAAAGAGGCATTGTGGGGAACGCGAGTCAGGGTCGAACAACGCGTGACGTCACGTCCCACCAGGCTACTTTATCTACTTACTTCGACAATTATCAACCAATATTGAACAAGATTACTGCAGGAAACGATAGATTGACTGTTGGATTGAGCCGCTATGAATATTGCTCTCCTGTCTGATTTGCGTTGACCATGATAGAATGTTTAAATAATGAGATTGGTAGGCAGAGTTCAAATGCTGTCCATAACTTTCGAAACAAACAACAGGGTATCATCACATGTTATAAGGAAACCTAAGGGGGAGAAAAAACGAAGGAAAGATGTAAGGGGTATAAATGAATGACAGATATAATGCAAAACGGAGCGGATTGTTCCCGCTCAGACAATTGGGTGACCATGCACGATGTCTCAGCTTGGGGACGCTGCAGACATAATATTTGGTAGTGGGGACTTCGGTGAATCGACGGGTGGCCTCGGCGATATAGGCAAACCCATCATGCGACTGTGTCTGTTTCCCTTCTTGCTAATAGCAATGTTGAGCCCGCGACTTGCTGCAACATGGGAAGCTCTTGATCTCTGTTCGTTGGACTCGGATCTCGCGGGGGAGAGTAGATCTGGATTGTGTGGTTGTATCTGCTGTTGTGTATCGAGATGAAGGTGATGGTGCTGTGACGAGGTATTCCCAGCACTGGAGCGCGTGTGGCTTGATTCGACTGTTGCTTCGTTCTCGGTAGTATCATTGCCACTCTCATAATGGAGAGATATGCTGTCCGCATCATCCGATGGAGTGTCATCGGTAGGTGCTGGATAAGAAGACACGATATTAGTGATGGCAGAAATAAGGGTCGAGGAACAAAAGGTACGTTGCAATGTTCTCCCAGACAGTCCTAGTAACTGATCGGCAGCTGCATCAGAATATTGTCGGCTGTTCCTCCGACTAAGATCGGATGATTGTTCCACTCCAGCAGATTCTTCGCCTTCATCTTCTTGTGCCCCATCGACATTGAACACTCGGTTGAACTCCCCAAGCATAAGACTGAAGACGCCAGCAGGAATGCCCAAAGTAGGGCTAAAAACGATCCCCACGTTGCGCATGGTCATTTTGTTGATAGTAGAGTTCTGCACGATCAGAATCAAGTGGGCCGTTAACGCACGGAGAAGGCTGTAGTTAGCGATGGGGAGGGATGCAATGAGGTGTGATAACTCTCTGATACGTTCTTGCGGGTCAACGAAATCTAGAGTGGGTGAAGGTCAGCCAACGAGCAAGGCAAAACGGAGTGATTGATACCGACCGATGACAGACAAGAATCTCAGATGGAGGTCACGAGTGAGAATACTGGTAGGGAGCTCTCGCAAGTAACTTTTAAGTAAAACTGCAATGGCGTGTGGGTCCCAATATTCGTCAGAAGCAAGGAGATCCACATCGCCCTCTGTATTAAAACGGTCTTTGAGCCCTTTGATGACAGCAGAACTTCCGCTGAGCCGATAGATTCCTTCCTCTTGCTCGGCCTTTTTAGCTTCCAAGTATTGTATGCATCGGAAAACGACAGCAGGCAGCCGAGCGATTTCAGCAACTTCAAGTGATTCTTCCAGGGGGATACCGAATACGGCTCGAGATGTGAGGGTAATAGGTTTGTCTATGAAATATTAAACATCGTTTACTAAAGCAAACCGTAAACGCGACTCACCGACAGGTCTACCGAAGCCCCAGAACGACCGTGATTTGGCTTTCTCTCGTCTATCATTTGAAGCAGAGCTTTCGGTGGGCGCATCTTTGCTACCAAACTTGTACCCAGCTGGGATGGGAGCACCATTCACAGGACCTGATATCTTTGCTCTGTCTCCTCCGCGAACAGGCGTTTGCTCACCATCCGGAGTAGGTGTACGGTCTGGATTCCCTGATGGTGGCGGGGAAATGGATACTCCACCAAGACCAGGGTGATACGACTTTCTTTCCCGACGAGGTTCACGAACACGATTCTGTTCTGGAGTAAATGGTTCTTGACGAGGATAACCTCCACGAAGATCTTGTAAGTCAGAGTAGTGACCAAGTTCCGAGTTCGCTCTGAAAGACACCAGATTGCCACTCGCTCCTTCCAAGGGAGAGGATGTAGGCAGGGAACTTGATATTGACATATCTGGATTACTACCCGGGGGTCTTCGCTCCAATAATCGCCTCGCATTTTCTTCCGCAGTATAATAGTCGCCAGCAGACCCAATAGGTGATGGATCAATGGATTTGGTTGGGCTGGGAGAATAGTGCTCGCCTACTTCTGGGAGAGGAGCAGCTTGGAAGAGTTTTGCATTACTGGCGTCTGGGGCCAGCTGTGAGATCGGAATCGCGAATCCTCTCGAGATATCGTCCTTCGACATAACACGCGTTGCGCGCTTGCCATTCGGGGTACTCATGATACTATCCTGGTTGGAACTCGTGCTAGATCTCGGTTGGGCCGATCCAATACCTTGGCTACCAGGAACATTGACTGAGATTGGACTTGGACCAGTGGATGTAGAAGCTGCAGACTCGTCGTTGTAGGACCCTGAGACATAACGCACGAGGATATCCACCCAGCTATCTCTCTCTGCATCACTCTCAGCACAGAGGACATGTCGAGGATGGCTACCTCCGGGGCCTTTCTTGGCTTCGATGACGAGGAACGCGTGTCGGTAGTTTTTCTCATCATCTGTTTCAGTGGCTCGTTGCTGTCGCCCTATTTGAGCGCCGGTTATGACAATCGAGCCCAAGTGCGCGCCACCTCGCTGCGAAACGATGCGAGTCAATGGACAATGGTGAAAATGCAAACATATGTGACGAACACTTTCATAATACTCCAACACTGGTCCCTGTAGCACAAAGTATCGTGTTTTCCAGCCACCAAAGTTCTTCCCGCGCTTGGTGAGGTAGCCTTCTTTATAACCCGCTTGCATAACAGGTTTCTTTGCTTCACGTACGATATCCGAAGTAAAGAAAGCGATGATCTCGTCCTTGTTCTTCACTGGGAGCTCGATCAAAGACTGTAAATAAACCTCTAGTGCAGCCTGTTACAAGCCTAAGATGTGAGCAACACCGTCTGCGAGAATGCATCCAACACTCACCTTACGCTGGTCGGCTTTTGCAGGTGCATGGTCTCTCCATATCTTGCCTTCCGGTAAAATCCCCATCTTCTTGCCCACTCCTTTTCCAACACTTCCTCGAACTCTCTGGTCAAGTCCGAGCACATCTGAATACAACTTGTCCACCTTCCACACCTCCTTCCCATTGCCAGGATCCACTTCGATGACAAACGACAATACCTCTTTCCCCCGATCGTTGGGTTTGATCGATGAATGGGATACGACGATTCGTGTGCTCTTCAAATCCTCGAATACCAGTGGCAATGCACGAAAAGTAAGTGCGGCCCCACCCGAGGAACTTGAGCTCGATTTGGTCGGGCTTAGATATGAAGACGGTAGCGGAGATTCAAGAACGCTTTCCATGGGAGATAGCGGCTGTCGGGAAGGCCAGCTTGACTGTGATGGCATACTTGCATCAGGCAGTGCAGATGGCTGAGGATGAGCTTGTGTGGGCGTCAAAAGATTTGTAGGAGACTGTGGGTGCCCGGCAATGTGGATGTGACCGTGCGAAGGCGGTAAAGGGAAATCTTCGACAGCTGCCCGAGGCCTGTTTTTTCGTCTTAGCTGTTTCTTTTCGTCGTCTTTCGGTTCGCTCGTTCCTTCATCATCATCACCCATATCCAAAAATTCGACGGCGCCATCGCCGCCATCTCGCGGACCACATTCAGATTTTATAGGTGACTCTCTTTGCTTGAGATCGGCCGTGTTATCCGTCGCTGATGCCTGAGCGTGAGTGGAATGGCTCACAGCCCCATTTATAGGTAGTTGAGTGACAGCGGGGGTAAAACGGTGTGATATAGCGCCTTGGGGAGCGCCAAATCCGGATACTTTCGGGCTCTGAGCAGGGGACTCACCCATGTTGGCAATATAGCGTTTCGCCTCATCAGGCAATGAGACTCGTGACTCTCGATGGCGGGCGTCTTCTATAATCGGGCTTAACGTCCCTGGGCTGGCTGAGGGTGGTGCAAGACCTGGAGAAGAATTGTTGATCGGAGGAACGAGCAAGGATTGTGGTTGCAGCTGAGGTGGTTGAATAATTGCCGGTGCGGTGAGGATCGGGGTTACGATGTCGTGATCAATGGATGTTCGTGGAAGACCTTCACCGTTACCGATTTGAAGTGCTTTTGGCAATGCAGCGGACCTCTCCACGTCGCTACTACGTGGAGTACGGTCTGTGGAGCTTGAAGACGAGGCATTTGATGATCCTGACGCGAGTGAAGCCACTCTCGGGGGGACAACGACTGGTGGTATATATGGTTGTACAGGTTCTGGAGGATGGGTGTATTGGGGATTTGGCTCCTGCATGTTCAAAGGCTCCTGCATCCTTGGAGGGGTGCTTGGACGATCTTCGTTACGAAATGAAGCTGTTGGGAGGAGAATGATGAGACTGATGCGAGCACTCCGGGAAAAAAATATATAACTTACAAGTGTTGTCCGATTGGTGTCGCACCATTGGAGCTCTCGCATCGAGACTCCCATTCGAGGTTGCGGTGGCCGTGGATATGGCAGCATTAGATGCAGAGGGTCGCAAAGCTTTACTCCTATCTTTCTCTTTCTCTTTCTTGGGCAGTTCTCCACTGAGCCCTGATGATACTAAACGAGCTTTGAATGCATCTCGCTCGCTTCTGATACGCTCGAGTTCTTTCAGTACCTGATTGTAACCCGACCGCTGTTTCTCGATGAGTTTCCACAGCTGGGTATTTTGGGAGGAAACTGTGTTGCGCTCCGATAATGCTTGTTCAAGAGCAGCTAATGTGGGGTTCGGTGCCGTGGCATGCAAGGCAAGGAGGTTTTCGAGTGTGATAGGGTGAGTGGTTGGTGCAGTTGATGCGGAGGTCGTTAATGATGAAGTAGATGAAGAAGCTGCTGGGCGCATAACCATTGGCGAAGACATTGATTGCGAGCTGGGATGTCGTTCCCGAGATGGCGTGCCATTGACTGTTGAAGTACTTGCGCCAAAATTAATCATGTTTGTGGCCACCAGATAATCCTCTACGGCGTAAATTTCGAGACTGAAATAAAGAAAGAGATGCCCGCCGTGGGCGAGGAATTAGAGAGATCGACGGTGCCTGCGATTTGTTGTGAAGACGGCGAGTTGGAGAGCAAAAGAGATTAAATGAAATAAAAACGGGGTAATTAACTGGTGCCGGAAATTTGAACTTACCAGCAGAAAGTTGAGGATCCTAGTTTGACCGATATACAAGAATTCGTTACAGATTCGTATTGAGGTCGTAGCAGTAAAAGAAAGAGCGATATGAGGGTAGGATGCAAATTGTCGGTTGGTCGTTAGCGAGTGAAATCGGATTCTGTCTCGAAACGCGTGTCCAGGTTTGACAAATGGCAACGGCACAAGAAAAACAGCGCGGCAGAGAGCGCTGACCTTACCAACTTTGAGGACTCTTTGCTTTGCACCCTGAACCAAAACCTGCAAAGTGATTTCGGCGTACAATGTAAAGGCCTTTAAACCTCTGCGCTGGACACGGAATCTGGATAGCTACACTGGGCTAACGTTTGCGTGCGATCGAGGAACCTCGCAACACATCAAAATTCTCCAAACAAGCTCATCCTTCCACGACCTGGATTTAGGATCCTGGGCGCTTCTTGATTCTCAGAGCCCCATCATGATGTTCAGTGCCAATACTCTTGTCGTCTTGACGCACAGAACTTGATCGGATTCTCGTTCCCCGTATACGACGGGCAATTCTCACTCCCTCGTGGACTCTAACATCTCATTGCATCCAGGATCGCCGCTGACCATTTATTTGGATTGGCGATCAGGACAGTGTGGTCGCAACCATTCTACTTGTCAGCGACTTGCTCCACAAAAAATCAGGACACACGCAAAAGTTTAGATGGAGACAGAAGCTGACAGAAGGCACTCAAACGACTCTACGTTACTTCGAGGGCATGTACCCGCCATATGCCATCTGACGTTACCGGCTCCGTAAGCGTACTTACGGCAAAGTCAGACAATTTGCAATGAATCATGATGCCAGTCCTTGCGAGTCCTTCAAGAATCAACAGCAAATTGGACAATGGGATTACCTTCCCTACATATTACCGAACCGGCAACCAGAACATTATCCATCTCTAATGAGCTCGAGTTCTATGTAGAACGACAATTTTTCATCACATCATGCCTACCATTGTCGGTCAGACTTGCGGTCAGGCCATCAGCAGCGGCTCAGCTCCTGAAGGTATCGGAAACCCATTTTTTCAAGATCAGCTCTAACCCACAGTTAGTATTTATCTTAGCTTCATCCAAGGCATCATTGTTTTCGGAGTCATCGGCGAAGAAGAATCGTTGGCTTCGTCGCAAATCAGAATTCCTCCTTGCGATTGTGGGCATAATCTCTTTCGATTCTCCCCATATTACAAGCATTCGCAGACGGGCTCGTGGACAGCTTATCAGATAACCATGACAGCTGAGCGTTACTCGATCAACGGTCGATGTCAGCGCCGGCTTCTATAAACACATGTTGGGGTGAATGAAAATACTCTTTTCCCCAACATGTCAAGATTACGGCCCTTGTTGATGGGCCTCATGTCGCAAAGCACCCTGTTTGACCTAACTTTCTATGGAGAGGTCCGGCAGTTGAGTCCTATACTTATTAAGAGGTCAGCATAATATAAATATGATCACGGCTTAACAAAGTTTAACAATTTTTATCGTGCTTATGAAAACTGCTATTCCAGGTCATATCGTATGATCAAGGGTATCAGAGCCGAGAATGGCTTTGGTAGCTAAACGTTAATTCGTCCTCGATTCTCTGATTTATATGATATCGACATTGGGCGACGCATGCAAACATATAACCACGAGCATTTTGCGGAATAGATCTGAGCAACGAGCAACTAACGGCCGAGTGATTGACCTTGATCCATGATCCATGATACCTGAAGTTTGCACCTTGAAAAGAGTATATATACATCATTTGATGATCCCTGATGGATAATAATCCTGCATCAACTTGATGTGTAGGTTTGGGTATATTGACCTCTGCAGGAAGATGGAAGCTTCTGACATAAAATTTCTGAGGAACTCGAACCTGCTTTATAAGAGATATCCGTTTACATACAGGTTCATCGTATCGTGGTGTTCGGGGCGTCACTGAGTACTGAACCTCGGAGCGACGGATCCGAATCCAGAATAGAATACACATGGTTACAGTCTCTCTTTCATTGACGAGTTAGTACGAATATTTGCTTTAACGCGACGAGGATGTCTTGCCTTGGAAACGATATAGCTGACAACAATAGCGGACCAATTTACAGAGCAATATTGAAAGGCAGGCCTCCAGCCCAACGAGATCGGAGCCAAAAGGCAATATCTTTCGATTTTTGGTTACCCAAGGTCACTAGTCACTAGTTACTGCTGGCCACCGGCAGTCCATTTGAATACTTCGTCCTATGAGGTCCAAGAATTTGTCGTCTTTCTGTAATTTGATGCGTCGGAATGCACTTCGAGGCAAAGCCTCCCCACGGGGAAAGCTGAAGCTCGGAGATACAGATAATATAGCTGCAAGAGCTCGCACTATGAAACCGGAAGGAGGCTAAAATCACCCGGACAAATGGTGATTTGTGACTTTCACCAGCAGCGTGGTTGCTTGAGTGGTGATGGGTGATTGGTTAGTGATTCCGGGTCACCAATAAAATTAGTGATTTGAAGCCACCCAAAGTTGCAATTCAGAGCGAGAAATTCATGGGTGAAAAAAGCGAAGTTTCGAGGGATGTTTCACCCGTAGTTGGTTCTAAGATTTCGAAAACGTTCGTATAAACGGTATACTGGGTGTTCTATAGCTACTAGAGCTAGTACATTCAAATTTCGGCATCGTCAAAGGATGCCCGTGCCATATCACCGCTCCTGTCGATGATAGCCCACCTTGGGCCCCTTGGTGTGTCCACATAAACACACCCAACGACGCACTGCACACACACTATGTCAACGATGTCTAGCGTCGTTCCTAGTTTCTCCATGTATTCCATATCAAGTGAGTTGTAGCCATCAATAACGCAAGGAAGAATGGCCGCAAAGAAAATTGTTGAAGGTTCAACGAGTCCCAAGGAAGGCACAGCAGGCATTCGCACAACCAGAATGTGCTGTAGGCGGCCAAAAAAGGTCTCTTTTTCAAAGACGGGTGTTCGTTTAGCCTGTCGCGCATATTTATCGACAAGGGTTTCATACTGAGTTCAGATAGCAAGTTAATGATCCGAATGTATTCATTATCAGCATCATAGTACTTACTCGGACGTAAGTTGCATCTCGAGAATCGCTCTGAACCTTGAACAATGCAGCTGCCACCATGGTGTCACCTCCCTCAAGGCGACGGACTTTGCCCCACTGCTCGACTTTGATAGATTCGCGCCGTACATTTCGCCGGAGCTGAGGTACTGTCGTATCAAACCGAGTTGCGAGCGCTTTCATGATTTTATTGAGGAGCGCATTGTCGGTAACATTTTTTTGCTGTGGTGGCAAGAGAACACAAGTAAGTGCCTAGTCTCCCGTAGGCAGACCATATAGAAGGAAGACAATCGTTCCTTCAAAATAATGTAAGTGCCGCGGAAGCACGGAACACAGCAGATGCCTTTTGGGGACGGTTCGACTCTTGGACAAGTCACACTCCTTGTCCGAGTTAGAGCTGTACTTGTCATTTTCTTCTTTTGCCATGTCCTTCGCCTTCTAAACATTAGAAATAATACAATACATCGTAGTCTAGCTATCATTCCAAATGCTGTCTTGTTATCTTCGTGGTGCGGTGCAAGCAACTGGACGCCGCGTCTTTCATGGCGCCTCAACGAGTGCCATTCTATCTCGACGTTCTCGGAACTTGTCTTATTCCTCTGTCCCAAGGTATCCCACCGATAACCTTTCGTTAAATAAAGCTACAGAACCTGACGCGTTAGACGCGTCAATCGACGCTGAAACAGTTCAGCCTGGCCATGCAGTCATTTCGACTTTTGATTTGTTTAGCATTGGAGGTGCGTAAACAGATACTCATCTTGACAGTATCGGATGTAAATTATGCTACCAGTGGGACCCAGTAGCTCCCATACAGTTGGACCTATGCGTGCAGGTAAAATTTTCATCGCTGATCTTCAGGAACTGGGATTGCTGGGCAAAGTAAGGCTGCCGTATGTGATACTGTCGCTATTTCTGAATATGTTTCATCGCAGGTTAAGACAATCAAGATAGCGCTGTGGGCTATATAACCTTTATATTATCTGTGCTCGTGCTCAACCACGTTGACCTTCTCAGATACGGCTCACTCGCTGCGACAGGTTCGTGTATCGTCTATTCGCTGTTCTCAATTAAACTTGAATTACCTTATCTTCTCAAAAGGCAAAGGGTAAAATTACAATCATTTTCTGCATTCTTATTGCTCTAAGCTTGTACGTTAGCCATCACACCCCTCAAGCCATTCTCCTTGGCCTTGAAGGCGAGCAATGCGTTAACACAAGTGTCAAGCAGTATTGTCGTACTCAAAGCTTTTGAGTAGGCTCGGATCCTGAAACCATTGATACCGGAACTATACCTTCCCGTTACGAGGCTATTTTGGCCAACAAGACGCTTCATCTGGGAGGGAAACATCGGATCACGTACGATATGGATCGCGATATGCTGTGGCGTTGGGATCAGGTACTCAAGACGCATCCGAACGGCATGCGTTTTTCCTGCTTCAACGAAGATGGTGATTTATTGGCTACAAATGAGTACTTCAGGTATGTTAATTGGGCTTTTTGGTGGCATTCGTCAGATCAATATTTATCCATTGCCACAGTGTTGGTGGAGGGTTCGTAGTAAATGATAAAACCAAGGGTCAGTTTGGCATACATCCGTCAGCGATGATGCTGATATCAATTAGTGGACGAAAATTTGTTCTACAAGGGTGTTGATAAAAGTGTCGTCCACGGTGCTCGACTGCATCAAACTCACAGTCTATCGGAACCTGAAATAGACGCCGTTTCCACTGACCAAAACATCCCTGACCCAGGTCATCCGCCGTACCCATTTGAGTCTGGGAACAGCCTTCTCGCTCTAACAAAGAAACATAATGTTCGTTGTCTAATATGCCTATATCTTGAACTCAGTAGTTTTCATATTTCCCCCATATCTTATAGCTCACCATAGCCCAAATTGTCCACGACAATGAACGCTACTTTGGCCTCTCCGAAGTCGAAATTCATCAAAAGGTGCCTCTTTTAATATCACTTCTGCACTTCATATGCTCATTATAATATGGGTAGCTCATGCGAATATGGAGCGTTATGGATGAGTGCATTCGAACAGGAGTCACCACTGCTGAGCAGACCCTACCCGGTCGCCTCGGTCTACGTCGACGAGCTCCAATGCTTTATCGACGGCTAATGCGAGGGTAAGACAGCCATATTCGCTCCCTTCGCATCCCGAGGAAATTATTTTTATATAGGTTTTATCCCGGGATCGCCATGCCACATGCTCCTATGATTGGTCCTGGTTCAGCCCTGCCAGCTGGTGCCATTGAACCACCTGAACCATCTGAGCTGTTGGCAAACGTCAATGCAAACAAAGACTCTGGAACCACTGGCAAACTGACACCACGTGCGCCATGGGTAATGGGATCCTTCGATCATGCGGTACTTCCTATGCCTCCTGTAAGTACAGAATTACCATGCAACACTGTTTGCTTACACAGATCTGTGGGCAGCGCAAAACCATGATACCTGCAGTAGATTTTCTTTCTTGCTATGCTATCGCAGTCAATGAAGTCAATGCAAGCGGTGGACGTATTGTAACGTCACCAACAAACGGAGCTGCAGGTGTCATCCCAGCTGTGCTAAAATATATTATCGAGGTGGGTCTTCCATTAGTCCTCGAAATCTGATCTTTAAGAATTGCTTCAGTTTGTAAGCGACGACCCAGAGAAATCTATCACAACTTTCTTGTTGACAGCATCAGTAAGCGCATTCACATTTTCATCCATTGCACAATATAACTGTTATCGAAATAGGCCGTTGGGATGTTATTCAAACGTGGGAGCACTATATCAGCAGCGGAAGGTGGCTGCCAAGCTGAAGTCGGTGGTATGTCTCGCAATTTGAAAACTTAATTATCCAAAACTTAGACCCTATATTCAGTTGCGTGTTCCATGGCTAGCGCTGGATTTGCTGCCTGCATGGGTGCTTCGCCTGAGACTGTTTTGCAAGTGAGTGTCTTGGCTTTTGGTTGTATAGCTGCCTTAACTCGAATTTAGGCTGCAGAGATTGGTATAGGTAAGTTGCTGAGAGGCTGGAAATATGAACATCGAATAACAGACACCTCATGTAGAGCATAATTTGGGGCTCACTTGTGATCCCATTGATGGGCTTGTTCAAGTTCCATGCATTGTGAGTTTTTATTGATGACCATCGAGGAGCTAAACTGAACCCAAACATCACACAGGAACGAAATAGTCTTGGGGGTACATTTTCAACAAAATGTGGGGTTACTACCTTGCTCACTAGTTTTTTGCAGCCGTAAAGGCTGTCACGGCAGCTCAGCTATCTATGGCTAGTGATGGTGTCTACCGTGTAACGTTGGACGAAGCCATTGAAGCGATGAGACTCACTGCTGCAGATATGAGCGTGAAGTATAAAGAAACCAGTCTATCGGTCCGTATTCATCTTATCATCGTTTGGGTGGTTTCTAATCCTTTGTTTATTCGTCTCTCACAGGGTCTCGCGGTTAGTTGTCCTCATAACTTTTGTTATTTTGCTCACTGTTACTTCGTCAGACCACCGTCAGAATACCATTGAGCGTTCCGGCTTGGTATGTATCTGCTGAATAGAATGTTGATCGAGTCTAACCCTAGCCGCCAACAGCTGATAGTGTGACACTGAATTTTGCGGTTGGAGTCTCTAGATGTTGGAAACTAGATGCGTTAGGTTCGAAGGTCTACCCGCTCGAAGATATTTTTTTGCTTAATATCCCAATGAAATCGGGACTAGACACTCTTATTACATAGCTTTCTGTACCAAGGACACTGCTACATATCGTTTTCGAATGCTCAGCGCTCAACCGTTAGCTATCAGGTTAGGGTTATATAAGCAATAAGCTGCCCGATCACAAAATTCAATGCAGTTCCCTGAAGCGCGACGTGCTTTAGATCACTGACCTTTTCCGAACTCTTCTTCGTTAAGCTTTGCTACATTGATATCGATAGTCTACGCCGAATTGAACAGACCAACTTCACAGAAGAGTTAATATCACACTATGGAATCCAATGGATTATCGTCATCTCAGCACCCAGCTTCATCATCCAAATATCACCATCCATACTTCACAGCGATAGAGATCGAGCGTCTTTCCGAGAAACAACGAGGAAAGCTCTCAGTCACACAAGAAGAAAAGGCACGGCAGCAAGCTTGTGGCTTCATTGAAGCTGTTGGGTCAAAGATTGGCTTGTGAGTTCGTGGGCTCACAGTGGTCATCAGTTTGTATTAATCATATCATTTACAGTCCCCGCAAAACAATCGCGACCGCACAGAATCTGTATCACAGATTTCATTTGTTCTTCCCCCGGAAAGACTTTAGCTACTATGTACGTGTTTCAAACTTCGTGTCACTCAAACCACAGTAATGCATCGTCCATACAGGATACATGCCTCGCAGCTCTATATGTTTCAACCAAGATGCACGATACTCTGAAAAAGCCGCGGGAGATACTAATGGTTTCATATGCTGTGCGATTTCCGGAGCTCGCGGCTAAGTCAAAATCAGTGGGAGGCGAAGTAGATATGGACCCAACAGTGAGTATAACTCTTTATCTTTGGGCCGAGGAGCATCCAAAAAACTATTTTACAGACCGCAGAAAACGATAGACAGCGCCTTTTGGCAGTCGAACGGCTAATATTGGAAATGATATGTTTCAATTTCACTTCAAAGATGCCGTTCCCATATGTTATCAAAATAGGGCGGAACATGGGAGGTAAGCTGTGGTCAACGTTCCCTGTGGTTGTGAAGAAGCAAACAACGATATCTATTTCCCATAGCATCGAAAAAACTAATCAAGCTAGCATGGCGCTTGACCGTCGATTGGTGGGTGATCGCCATTTCTGTATGTGAAGGTTATCGAGCTCAAATGTTGACAGTCACCGAACTCTTGTACCCATACAATATCCTCCGCATGTTGTCGCTTTGGGGTGTTTATTCACAGCTGCTTTGCTCTCCACTCTTGATCCTCCGCCATCTCCTGCACAAATGGAAATTGATGCTGATCAGGAAATATTAACATTTCTCAAGTCTTCTGGGTCATGGGAACAGAAATTTATGGCTCAAGCGGAAGATCTTGATGGTATGTACAAGTCCTTATTTATACTTTAGGGCCAATCTGTTCATATCATGCCATTCGACAGAAATAGCCCACCTAGTTATCGACCTACTCATCCAAGCAGCTCAAAATACGTCTGTGAACACATCACCAAGGACTCCATCGTCTCCATCTCCACACCCTTCACCTCGCAATTACGGAACTATTTATCCGCAACAGCTTGCAATACCATACAAAGCAGATCAACTAATACAGTTAAAGATTATCATGAGGGAGAATGAGCGTCGCCAGCGTCCTCGCAGACCGTTGGAAAACGGCGATCCGAGTGCTATATACAATGGTGACGAAGCTGCTATGCTTGGGAGAAATGAGGGTACTGTTCGATTTTTGTTTGGACCGCCTGGTATTGTTGGACACGGAGTATAGCCTAGATTGCTCAGTATTACGAGTCGCTGTGATTATTCTCGAATTTTCGCTGTGAAGCTGCATGTCCTCGGTTGACATGTTGATCTCTTGTCATGATCCCCTTTTAATCTTTCATTTCCCCCGATTGTTCGCCCACAGCCCAACCGGTGCTGAAATTAGTCGATTAGAAGCAGCGTCTGATTCCAATCCAATGGCCAAGCGATTAACCACCCACTTCTCTTCTGAGCCATGTCATCGCAAAATCAGATGTCCGCCAACCACGAACAAACTGTTTTAATTCTCGTGGGTCTCGTTGCGTCTGGAAAGGTAAACTTCTTTTCTTTCGCTGTGTTCGCTGGACAACTCCTGCTTGCTGTTATTTCTAGTCAACCTTTGCCCAGGCCCTTGAACAACATTTTCCACAATTCCGTCGTTGCAACCAGGATGACTTGGGAAGCAGACTTCGAGTGGAAGATCTGGCGCGGCGTACCCTACGCGAAGGTCTGTCTGTGTGCATAGACCGAACCAACTTTGATGCAAGGTCAGTGGCACATCAAACATCGCAAGAGTAATTAGGAGTATTTTCGACCGCTTCCAAAGGCAGAGATCGCATTGGATTAACATTGCACGGGAATTTCACGGTATCTCAGTATGGGTCATTGTCTTCGATACCCCTTACCAGGTAAGAAAACGGTATGTACAACTATCTAATTAAACATCAGTTTTCTAGGACTGTGTAATTCGCCTCAACCAACGTATGTCAATTGATGTTCTGGGTCACTCCAGCTGCCCAGAGCTCAAAGATGATCTCATTGCAGGAACATCACATCCCACGATAACTGACGCTCAACAAGGACTTACTATTCTGCAACGATTCGCCTCGGACTTCCAGTATCCTTCTCCCGACGAAGGCTACGACCGTATCATTTACCTTCGCCCGTCTGATCATCCACACCCCGAATACACACTCGCGGATATTTCCTCAATCCTGGAGCGCCTGCGATCCGGCGACTCCTCCTCTGGGGGTTCGCGGACTCCCATTCGGTCATTGAACTTCCCCCGAGGTGGTAGCATACATCCCACGCACTCGAACTATTCTCGGGGTACCTATAATCATCGGAACTTTCGATCGTCATATAGGGGCGCCTCCGGAGCCTCTCGTTGGAGGAGCGGTGGACGAGGAAGGGGATCGGTGAGAGGGCAAAATCCCTATCCAAGTACAGAGAGAACATCCCGACAAATTATTCCTTTGGTGTCGAAAGGACTGGAAAATCCGGATAAGCCATCTGACCGATCCCAAGAGAATGCACCTTCACCACCACAATGGGAAGGGAGTGGTTCTGCTTAAGATCCCCTGACGATGTTGTGAGCTCGGTAGCATTTGTGAGATTTGACTGGTCTATCTGGCAATTATGAACTCAACGTGCGATCGGTCAGATAGTTAATTTTTCATGTCGAGCAAGTTCCTAGCAGCCCTGTGAACAAAAATGTCGAAAGCAACGCAGCGGTTACAACTCATTAAGTCCGGTGCGAATCCACGGTTTGAAGGTAATGTCTGCTTTGCCAGTATATATAGGATAGGATATCCCCATGTAAACAGTGTTGCTCGGTTTTGCTGACTTGTGCCAACCCCACTTCGGGTTTCCGAGGAATGTGTCCAGATACATTACGAATCAGACTTCTTCGAGGAATCTGATTTTTCCGCATTTTCCGCAGCTTGCATCGTCTTCCCCAATATCTTTGCGCTTACCTGGCAAACAAATCGCGGTAAATGCGCCGATGGAAGTGATCAAATACAGGCACTCACGTTGCGAATATGCATGGCAGCACGCTCGACGCCATTTTCTTTCGAACGCTTGTATTGCTTCAAGGCTTCCTCAAGCTGTCCAGCTGCGCAAATCAGCGAAGGTTAATTATAGGAACAATAAAGCATATCAAATATTACTCACTGGCTTCCAGAACAGCAGCGAGATTAAATGCAATCTCAGGGTCTTCTGGTGAGAGCGAAGCCGCTATACTGGAACACAATAATCAGCGATCATGTATGGAAGGCAATGTTGAATGACATGCTGTAAATGATGGAGAGCGAGATCGGGTCGTGAGACGGGAGATATTATGTATGCACTGGCCAAGTCTTGAGATATCAATTAAATGGGTGGCGAATAATACTCGAATTTGGGTCACTCACTTGTGTGGGCATCAGCACTAGCTGGCTGTAGTGAGATCGATTCCTTCCAAGCGGCAATGGCATCATCAAATTCCTCTAAGAGGTTATGAACGGGCCGGTCATCCTTGACCAAAAATCTGAAAACATACTGAGATGATAGTGCGTGACACCCAAGTTAAATAAAGAGCTGGCGTTGCGTTTAATTTCAACACTTCGTTTGTACAATTCCTTGGCTGCTTGCACGTCTCCTTCCTCGAGTTTTTGGGTTCCCTGTTCAAGACATTGCATCGCTTCCACATCGGCGGGATCCGAGGCTGAGGAATGAGGTGTTGTGGAAGTTGCCCATCCTTTGCAAATGTGGAATTAGAACGATTGTAACGGGCAGTGCCTTGACTCACTCTTCCAGACAGTGTTGCAAGACCTATCCGCGCGATTTCGACGGACCAAAGTATGGACTGAAGCAGCAGCTGATCCAAGTCGCCGAGTATGTAAATTTGCTACGTAGATAGTCCGGCTCGGATTCAGTGGCACAGATGCATTGAGACGCACAGAAATATGTGCAGACCTTGCGAAAGCCCGTGAAGTAGAAAATGTAGCAACAGACATTTCTAATTGTTCAGTTCAAAAACGGTAATGGCAGGAGCAGCAGTATGTGCCAATACTGCTCGTCCTGTTTGGGATACAAGTTCACACGTTCTCCGACATGCCGCGCCCTTCCAAAATTTCGAGAGACTTTCCGCTCATTGCTCTCACCTGCGCCGCTCGTTCTGCGTTTGCCACGTATAATGTCTTCTACAGATTCTTCGAACGGGGCCTCTGGTTCTCAAGACCCTACATCCTTTATACGTTCTGCAAGTTTTTCCACCAACACTCCTACCCCAGCCGCAGATACACCAGTAAACGCAAACGACTTTCTTTTGGGTGCTTACGACCCAGCAAAATTGCATCCTCTGGCTCAACTTGGGGACAACTTAGACTATCTAGTATTAGAAGATGATAAGACGAACGATTTACCAGGGGCAGGAACTGCTGTTCCTTCACGGGGTTGGAGTGATGACTTGTGCTATGGAACCGGTACTATGTACCTGAGCGGTAAGTTTCCCTTCTCCTTCGGCTCCTGAACACGAGTTTTGTACGTCCAATGCGTGTTCGTTTCTCCACGAGTCACTCTTCTCACCTTATCTCAAATATTGAGATCGCCTACTTGGGCCATCCTTATTGTTTTCCTCCTGTCACATGCTCATCCACTTTGCCTCCAGGTCTGGCCCTGGGAGGTGTTTGGGGTGTAAGTGAAGGCGCTCGAAGACCTCTAGCCGTATCAAACGCTCGACTGCGGATCAACAGTGTTCTTAATTCTGTCACCAGAAGAGGAACATTCATAGGCAATTCGGCTGGAGTACTGGGTATGACCAGTTTCTTGGTGACCCATTTATGTGATTAACCACGAAATGACTGTTAGCGCTTGTCTATAATGGTCTCAACTCAGCGATCGATGGTTTTCGCGGACAACACGATACGACTGGCAGCATGGCAGCAGGTGCACTCACGGGCGCTCTTTACAAGTCAACAGGTACACCCCTCCCACATCCTTCTTTACGTGTCTCAAAAAACTTTTCCTTCTTCTCTTAGCCGGGGTAAAACCCGCACTCGCAGCAGCAACAGTTATATCGGGCCTCGCTGGAATATGGAGCTATGTCAAGAAGAGTGTTTGAGCACATCTATGCATTTAATATATATATCTCTATAATAGGCTCTCGTGGGCAACCGCTTCTCGACTCAAACGTTGCGAACTAGTTAGTATAAGCGTCCCAATGGGAGTTATGGCAGAAACGCTGTGACATCAGTTGGGGTTTTCGATCATATGTATACGACAATATTCTGAGAAGGTCGCGTTTCCCGTATATTGGCCGAACGGACTTCGCCATATCGGTCCCTAAGATCTGTCAAACTTTTGGGACTCTTGTGATTCTGACACCGTTCTGTCTTCCTTTGCCCCCGAGCTCCGCTCCCTGGAAATGAGTGGGTATATGATGATCATACACACGAAATGCATAAATGCCAAGTTCGGATGCCTTGGTGTATCTGGGTCCTCCTGTAGGTGCATACCTAGTCCTTGTCTAGCAAGGCAAACTTTCTCTCCATAACATATGCCTACCAGTTCTCTTGACTCGTCCTACTGGTCCAGGGAATCCTCATGGGAAGTTCCATCGCCAAAGAATGGATCCAACTCTCGTTGCGGGTCTGCGATGCACTCTCCTCATGCTCACCCCTCCACTCTACCGCTCAGCGCTGCTAATGAAGATCTAGTATGTCTCTTCACTGTCGCGTATGGGAGCCTATCGGGTTTCAGAGCAATTTCTTGCCGTGGGCTAACGTTCCCGTACCATGGTCACAGTCCTCACGTCTAATGCGTCCGATCACGCCCATCATGCCCGTAAAATGTATATCTTCGTAAGGTTGGCTATTTTTCGAAGAGAACGCTGGTTGAACTATTCCGCACAGCAATTACAAGAAGCTCTTTCACGAAATTCCATGCGAAAGTGCGCGCACATCGCCGAAGTCTGTCGCTAGCAGCGATCATTCTAGCACGCAATCCCCGCCCTCGGCTTGGAGTTTGCCATCCCAGTCCGAATCATCCAACCAGAGCACAGCGTGGAGTCAAACGCCTACAAACGACCGCGGAAGTCCCACCGCAAATCAATATACCCTCGGGCAACCGCGTCCCCAACCTTCCTCGTTCCTCAACGAGGGTCAAACAAGGTACGGCCGCTTGATTAGGGATTTTTATTTTCCCGATTTCTCAGTATTGACCCTTGCGTGTGGCAAGGTCGTACCATCTCGATGTCGTGCAACACCCACAAAGAACAGCAGAATTTGGTTCCGCTAGTTTATCCCGTCTGCCGTTGGCTCCACCCGTTGTGGTACAGCTGATAGTACGAGATCGCTTTGGAAATTCAGTCATTCCGTAAGTTTCGGCCACCCATACGGTAAAGCCAAATTCTTGACATTTGACAGTGAAATGGAACTACCATTCTTAATCGCTCACTTGTCGCTATTTTCTGACGACGGATCACGCGCGTTAGATATGGGTTCTTCACCAACAGGAGGAGCTCCGCCACGGCGTCTGCTATACGGAAATCTCGTATCCTCTCCACAGAAATTACGCGATTTACAAGGTCGGCTTGGACTCTATTTTTTGTTTCCGGATGTGAGTATCCGTTGGCGCGGGCGGTTTCAACTGGGGATTTCCCTATTACGAATTTCAGAGTGCGTTGACAAAATATGTAGAATTTTTCGCGCTTAGTAGGCTCACTGTGATCGCAGAACCGACTCTTCTGGAGTTATGAGTATAGCAGCGCAGGGAACCGTCCTTGCGCAAGCTCGCACACGACCTTTTGATGTCCTCGCTCATGAAAATTACGTTGCTCCAGGTATGTTTTTTTGACTCTAGTGGCATCTTGCCTTTAGTTTGTTCATAAGCGGCGCTTCCCTTTGATCCTACTCGCAGCACAGGTAAGTGCCGAATACAGCCATATTTCCGCCATCCCCACTCATGTTTTACTTTTTTTTGTTCAAAGACACGCTTCACGCAAAGCCTCCTTCGCCAGGGTGCACGGATCCATGCTTTCACACCAAACAGCCCTTAGACCCTAGATCCTGTGGATTTTCCGGCACATCATGTCGGTCATCTTCACGCATATTACATGTGTACATCATCTTCTATTCGTCTTCATCCGCATCTGCATTTGGATATTTCAGCTTGAGTATTTTTCCATCTCTACGACACATGAGACTCACAACGTGGTGCCTTCGAGCGCAAAGAAGGCCCGGAGACTGAGATAAGAAGGTTTAAGTGCGTTGCGCTAAGGTAATAAGCGACACAGATTTTGACTTAAGCTTCTTGTCCTATCAGACAAAGTTCAGCACTCCGTCTTCGATCGGTGATATACATCTGGTCAGGGAGGAGTCTGAACCTGCTAGAACAGATCATGAAAGTTAATATTATTAGATCCCAGTGTCCAGAAATAAACGGATGATCTGCCACCAGCGCTTTTGTATCTTCCACTGATGCGTTACCACAACCTAGATATGGGGAGCAAGTTTCAAGCTGAGTACAACGGAAACCGTATGTTTTATTCTTTGGACAGTTTATCTGGCGACGGAGATGGCAGGTGCCGGTGATCACTCACGGTTGAAAATTCGATATAAAAATAGAATTATAATGTAGATAAGCTTGTGAACTCATGAGATCCAACCTGATCTGCAGACCTATCACATTGTAGATACATTGATGCTGGGATTAACGTCTCAGGACTCGGAACCATGCAACGACGAACGAAAACACTCCGAGCCGTCAGTCTTTGACAGACTGAGCGCGGCCTCGCAGAAAAAATTACAAACTACTCGCGAAATGGTTTTCTTGAGTAGTCAGCCTCTACGTCCAGCTTTTAAAAATAGGATTTATTGATGCATGAGTGGATCATGATTGTGCTCAAAATCTAGTTACCATGAGTTACACTATCGTCACACTGGCCAAGGTCACACCGTGACTGCCGACTTAAAGAACGCACGGAATAAAGAGAAGCTTCGGTGTCGGATAGCGCTCAGCGGTGCTGGATGTTTCAGTTCCTGCAGCCGACCTCCGCCGCCAAATATTCAGCGCCTGTCAGGGATGTCGATCCATTGATGGCATGCTGAGAGTGGAATTCGGTTCCGTGTCGACCAGGGTCATGCCATGACATTAAACCACTACGCAGTCACGATCATCGGAAGCCCAGAATGAGGCACGGCGGAAGGGCAACAAAGGACAAAGATAACTGAAAAAAAAGAACCGGAGATGGCCAGGTGACATCATATAAGGACTAACTTGACGGAGAATGGATGACATCGAGGATCTTTCGTGAAGGATGCACGGAGGCGCGATATTGCCAAATCATAAAGAATAGAAATATATAGCAAGGCAAATACAATACTCATACAATAGTATAGACCGCGAATCCCCGAGAAATTTCAAAAGAAAAAGTATCTAAGAGCGCTCTCCACGCAACCGCCGTGCCAATGCAAGATCTTTTGGTTGGATGGTCACACGCTTCGCGTGGATGGCAGCAAGGTTGGTGTCTTCGAACAACGAGACAAGGTATGCCTCGGCAGCTTCTTGCAATGCCATGACAGCAGATGATTGGAAGCGCAGGTCAGTCTGCAGAAGAGCAGGTGAGCAAGAGAGACGCCACAGCAAACAAAGCCGACAAACCTTGAAATCCTGCGCGATTTCACGAACAAGACGTTGGAACGGCAGCTTGCGGATGAGCAGCTCCGTCGACTTCTGGTACCGTCTGATTTCACGCAGAGCGACAGTTCCAGGGCGG
>MU267639.1:0-122636 GCA_021014935.1 Hygrophoropsis aurantiaca
GGATAAACTCTTCACTCCTGCCGCCTATAACGTAGATTTTAGCCTGGTGCCCAGCACTGGTACTACTCAATTGCTCCAAGCACCTGACGGCACGAAACTGGAGCATTTCATGTCTTGGGTGCAAAGTCTTCCCGATCGCGAGCCTCCATCATGGTTGAGCCTCCCCCCAACTGCTGAACGCGTCATTGCGGTTGCTCAAGGTAAGGCGGTACGAGATTAACTAGTAGAAATGGGAGGTTGATATCACCATTTTCAGGAAATGAACTTTTGGGCAAACTGCGAAAGATGCGCACTTTGACTGATGACGACGACGACGTGGCAAGTACTTCTGGGCCTTCAAAAGGTCAGCCATCGCAACAACCTGCATGGATGCGTAATCTTCATGAAAGATGTCGCGAATGGCTTTCACAACTCCCTTCTGTAAGTTATCAGTGCAACCATTTCGGCTCATCAGCTAATAATATTACCATCCGCAGACCCTTGCCACTCTGCCTAAACAGCAATCGAACGACAATCCTGATCCTCTCTATCGCTTGTTCTTCCGCGAAGGTGGGATCGGTCGTAAATTGCTGGATCAAGTTCAGAAAGATCTTGGTGACGTCGTTAAAGTGTGCGAAGGAGGTCTCAAACAAACCAATCATTTACGAACACTCATGAGCCCACCCACCAAAGGTTTGTAAGGGTTTTAAAAAGGGAGTCATTGTGTGCTTACCTATTTGATGAACAGGAACAATTCCATCTCATTGGAGAAGATACAAAGTGCCCAAAGAAATGTCCGTTTCTGAATGGATCCCTGATCTGGCTCGTCAACTCTCACAGCTAGATGGGATCACAGCAATGCAAAAGAATCTCTCTGACGTCGAGGTCTGGCTTGGAGGACTGTTCTTTCCTGAGGCATACATTACTGCGACACGTCAGGCTGTTGCTCACCGAAAGAGGTGGAGTCTCGAAACTCTGCATCTAAGGCTTGACATTGGTCGTGTTAACGATCCAGGCGCATTCATAGTTGATGGTGAGTATTGAATACATTTGGCTATCCTGGTTACTGATTTTGCTTTTAGGGTTAACTTTGGAAGGCGCTGCATGGGACATGGACACCGGAAAACTTGTTCTCAACGACGGAGAAGCCGTACGTTTGAATCCTTCACAAATCCGATGGATCCAAGAAGAAGGTGCGGAGGCTGCCGATAGTCTGAAAGCAGACCTGGTAACGCTTCCCGTATATCTGAACAACAACCGAAGTGATGTTATGTTCACGATCGACTTACCTTTCGATGCAAGCGCTGGAGCATTGGTCGCGATGAGAGCTGTTTGCCTCACAGCAAGGAGTTGAGGCGTTAATGATAGTACCAAGATACTTAGATATATTATACGATAATGGGCACGCTCTTTACATACCACCTAACATGATACCTACATACATGGATCTATTGTAGTCTACGAATGATCACGAATCTGTTTTTGTTGATGCATTGGAATGGTCTTTGAATGGTGACTCTCAGCAAGCTTTTAGCATTGATACGTCACGGTGCTGCCAGGGGCAATCTCGAGCACTTTCCAGTCGACTTCTATATTTTCCTGTTTGAATAATTCTCGAGCCCCTTCTGCAATGACTTCAAAGTTTTCAGTGGCCAGTGCGAGTATAGTAGGACCTGCGCCCGACAAACATATTCCCAGCAGGCCAGGATGCGAGGCTGGAGTAAGAAGAGAAGTCACAGTAGGAAGTCCCGGGATCTATCAACGATTATATACCATATAGACCATTAGTGACAGGTGAAGGGCTTACGAGAAGCTTTCGATAGGGTTGGTGTACACGATCCTTCATGGCTTCGTATATGAGCTCTGGATCAGGTGGGCATTGTCCCAGAGCTGTGGTCAGGACTGCAAGCCGTTGCATGTTGAAGATCTCCACAGATTATGGTTCGTTAACTGTATACATCCATTGAGAAGTCAGACTCACAAGGTCTTTCCTAGAATATTGCTCTGGCAGCACCTCCCGAGCTTTAGCTGTACTAAGTTCGAAGCGTGGAATTATGGCCACAGCTTTGATGGAGCTATTCCATTGAAATCGCACATAGTGACCGATACCGAGGGGCGGAATCGGTGGATTGAGGCCCCAGTCTTCCCCTGCATCGGGAGGGTACTCGGGCAGAACCTCGGAAAGAGGAACCGCGGCTGCCTCTGTTGCTTTAGGGTCCAGCTCCTTCAAGTAAGAGCCAACAAATCCTCCAACAAGTGCAGCGGTGACATTATCCGGGTGACGTTCCACCATAAGGGCAAAATCGAGCATTCGTTCGCGCGAGAGTTTGAGATCCCCAAGACTGTCGCCAAGAAGAACACCCGCGATGACCGCTGCACCCGAAGAACCAAGACCTCGCCCGAAAGGGATTTCATTGACAACATGTATACTGTTCAATTCTGGAGGAAAGGAACGATGCCCATGACATCGAAGGACGTAAAGTGCCACACGGGTAGTGAGATTATGATATGGGTTGAGCGGAACTTCGTCGGCGCCTTCACCAGAGTAGGTGATTTTCGGAATATTAGTCGATGGTTCGCCAAGGGACACTGTGAGAGTAAGGTGGAGAGAAAGAGATAGACCGACAACATCAAAACCGGGGCCGATGTTGGCCGATGTAGCTGGAACTTGTATCACAAAAGATTTCGATGAAGAGGGCATGGATAGTCTTTAGGAATCTATGATCCTGATTGACAGATATGAGTGAGTCATATCAGTGGTAAAGTCGCAGGAACGACCATTTCAGCCTACCGTAAATGCAAAATAATGGGAAATAATGGGTTTTTATTGCCGCTTGTATCAAATTAGATGTAAAAATGCAATAGTTGCGCGAGATCGACAAAGTTCAACCCTTATTCGCGCCTCCCCTACGTTTATGATACTTTTGGAAATTGTTTGTTTGGATCAGAAGCTTTTGCCAAACACCACCTATAAAATAGTTCCTGGAATAACCCTGCGAACTGGATACGTCCAGGATATATTAAAGCTGTCAGCAACAAAAGTATTGGGAAGCGAATCGACGCTGGATGTTTGACTTAATCGTTTCCCCAAAGCGTTGATATCGAAAGGGCTTCAGGGCGCCACCATGTTATCGAAGAATAAAAAAGATAGAATCAGAGGAAATGATTACAGTTAGCTCTGCTGTTCCACTTTCGATACTTCCCCTGCAGCCAGTGCATACAGCGCCTTTTTGTCTCCACTTTCATCCACAAGCGCACGTAGTACACCCTTCTCGTTCTGTAGCAACTCCCATGGGCTGCCAAACTCCACCTGTGGATTGAATCAATATTGCATCCATCCACAAAGAATACCGAGTAACTCACGAGTTTTCCAGCGTCAAGAACCATCTAGTTCAGCATTAGGCCAATATCCTCTACACCCATTAAGCAAGAAGAGGACTTACAATCTTGTCCGCATCGATGATAGAATGAAGACGGTGAGCTACAATTATCTGAGTAACATCATGGAGGCTGTTTCTGAGAGAAGATTGTATGGCCGAATCCGTCTTGTAGTCTGATAGAGTGTCAATACAAAATGATTGTCCAATAAAACAACCTCACCTATGGCAGACGTGGCTGATGTTTATTTCTCGGTGAGATGTCACTGTTCTGGCAGAAGTAACTGTACCAACCTTCATCCAAAATTAACAGCTTGCTTCCGCGCACCATAGCTCTTGCAAGAGCAAGTATTTGGCGTTGACCAACTGATAGATTGCCCCCGCCACTCGATATTGGGCTGTCGAGGGTCAGCCTTCCGTCGTCTGATTCGTCTTGCACTGCAAATAATCCTGCAGACCGCAGAGCATCATTTAATACTGCGTCATCGTGTTGATCGAACGGGTCGAGATTTTGGCGAAGAGTGCCTGTGAGTAGTTCGGGCTTTGATATATAGTCAGGATGTGATGCATATTTAAGCATATCCTAAAACGTACGATTTGTGGTATAATAGTAACATTTGAACGAAGATCTTCGAGGTTAAGAGATCTGGTTGGAATTCCATCGTAGTAAACTTCTCCATCAGTGAAAATAGAGCGAAGGAGTGACAGAGTCAACGAGCTCTGCGACTTTATCAGCGTTGTTGAAGAAACCCAATGAAGATGACATTTACCTTGCCGCTTCCAGTGCGTCCGACTATAGATTGTATGAGCATCATGCAACATGAATATGGAGCATTAACATACCAACTCCCACCCGTTCTCCAGAGGCAATGTGAAATGACAAGTCCTGGAGAACTTTTGGCCCATCCTATCACAAACTATTAATATTTTAACCATAACCGAGACAAAGAAATGCGATACCTGTGAATATCGAGCACTTAGCTTCTCCACTCGTAAATCACCGCTAGCAGGCCAGTATGCGGGAGGTTTGCCACCTTCAGTAGGTTTCGGTTCCTGCTCTATTTGAATGTAACTATCGATCCTCTCGAGGCTGTCGAATGGTTAGTATGGACGTTCTCAAAAGACGAGGTTTTTTTACCTATTTCCTGTAAGGCGTGAGCTATTAGCTCATGTATAAAGTTAAACTTCTAGTAATTTACCGTTGACTTCTACCTCGTTCAGTATCCGCACCCACCAGAGAATCATGGAGCTGAATCCCACTAAACAGAGGTTATTAGGAAGGCTCGCATACATGTAGATTGATAATCTTACCCGCCATGTTCAAGGAAAATCCCACGTTTGAAGGTTGAGAACTACTTGGACCATATACCAAATATGCAGCAAGGCCCGCAGAAAACAAGGCTCCGATAGAGTCAATGCGAACACAGACCCATCTTTGTGTACGATTTAGCGACTAAGCATGATACAGGATGATAGACGAGACGCCTACCGATTCAAATTGTAGAACATGCGCGCAGATCTTGTATAGCGATCGATTCGAGTCAGGGATTTTTGTTTGAATGATTGTTCGGCACCATAAGCTCGGATAGACGCTATAATTTTCGTCAGACTAGTCCCAAAGACTCTTAGTTGGAAAGAGCTTACTCAATCCAGCGATGGCTGCTCCAAAGTGGCCTAAGACGGGCGCCTTTGCAATGCTCATCTCCCTTTTGACGGATAGTTGAGCCTTCATGTACACCCTCCCGATTAATCCACCTAGGAGACCGACGACGATTCCAGGAATTAAAAAGACAGGCGTCATGAAGACTACAGCTCCAAGCTTGACAATCATTTTCAATGAACCTTCCACTGCCATGCCAATGCCCTGGGCAAAAGGTCCATCGACTGCATCAAACGTTAAACATGGAGACTCGCGAATCAGGGAACAAGTTCTCACTGGCTCGAATATCCTGCGTACATCGGGTTATCACTCGAGAAGTTGGAGTAGTATCGAGCCATCTAATAGTGATCTCAGTCAAAGAAACCGAGATATAACGCATATTCAACGAACCTTAGGGTGGTACCCAAGATAGATACTATAAGTTTCTTGTGGATAGTCTTGGAGGCTCTCAGCGAACCATAATAATAAATTGCCCAGCCAGATAAATATCCGATGCTGGCGAGTACGAGCAGAAGTGCGTATACTGTGAGATAGCTGATGTACGTGAATATATCGTTACAACAAAGTGATGTATGAAGAAAGACTTACTACTCGACTTTGACCTCCGCGGGAGTGTGGTCTTCATACTGAGAAGCCCAATATCCCAGGAACCAAGTTTGAACCGAATCAAATAGGTCGGTGATGACCATAAAACCGATAAAAACGACCCAGAAAAGAAGTGGATATTGACCCCCTAAGCTGGCAAGATAGAGTTTGACTAGAAGGTTTAGCTAACATCTTCAAAAAGAAAAAGAAGTTCTCACAAGCAGGCCAGCTAATATGCCCTTCAAGGATTTCCTCGGCGACGACGAGCTTCCCCGGTGCATCAGGCACGACCGCTGGTTGGACATCAACTTCATCTGTAGCGTCCACAATCGATTCTTGATCGATCGCTTCCTCGATGGCTTCTTGTTCCCTAGCTATTTCTTCGGCAAGTTTACCATCCTTAGCAATGGCGTCAGAAATGGAGCCTTGGCTGATGATGCGGCCGTTTGATCCAAGGGAAACTACAAAGTGAGAAATAGTGCTTGTCATTGCGACATTGTGCGTCTGTATCCGGTCAATATGTTACTGTTAAGACAAAAAGTATACCACAAAACTTACCACTAAGATGACTGTGCGACCCTGGATCAAATCGCCAGCTAAACATTTGTCTACGATCCACTTGGATGTATGTACATCAAGGGCTGCAAGTATCTTCAGGAGCGCTGTTAGGAAATGGGACTCATATCCAGTATCACACTTGAACGTCGCTTACATCATCCAATAATAAGACTTGCGCGGAAGAGTACACGGCTCTCGCAAGTGTAATTCTTGCCTGTTTAGAACACCAGTTAGTATGGGCGAGTAGAAAATGACTTGTGTGAACCTTTTGACCTCCACTGAAGCGCAAAAAGTTAATGGATGTCTTGAACGTAGCTATATCAGACTGACCTGAGAGTAAGACCCCGTTCTCCAACCTCGGTCTGGTCTCCAGCCTCGAATAAAGTCAAATCACGCTCCAGAGCACACTGGTATAAAACTTGTGCCGGAACCTTGAATACAGATGTCATCATCAAAACGAGGTGTCAAGTACTTACCTTTCTTGTACCGAATCGGATCATAAGGCGCTCCGAAAAGAATATTTTCCTGTGACGATTGGTCAGAAAATTGAAACGGTATCATGATGTCGATGTACTTTGATTGTTTCATTTTGCACCCAAGATTCTTGTGCTGCGTATGCAACACCGTCTTTGCGAGCGAGGTTAAACCATGACGTCGGACGTGAGGGTATAAAATGCATTTCTCCTGGAGCAAAGTTAACACAGAAAAGTTGAATAAGAAATCGAAGGACGACTGACCAAGTAAAGCCATAAGTAATGAAGTTTTTCCAGAACCTGTTGGTCCCACAATCAAATTGATGCACCCAGGTTGGAAAAAGACTGATCCATCAACACGGAGAGTAAATTGTCGCTTTGAGGGAGTCAACGAGCCATTGCTCTGATTTGACCAAGCAAATACTGCATCCCGGAATCCAATGACGCTTGATTCCACTTCTTGTTGTATGAAAAGGGGCATTCCACGATCATCAATCTTGTTATACTCATCCAATAGCTCAGTATCGACCAAGAAGCTGTTGACACGATCCAGTGATACTTTGGCTTGACGCAGAAGATTATGCGATGGAGTTTGCTGTGATAAATTGTAACTCACCCTGTATGAGATCGGCAACCAGATAAAATACTGCTTGAAGTTGAACTTTCATAATATCAAAAACTGCATAAATGACATGTTAGTGTATGGGTGGTTTGAACACAATTTACATCGCATACTAGACATGGATGAAAACACTTTCGAGGCTGTTACGTTGTGGTTGAGCAAGTTATAACTGTGAATGATGACGACCCATACCGCTCAAAGTTTGACCCATGATAAGCGTCTGTGAGATGGTAAGTGATGAATGCGCAAAACTAAATGGGACTTACATAGGTAGAGTATGTTGCAAGCATGGTCAAAAGTGGTATGGCAAGACTAAATGCTATTCAATTTTAATGTCCTCGGGATTGGTTACCAATCACTCACTTCAGGTTATTATTGATTAGCTCCAGTATTTTTTGTTTCCATGTCCACACAAGCTCTTCATCTCGTCTCTCTGTGATTTTTTTATCCATCTTATTTTCCCAGCCAAAGAGTTTAATCATGCGGAGAACGTTCATAGCTACCTGGTGTTAAGAAAGCAAGAACCAGTATATCGCAAAATGCTTACTTTCTGTAACCGTCTGAACGCGCGAATCCGTCTATAGATATGTTGAGAGATAGCAGTTTAATCGATTGGAAAAGCATACTTTGTGCATCTTTTTGATCTGGACAGTCTGTATCTTCTTTCCGACATAACCGGGAATAGGAAAGAGAAGAACCATAACGACAAGGCCAACAAGTGCACTCCCGCCAAGAATGCCATAAAGAAACCATATACACAGTGCAGTCTGTAATGGAATGTAGAGCACTGGAAACATTGATATAGCGCTACCCCGTAATATATGACCGCTAAACGCACCTAAGAATAGGAAATCCCGTCCTTCGATAATGTTGGTCAAATCTGTTGTCACAAGATTGTTCATCTTGCCGACTAGATTGTCAGCACTTGACTTGGGCTGACTATCACTATCCTCCTTGCCGGTCTTTGAATCCTGTGTCTTTAGTGTTGCCATTCTCAATGGTGATCGATCATCCATGGAGCTGGCGTGGACCGTTTCATCGTCGCTTCCGTCCGGACCCTCTGGAGAAGCAGTTCTCCTCTGAGTAATGGACGGCGTATCCGGAGATGATACCGTAGGGGTGTCTGTGTTGTTGATGTTGTCGTCTGGAAGTTCAGCTTTCATTCGAATACGAAGAGCATGTTCAAAGACGAGTTGTGTAATAGTGCCCTCGGTGCGCACCAGCACGCGAGTCTGAGAAAAATGTCAGAATTATAATTAAATAAAAATTCCAACCAAGGTGTACCGCAAGAAATGTATACCACTGTATCGCAATGGAGCCGGCTGTCGGACCTAGGAAAAGCCATGCTATCCATACCCATGGTCGAATAACAGCACCTTCACCATTCGTTTCCAAATAGCTATTCCCGATGATTTAGCTCGTTATAATTAAAATATTGGATCAACACTCACAGAAGTAAGTAGTTGATGCCAATAGGACTAGCCACGCTTGCAATGGCCTGTTTATTCGATGTGTTATGTGGCGATCAACCGCACTGCCAAATACACTCACATAAAATGATATCATCAACGCCAGGATCATGTACTCGGTTCCTATCATCCGTCAAATGGGTGTCAAATGACATAAAACCACCGTACTCACGGTATACCTTCAAGAGTCCGAAGAATATGTGGCGCCTCTTACTTCCAGAAAAAGGGTCCAGTTCCTTATCAGATAACTAATGTTAGATTCAATACAGTCACACACGTTAAAGACTTACGGGGAAAGATTTTTTCTTTAGGTTTTTGGAAAAATCTTGATCTGATAACGGAGGCAACTTCTCATGGGACAAGTGAGGTAGCTTGTAAGCTAAATAGACAACAGGGTCTTCCCAGGCATATGTCAACATCGACAACCAAGAGGCGGTCTGCTCTGGATGTGGTACATCCGCAGGTTCCTTAAAAATATGTTAAATATACCGAAAAATGGTCAAGAGTTCACATACTGCAGAATTGAATGGAACATATTGGCGAGGACTGAGTATCGGGAATACGATACCAATTAAACCAAGGATGGCGATTTTGGCCCATAGCAGCCAACCTTCAGATTTGTCCTGAGGTTGTTTCGTATAGGTTCCCAACGGATACAGATCGCGGTGCGCATAAACTGCAAAGGTGACACACAACAGAATGGCGAGGTGGTTTGATACAACTTTACTCCACCGCGGCCGACCTACAATAGAAATCCCGCCTAGAATGGAAGTATAAGCCTAAACAGACAAGTGAGATGATGCAGCACAGAAGCGATGGATGGCACGAATACCATTGTCACAACAACAGTAAATGGACTCCATTCAACACATGGAAGAACAGATATCTTGAATGGGGCAGAGCATAAGGGCGTGAAGGTCATTAATTTTTCGGAGTGTTTTTGTGAACCAGCCGTAACCAACGATAGCCCTAGTAGCACCAGACATCCAATAAATCTGGCAAGTCGGAAGGCAAAAGTAACGGGACCTCCATGCTGCGAGATCAATTTCGAGAGAAAGGCTTCCCGACACATATCAGAGTGACTACGATGTCCGGAGGAGCCATGTGCGTGAGCGGTATTACGACTCGATAGGAGGTGGAATGGCTTGGAGAGCGCAATAAAATGGACCAGCAAAAGGGCTGCTGAGACAGCAGCAGCGTATAGAGGGATCATGGAGGAGCTGATTGATCCACTTTGTGTCGTCAGACGAGACTTCAATTGACTGAGCCAGCATGGGAACACTCACACGTCTTGGAACAGTATCTCAGGCATTAGTCGACGGTGCCTACTTAACACCGCGGCGAGCACGGGCCAGAGATTCAACCAGCCGACCTGGGGTAGAGAAGTGTTATAATTTAGCAACTGGTTCTTATAAGGACTCGGAATCCTTTAAGCAAGCGGCGATAGTCTGGTTGAGAGTCGGCTGACATGCTTCTGTTAATGGATCGCACGCTTTTACAACGGCCAACGTTTTGGAGATTCGGGTATTGGGTATAATTTGAATTGTTGAAATTGAAAGCAATGCTCCGCTGCAGCACATTAAGTTCCGACTGTAAACAATATAGCCCAGGGGGCTGAATGAGGCCTGAACCAAACCTCTGGATAAACCCATGAGGTCAAGCGGTTGTTTGGAACAGAGGCTTTTGCCAAACAGCGCCACCATGTCCAACTCCAGAAACCTTAATTTATTTTTATCGAGTATGTACTCACTGTCAAGCTTTCAAGTGCCTCGGTCTGTCTAACTAAGGCGCTGCAAATATTGTAAATTATGCTGCCTACTGGCGTTCATAGGAACTAGCGGTCAGAAATTCAGGTGGTCGGATTCTAAGATAGGCCGGAACAATCTATCACACTAGCCAACAAGGCTGGAGCCTGGGATTTCGAGCCCGCCGTCTCGTTTCTGCTTCTCAGTGGTTCTCACTGCCACTTGCGCTCCAAGTTTCTAGAACTCAACCTTCCTATAGGACATTTCAAACGACGGAAAAATTATGGAACAACTGAATTTATTAGGACTGAATGTGTACGAACTATTGACCCAGCAGTGATACATATACACTGAACTAATGGCTACAAATATGCAATCGGAATAACCCATGACCAGAACTAGATGCGATGCGATAGAAATAAACGGTGAAAAGTTTGCGTGATCTACACTGCTCAACTCAGTTGAGTGGGAATGAAAACCAGAGGATCGTAATATCGTCATGCACGGGCGGTAGCGCTTGTAGTAGATATCAATTGATGGAAGTCGTGGTAGTCGTAGTGCCGTTGGTGCCAGCAGCGACAACAGTGAACTAGCCATATTCTGGTGAGATCATAATTCAAGGGAAACAAGTAGATAAACATACATAAATCGCATCATCTAGTGATCCGTGCTGTGCAACAGGGACAAGAACAGGTTGGTGGTTCATGGCGGTATTGATGGTCGACATCTTGTAAGCACCTTCTGGCAAGCCCCCAGTGACGTTCGCGTAGAGCTGTCCTTTGCCATCTGCCTTACTGTTCAGGCCCAGGAAGAATGCGAATTTCGTGGGATCGGTGGGAGTGGTCTGGGAGAGGGAGCTCAACGCCTCAATAACGATGTGCGAGTGCCCCTTGATTTGCCCAGATGTGGAGTCCACTTGCTGGGGGGCAGCGAAGTAGTTTGTATCTGCGTTGACAAAGAAACCAGTCTCGATGCCCTTGATAGCGAGGGTCACTTGGAACGTGGTGTTGGCGGGAACCACATCCATGTTGGCGGGGCTTACAAACTTCGCACTAGGCATGTTTGAAGTAGAAGGGATAGCGCCCATGGGTGCTGGATTGCAAGATCCGTTCTTGACTTGCTGACCGTTGGTGTTGGGAAGGTTGGGCAACGTTGCACAGAAATTGATGAAGTTATTGGTGGAGGTAAGGGAGGCTACTTCACCCGCTTCTGAGGTGTTAGTGTTCTGGCCGTTCTGGGCGAAGTTTGATGCGACCAGAGAAGACAGAAGGGTAAGAGACGACTGTGCGCCAGAATCTGAAGTAGAGGAATTTGTAGAACCCGTGCTATTGGTGGTTGCAGTGCCACTGGGTGCAGCACTAGTAGATGTAGTCGTTGTGCTATTGGCAGTTGCACCAGTAGCTGCTATGCGGGCATCGACATCAGCTTGAGTTGTGCAAGTGATGCTCGTTCCTGCTGAATTGACAAGAGGCAGGGCGGCGCAACTGAAAGGCAAAACATTACTTAGATTTTGGACCCTTACACGTCAATTATGCAACTTACATGAGACTAGAGCCACATGGGGTGAGGACGTAGGATCCACTGACACATTGTGCGAACTGGCTGTTAACACATGCATCGCCAGATGTGCAAGATGACGAGGATGTAAGCGTCTTAAACTCGTTACTGAAATCTGATTAGTATGGTTTGATAGCAACTTTTGTTGTCGAGCTCACTTTTGGTTGATAGCGTCGATTCCGTTCTGGAGAACAAAGCTGCTGCCACTGGCGCGTCGCTTGAGACCGGGGCGAGCAGAAGCCAAAGCGGAGAGTGAAAGAGCGGCAAGTACAGAGAATTTCATTGAAGGTTTAAGTTTGGTGAAAGATGGTTGATAATTCGTGAGTCTGTCTAAGACGAGTGGCAATCGATGCCTAGCGTGAGCGTTCAAAGAAGGTAGATTGAAGGAAAGTAAGCGACACTTGGTCTGCTGCTAGTGTGGGGGAGAACTCAGTGAGGGCTGGAAGGGAGTCCTGCTGCAGTCTTTATACCCGGCAAGGAAGTGTTTGTCCGATGTTCATTTTTGTGTCGAAAATAGCCTTTCTTCGATAAACAATGGTGTAAGATATAACGGGATTGCTCCACAATGGAGCATCTTCCGCTCTATGGTCTTCGGATCCGCTCGACGGCATTGAGATATTTATGTCGTTGCAGACAATGTGATACGTTGGCAACAAGCTTGTCCACGACGGTCATGCTGCTATTCGTGGACGGTATATGTGGTACATAGCTCAGTTGCAGTATGCCGTGGCCAGGAACTCCGAAGGCGGGAATGAACAATTGAATACAGTCCATTGTCTTTTGTTTCGTTCACGACTGCCTTCCATATATGGATTCGCTTAGTAAGCACGGTACTTGTAGTCCGATCAGATCAAAACCACTGCCTGCAGATAACTTGGACTTCAGGAGACTTCAGGGAATGGCACAAAAGAAATTCCTGGTGGACGCTGTGAGGACGTTTATCCCCTTCCAATAATATCAAACTGAACATGTTTTCCGAAGATATTGTTTGACCTGGATGGGTGATGCATCACTAATCTTCTCGGTCATCGCTTAGATAGAACTCATCGCGTAAAGTTCAGAACTCTCATCGATTCCACTCCTGGAGTCTTCAAAGCTTGGGCGACCTTCGCGAAAGATTATAATCTAAATGCCGAGGAAGTAGCTCATGCCACACATGGCAGGCGATTGTATGATACGCTTAAAGAGTTCTGCAAAATACAAGATGAAACTACACTCAAGGTAAGGATATCTTCCGCAAATCAGCCAAATCTCGTGCAAGGATCACACTTAAAAAATCTACTCCATAGGCAGAAATCGTACGTTTTGAACAGGAGGTAATCGAAGGAGGCCCCGCCGTTCTCCCAGGCGCACAAGATTTGCTCAAAACGGTGGGTATCAAGTGAATCCATAATCAAATGGAAGGTACGACTCATCAGGCATCTATGCCTCTCTTCAGCTCGCCCTCGAGATGGGAGATCGATGGACGATCGTTACCTCTTGTATGTCTGATTTTATTAGCGTAGATGATCTGTTCGTCTCAGATCAGGTCTGCCATCAGCCTCCAGGGTCTACGCCCCAGCTGCCATCGCGAAATGTGACATTCCCGTCCCCCAGCTTGGCTACATCACCTCTGATGATGTTCAACACGGAAAGCCTCACCCAGCCCCATACCTTGCAGGCGCAGATAAGTGTGGTATCGACACAAAATCGAAGAAATGTGCGTTTGTCTCTGTTTTGAAACGTCACTAGATGTCGAGTAGTGTAGGTCTTGTCGTCGAGGACGCCCCTTCTGGATTGTTGTCTGGACACGCCGCAGACGCGATTACGCTTGCTGTTTGCACATCCCATTCTCGTGAATCGATTCAGAAATCCGGTGCAGCACCTGACTATATAGTAAAGGATCTCACCCGGTCCGTTGTTGCTCATTTATGTGACCACCGAATGTACCTCACCTGTGATCACAGTGTCGCGGTACGCTGGTTATCTGACTCGGAGATGATAGAAGTATCGGTAGACGAGACAGAATAAGAATATACGGTACGCGATTGTATCGGAGGGAGAAAGCCTACAAGATCCTGGAATCATACCCTGGAACGGAATCGATCCATATAGATATAGAAGTTCTTACATGGTGCAAATGAGCATAGAATTCTCGCCGTCATTCGTTGGTTGGGTGCTTGGATTATTGACTGTCATTTTGAAAGTCGCCCATGTTACATCAGATACAAGGCTGTGTGATATCATATGCCATCGGCACATAGTTCGTTTTGATCTCTACACATCATCGTCTGCTTGCGTTAAATTAAAGTCTGTTGTTCATTATTAGAGGGAAGAAGTTGACCATTTTGAACAGTGTTTTACCAATTAAGCTTCCTGGTAGCCAGGCTTGCATGACCAAGCCAATTGAATTGAAATGGGAGCTTGATTGTCAATGGTTCCTAGACCCATGCGTCTGCATTCGTTCACCTAGTGCAAACTGCTGGCAAAATCCTCTAGCCAAGCAAAAAGAGGGAGACAGTACTAGTTGTCTTGGAATATCATATTAATAATGCATCGAGATACCAACCCATCGTTATTTGTCATCGCTGGGTAGGTCTTTGTTTGTGATTGTGTGGTTGGTTTGCAATTGCGGGGGATCATTGAATCAGGAGCAGCAGCGTCACGGTTTATGCAGTTGAACGCTCTTGCTTCCTACCATCATGTCCACCCCAACTTCAGAAACCTTTGTTACTGTACGCCCTCCTAATCCCGATACTTCCCCTCAATCTGGCCCAATTCCGCTTTTTGAGCACCATCTTAGAGTTTTGTCAGATTCGTATCTCAACTTCTTCCAGGAAAGGTATGTTTGTTAGGTTTTCTTGTTATTTGGCACGTATCATAATATTATATCACAGAAAACGCATCGAGGAGATTTAGTGAGTCGGCATGATGCTCCCTTAAAGTTTCTCCCCAATACGATGTTCATCCATAGTGTCGAATCGCTACTCAAATTGCATCGTAAAGCGAAATCGCTCGATGCTTATCTTGATGATCGAGCTGATCTCAACACTGCCAGGCGAGCCTGGAATGAAGTGAGAGATAATATCGAAAGAGGTTTGAGGACTCACTCCTGCGTAGCTATCAGCAGGTAGCTAATACTAGAAGGTGCTTAGAGGCGCAAACAAGACAAGCATTTCTTAGCACTTTAACGGTTGATGTAGTGAACTCGTTGTCGGCGTTAAAAGTGAGTTCATTACTCTCCGCGCTTCACCTGAAAGTTACACTTTCTACGTTAGGAGACACAAGACCGGACGCGTAAACGCATCAAAGAGGATTTAAAAGAGTCAGGAAACGCGTACAACGAATATGCAGAAAATTCACTACCGAAATTGAAGCGCGCTTATCTGAAGAAGTGTCAGGAAGTTGAAGTGAACCGAGTTCATTATGATCTATTTTAACTACTTATACCATTTCCGAAGGATCACAAAGCTGCCGCCGCCGCGCCTTCCAACACACCATACCAAGAACAAGGAGGCGCTCCTTTGAGCAACTCAAGATCTAATCCAAGCCTGCCATCGAAGCCTGTAGTCACATCTCCCCATCCCCTGAGGCCGTTAGATCGAAGACCTTCCGGAAGCGGCCCCACAGCGCGTAATCGCTCTCCATCTACCTCAACAGCTTTTTCTGACTTTGCGCACCATGGTGAGATGCTTTTTTCGTCTATATTAGACCTATATACTAAGCTTTGCACAGGCAAAAAGCAGTTGAACCAATTGATAACATTCCTAGATAAAAGCGGTACTGTCAAAGAGAGCTTAGGCGTTCGTTCAGATACCAATGCACTACGAGCAGTCCGTGCAAAACGCGAGGCTGATGAAGCAGGTGTGTGGCGTAGGTCTTCACTCCAGACCTATGCACTAAGCTATTAATAGACAAAGAGTACCGCAATGGTGTGCATTGGCTCGAGACACTGCGGCTCAGGCGGACCAAGATATTGGAATCGGCGTACAAGGTAACTTCTTTGATTTCTATTTATAAAGCGCCGTGTTTAAATCATAGAAGAGCTTAGAGATGTTCGTTTACGACTATTCGTCAACAATAAAGGATGTACTCGAAAAGTACATTGATAATATGACGTGCGCTTTCTCCAGTCCTGAAGATCGGTCGACCAAATTTACTCACTAATTCATATTCAGTGCTACAACGATGACACAGACACAGCTGTCAGCGCATGCACGTTCAATGGTCGACAAGATTTCGCCAGAAACAGACGTCAATGCTGTATCAACACACATCCCCCGTTCCCTAGCCTCCGCTATCCCTAAACCAATACTTTACTACAACTATGATGTCGGAGAATGTAATGACTTAATATTCGGAGTTAGCTTAGTAGATTATGCAACTGCCAGGGGGTTGGCAGAAGGGGATATTCCCAAAATTGTTCGTATCTGTATTCAGGAAGTTGATCAACGGGGTTTGGAATCAGAGGGTATTTATCGGGTAAGCCGCACATCAATTTTTTTTTTGCTTTGACGGGATCATCAAACAGAATTGTTTAGATTTCCGGACGACATGCAATAGTCCAGGACGTGAGTTAGCTTATTCATGATATGTGCGTTGGTTGACCATTTCCCTCATCAGCTACAACATAAAATTGAGAGAAACGAGGCGGCCTTTAAATTCAATCCGCTGATTGATGATGTATATGCAGTCTCATCCCTCCTTAAAGTACGTCACTTGGTGGCAATGCAAGTTCATATCATTTACCCCTTGTACAGTTGTATCTACGTGAATTGCCCGACCCGGTTTTTAGATTTTCCCTACAAGACCGCATGGACCACACTGAAGATAGAAGTGAATACCACCACTTGTTCGCAGCGATATTTCACTGATGATAGTTTAGCGGAACATCAAGCTAATAATTTCGCGCTTTTGCGATCGAAAATACGGAGGATTCCTCACATCCACCGGACTACTTTGCGCGCGATAATAGAACATCTCGCTCGAGTCGCTGCACTTTCAGACAAAAACAAAATGGACCCAACAAATTTGGCGATTATATTCAGGGGCGTCATCTTTGGTAAAGAAGAAGAAATCCCGAAAGTTGGGGATCTACTGAACCCACAATCATGGAAGGTAGAGCTTTCCATGTATTCATTATTCTGCTAAATACTGACGCGTTGGGCTCACCTTTAGGATACATTGATGGAAGACATGATTAAAAACGCTTCGACTCTCTTTGAGGAAGCTCCTGCCAGCAATTCGCCTCCGTTACCTGCCGCTCCTCTTGGAGAACCAGCGCCAAGCTATGCGTACGGTTCATCCCATACCAGAATAGGAACTGTTCCCCCTCCGCCTCAGTCTCCGAAGCATTTGGAAGATTTCACTCCCCGTCTTCCTGTGCGACCTACCGGGAGTATACACCCCTCATTACGAAGCAATCCTGTTTCACCAATGCATGCAACGATGGAGATACCTCCCTTACCACCAAGACCGCTGAAAACAGACGAAGAAGAAGAACCGCCATCACCCACTGCATTGTCAGTCACGGATGAGGAAATGACACCACCTCCCTCTCCATCAGCAATCTCTGGGATATCAACGCCACCAAGCGCCATAGTGCCAGGGACAGAAGGAACTGCACAGTCGTAGGATGTTACGTTGTCCCTTTTTATAATATGTTCTACGGTGTACTCCAATGACTTTTTATTCCTCGTTCGGATAATTCAGGTAGCATTACTCCCTATGGATAGTATATTTCGGTGTAGATAGTTCAAATTATTTGTGGGATATGATTTTTGCCTTATACTTGTGTGGTGGCTGTCATACTAAAGTCCGTTTCCAATAATGAATGGTACTGCTCTATAGCATCATCCATATCCATTTCTTCCTCTTTTGCTCGCTCAAGTTGCCAAGATTTTTGCCATGCGATGACTCGTGCGTGAGCTACGACTCTTCACGAGAAAGAACTGTGAGCATACACCGGGCATCGATATATAGTCAACTAGACGCTTACTTCGATGGATCGAAATTTTTAACCTCGAGTCCGTCCAAACTTGTAGCTCTTGATAACGCAACATACGCTAAAACATTATGAATAATAGTCGAATTAAATTTATATTCAAGTGAATTAATCACCGTGGCCTGTTTCGAATACGCTTCGCAAATCAACTTTGACTCTTGAAAGTGTCTGTCCTTGAGCCTTGTGTATGGACATTGCCCATGCGAGCGCAAGCGGTACTTGAACACGCCGAGCCTCAACATTACCTTTGAACCCTTCGACAGTGAAGGAAAGGGGAGCACACAGAAGTACGCTGCCGTTTGTAAAGCGGACCAAAGGGAAACGCTCGATTTTGTCGAAGACATGGTCATCAAGAGCAAGAAGGCCTTTGTATTCCTCGTCTGCCACGGTAGAAGGCACAATGGGAACATGGAATTCGCCATCAGGATGTTTTTTCTCGTCCAAAGTCGCTATCTCGATATGACGCCGGACCGCTTCGTGGATGCTGACAAATTCAATAACCTGGCCGACTGAGCCATTCACGAGCGGGGTAGGAGGGAGGTTCTAAGAGAATATCGGCATTAGTGCTCCCATTGAGACCCAGATGACCAAGGTTACGGACGCGGAGTAGCATGACTTGTGCTCCAATCTGGAAGGTTGATCTTAAGAATCAAAACAGCTAAGCCTGATGATTGAAGACTTACTCTGAGGTTGATTTCTCGCGGTACAACTAACCGATCCAGAAGCTGTTCCGCTTGGGGCTTCGTTATTCGAGTATAAGTCATGTTAAAACCACGACTATCCATCGCCCGATAGGAATATTCGGGACCAGGTAAACGTTGAAGCTGCTCTTTGTTACAACTTTCTACCTCCTTTTTCAGGGGAAAGCTTGGCATAGTGTTATTCAGGTCGGGCTGCAAGCAGGGAGTAGAGACTTACAGTTGTGTGGGTAAGATCCCATCACTATAGCTAAGGGCGCGATTAAGTTTTAGAAATTGTTCGATGTGCCAATCCTCTAGCTCTCCGGATCGCATGGCCGAAAGCATGTCAATGAAGGCTGTGACAATGGCTTAACGATATTCAACGCATATATAAAGGCAAATAGTTACTGCTATCAGTTTGACGAAAAACTTGACTGAGAATGATAGATTGGTCTATGCAGTTTGGCCAGGAGAGGGCATCAAACGCGAAGGTTGAGGGTATTTTGGACGTCGAGTCCTGTTCTGGGACCGGAGGTAGCTGGAAAAAATCACCAGAGAGTACAAGCTATAGTTTTGTGGTAGAAGTCATCATCATTGAGGGCGCAAAGGCTGATGGTCCGTTTAAACCCCACCTGAATGCCGCCAAAAGGAAGTTGGCACTCTCGAATTATGCGAGCGAGCTCCTCCTAAGATAATATCAGTCTAATCGACCTTTAGTTCCAATCAACTTGATGGTACCAATTTATCAAAGAGCCGACCATCTAACATCGAAACTGACATTTGTTAGATTCATAACGATCATGTCTGGGTAGGGTACTTTACTCTCGTCGATAATTAGTGCAGATATCCGCCGCCATCGCTTGCGAGCTGAATCTTGTAGGTTCGTTGCGTAGTATTCGACAGATTTTTTGCCAAGTTCTATGCCAGCGAAGGAGTGAATTGTTTGACCCCCGATGTTCAAACCGGCAACGCCAGTGGGAGCTGTGATGGCTAGTTTATCTGAAGAACCAAAAAGTTCGATTATCTTCCGCAGTAGAACAGATTTACCGGTGCCTGCCAGGGATTCTATGGATTCAGATTATAACACCCGAGGTATGTGATTTTACCAGCTGGACCAGTAAAGAAGATACTTTTGCCACTTTTAACTTTATCCAGGACGAGTCTTTGTTCAGGCGAAAGTTTGATCTCCTGCTGGAAGGGAGGAGCGGGAGGTGGAAGTTGATCCACCGGCACCTCAGAGAAAGACCGGTCAAGATGCGTTTCAGACATGTATTCCTGCGCTTTTCCCACGTTCAAAGGAGACTCATATTCAGTCCAGACTGATTTTGGTGCAGCGTGGAAGTCTGGGTATTGACGGATAGTGTTTGCAGAATTTGGGACCACAGATATCGTTGTGCTTGTGGACGCCGATGTTGCTCCCGTGAATACATTGCCATCAGCTTCCTGTAGGAAGTTCCAGTGTAACTCTGCTCAGACACCGATGGGGCATTCAGGTGTATGTTGGATGAACGCGCACACAATACACAGTCCAAACGTTTCCACCTACCAGTGTGCGTGGTCGTGTGAGTTACTGCCATGCCATTCAAAGGCACTTCTTGTAACCAGCGTTGAGCTTCCTGCAAGGTATCGAAACCCTTGCCACTTGACCCGCTGAAACCTCTGGTCTTGATTCCATCTGAAAGGTGAGTATACTAGATGTCGAAAGACAATGACAGAGTCAACTGACCGCCGCAGCAAACTAGGATAAATGTTACAATGTTCCCCAACGATACGGTGTGCATAATATTAAGACATACCTCGTTATAAGTGGTGTAGATACAAGGACCTTCGCGACCAATGCGCACCGCGTAATAACGTCGCGGTCCGTGGCTCATCGCTGTTCGAGGATACATATGTTGAGCTTGAGCACAATGTTGTGCAGAGCTGCAATTTCCAGGCCAGCACTTCTACGGCACCGTGACTTTACACATGGTATAAGCACGTTAACATCATTATAAATTTGAAGAGCCCATGAGCGCCTATTTTACATAGTCTACATTCACATACATAAGATTAATTGATTATAAGTAGCTGAAGCCTTGTTCGATAATCCATATCAATTCCAGTATGCCTCTCGGGCATCTTCGTCGTCCATATCAATATCCTCTATACGGCCTGAGTTGCCTTCACGCTCTATTTCATCGTGCCAAGTTAAGACCCGAGGATGGGCCATGACTCTGAATATGATGATCAAGACCTAAAGATCTCTTCAGAATAAAATATTCTACGAACTTTTCTGGGCGGAAATTAAGAATTTCTAAAGTCTGCATATTGGTGGCACGCGACAGAGCCACGTAGGCTTCAATAGAACGTTAGTATCGCACTATTTCAAGGAAGTAGTAAAACCAGGCTCGCCTTGGCCCTTTTCGAAGATTTGTCCAAGGTCTACTTTGACTCTTTCCAAAGTTTGTCCCTGTGACTTGTGGATACTAAGAGCCCAAGCGAGAATGAGAGGCACCTATAACTCCGCTGTAAGTTTCTATCATGCAATTCGTGACACAGCTCTCACCTGCCGCCGTCGAGCCTCCATTTCTCCGTCAGCTCTATTCACAGTAAAATCGGCCGGTACGCAGAGCAACTGTCTGCCATTGGTGAAACGAACAACTGGCCACCGGTCATCACTACGAAGAATTTCCTTGCTTCCTTCTTTAGAATCCTTGGCCCCTTCTTCTGTGCCAATTTCTGTGGCATCTTGCGCTGCTTCGCGCGCAGTGCTGAATTTTAAAACCGTGCCTACGGAACCGTTTACAAGATGCCCTTGCACCAAGTTCTAGAGCAGTGCTGGTCAGGTACATCGTGCACTGCCCTTCAAATTGCTCACCTTGACTAACATAACTTGCGCGCCGACCTTATAAAACAAGTGTTAAGGTATCTTTCGATGCAATCCCAATTTACACTACCAACTCACCTTCAGATCTACCATAAATGGCACCACAAGACGTTCAAGCAGCCTCTTCATCTGATCCACACCTACAAGCTGTCCGTTGGCATCACGGCCTGGGCAATCCGTCGCTCGGTAACTTATCAGGGCTCCAGGCAATTGATCGAGTCTGCGCTTGTTTGCGGTATCAACTTCGCGGCGAGTAGGAAATCTTATAAGTGTGAGTGACTGAAAAGATAGTGTTGGGATCGGATTTACAACTGAGTTGGCCCTATCCCATCATGATAGACAACTAATCTCGAGAGTTTCTTGAACGCTTGTATGGTTTGTTCTTCGAGTTGTCCGAAACGCATTGCATTGAGCATATCCACGAAATCTATGGGTCATGACGATGTCAGACATACTCAGTATCTCAGGGATGAATTGTATACCTTGATCCTTCTGCCGAAATACTTTGCTCAAAATAATTGGCCGTTTGATGCATCTCGACCAACTTTCAGCGTCGAAGGCGAACACGCTTGGTATTGCAATCCCACCTTTTCGATCGGGGACAGGCGGTAACTGACAAAAGTCTCCTGAGAGTACGAGCTTGAATTGCTCTTCGTATCAGCGATCAACATTGATGGAAAGGGCGATATACCTGAATTCCGCCGAAAGGTTTGTCATTTCCTCGGACTATACGGGCAATGAACTCCTAAGAGCAATAACAAAAATGTCAATGATAGCACAAGTTTACGAGAGCCAGAACGTACAAGCTTGTCGAAGAGCACACCATCGATCATCGAGACTGTTCAATTTGAGTATGAATTATGTGCCTCAAAATGACACGTACTTTCATCAAGTACCAAAGTTCCTACATTACGCCATCTGTCGCGAACATTACGGAACTTTTCTTGACCAAGAAACTTTCCAGCTAGATTGCGGGCAGCATCTTGACCCAGGCCGATACCAGCCCACGAATGTAAAGTTGTTCCACCAATATTGACCGATGCTATTCCTGTAGAAGCAGTGATAGCGATGTTTTTGGAATCCATGTCCTCATGGAGACGAATGATTTCACGGAGAAGAACGGATTTTCCTGTCCCTGTAACAATAATTTCAGTGTGCTCCTATCTTCAGAGACTCAATCAGGCGCACCAGCGGAGCCTGTGAAAAAAACATTTTCCCCTCGTTGCACCATTTGAAGCACCATCCTTTGTTCTTGAGATAGGACTACGTCTGGTCTAGTTGATTTTGGTTTGTCCGCCTTAAGAGGATCAAAGTCCGCCTGAAGAGGGATAAAGTCCGCCTGATGAGAAAAGCTGTCGTCTCCCTGGGGGTTCGGCTGGGGTTTCGGTGATGGTTGAGGTGTCACATCCAATGGGTTAAACCTCGATGATCTCGAGCCTCCCGTCGAATCGGCTGGTGGTGCAGATACACTGCTGGGATGAGTGGTAACTCCACATTTGTTTCATGATACATTCGATGAAGAGTGCGAAGATTGGCTCACTGGATGTTGAAGATTTCAGCCACTCTTCCGCTGCGGTTCGACACGTGAAGCTTTTGTGAATAGCCCCTGGCCATCTGGAGACCTTGAAGAAACTTCAATAACGGTCTGAGGCGAGTGAATATAATCTTACATTAGCACTACACTTTCTCAGCAAAACCCTCATTAACGAAATGCGTAGGTAGAACAGTGATGGTGCTCACCTCGGGCCATGTCTCATAAATTTTCGGTCCCTCACGACCAATGCGGACAGCATAGTATTTTTTGGGAGCTCTCGGCATTTGTCGATATAACGACAAGGCGACAATATTTATAGAAGAAACTATAATATTGGGCGGTTGGTAGAAAGAGATGGAAGAAAGACAAAAGAAAGCTTAAGAGCCACAATCAACGCGTCTCGTGAATCACGTGTTATTAATATTCAACAGCCTTGATACAGTGTAACGGGAGCTATCGGAAGGACTGAAGAAACGAGCAGACACGCGAGCAATATTGTCTTGAGCCACATAGGTCCGAAAACATATATAAGAGGAAGAAAAAATATCCTATGTCTTTAGTTTACCTTCTCTTGAAAATCTAGGTTCTAACCTGGTTACTTTTTGTGTGAACTTCCAATCTACTTCGTGTGGCAAATCGTATAGATCTTGTCACATACAGCTCCGATATCCAGCGGTAATAATACTTTGCGCTACCGACCATGATATCCAATTGTAATATCCATAATATCGGTTGGTACACTAGCTCGTAGATACAAGGTAGAAAAACTGGCTACATGATAAATCCACGGACTTCTGTCACAATATGTCTTACACCACCTCGACAAAATTTGCAGGGAATATTCCTTCTCGATCGTTGGTTTTACCTTTCCACCTGTTTCTCCCAGTGTCAGTGGTATGAGCTATGTGACGCAGTATGGGTCAGCTTACCAATCATCTGTACTTTCGCTCTTACGAGTAATAATTATGATGTCGCCCTTGGAAAAGGACAGATCCCCTGACTATAACAGCATCAGCGAGGTCGAGTGGAGAACGGATGAGCAGTACCTCCACAGCTTTAAAATCATACAAGGCAATAGCGCGGGCAACCCCTTCATTAGGTGACAGTGGCGTTGTTAATTGGGGTTTGGGAGAAATGAATACGGGTGTTGGCTTGCTGGTGCTCTGCTGGGGAAGATCATCTTCTAGCTCATCTTCTGAAGGTGGTCCCGAAGATGAAAAGGGGTTGGAGTACACAGATTTCCCTTTGGAGGGCAAGGAATTTGTAGGAACGCTCAAAGAGCGAGAATGAGATATCGTTTTCTCCGAGAGACCAGAATGGGCCATGCGAAATGGTGGTAGCGAATTGAAGGGTGAGTTTGGGTCATATGTATCACTCGATGTCACAGATGCCTGGGGCGTTGAGACACTTGCAAACGGTCGATGACGGGTATTCCGTGGAGGAGAACTATCATAACTATCATCCGACTCGAACTGCGCACCAAATGCTGAACCCATGGGTGGTCTTTCCTCTGACGATCTTGAATCGATTTGGTCCCCCGAATCGAAGTATGAACCGGAATTTCTTCTTCTTCCCCAGGATTCTGGCGGGAAATCTGTTACTTTCTTCTTCTTCGCGAACATAGAAGACATGCTTCGTTCTCCAGTGGGGCTTGCCAAACCACTGAAGTGATAAGGGGTGGATTGACTAGTCCTGCCACTGTCGTCGACCCATTTCCTGTTTCCAGGCATGCCAGTACAGGCTTCGATGGTTTTAATAAGGGGGGACGCCCATTCCGGTGGATCCACACCTCCGCTAAGAAGCATTTTGGCAGTTACGTCCGAATTGTACGCTTGAGCATTAGCATCTTGACGCTCGACGATGACCGAGCCCTCTATAGAAATACCACCAAATAGCCCCCTCGTTTTCGAATAACTGTACCTGTGATGCATGTCCATGTCAGGATTGACGTCTCAATAGGAACCGATCACGACTTACATGGTAGCGACTTTACCGCTGGTATTCAAGGATCCTACCGCCTCGCCGCTGCGACCCAGGGGGCCAACTGCGACGCTCATATTTCCGCCCAATGTAAGAGAACCTGAGGACATGAAGGTTTTCTGAGGTTCAGGTCAGAATCTCTATATCTACATCAATCTGAGAGGAACTTACAACGGCCTTTCACAAACATACATACAACTATTGAGTCACAGATGTCGTGCAGAACGTCAATAAAGAACGAGGAACGCTTACAGAGACTGAGTTCAGGATGATCAAAAAGTCAGTGACCTCAGCACCGAGTTGACCGCCGACGCCCAGGCCTGCGGAGCCTATCGCGCTGGGAGCAGACCACGCTAACGTGGATCGATCCATCAGAGACAATGCGAAGAGAAACAGAAGCTTACTGCCGTCAGGTAACTTCACTATGACGATACCCGTTCCTGCTCTGGCAGAGAACAAAAATCCTGCCTTGAGGATAGTGAAGATAGCAAATCCTTTGGCATTTTCGAGAACGCTTCTAGGGATCACCTATATGCATATAATCCAAAGTTAGCATGTATACGTCATTAGCACATCTCCAGCAATGCCTACACCGTCAAGACCGTTGTTTTTGCTGTCAACGAAAGACGTGACTGAAACATAGCAACATTGGTTTTGACCAAAATGATAACCTGCTGAAACACTTACAGATCTTGGCTGCTTTCGTGCATTCCTTGGGCAACGACTGAGGCAAACCACTACTAAACTTCATTGTGTTTCAGTACTGTTTAAAGAATGATTTGGAGTCAAAGAGATGGTTCGAGCGCCAGCAGTGATGCACAGCTTCAAAGAAGTCCTTCAAGCCGAGAACTGGATAATTATACGCAGCCTGGGTGGATTAGGCGTGGCTTCCCAAATACATACTCTTGTGCATGATGCCATAGTAAGAGCCAAGTCTGTGACTGTGACCTTCCGATCATCGCGATGGTCACACATGCGCAAATGGACGAGCAAGCGAGAGCAGCCTAAAGGGATTGTCGAGGACGAGGAAGGTGCAATGAAAAGGGAAGGAGCCTTAGATTTGCTCTGTCAATGACTGATAGTTTGCATACAATATGCGACAGATGCAGAACCACATCATAACGCTCAGGAACTGTGTACGAATATACCTATGGGACATGGTTTCCAGAAACTATGAGAGTGCAACAACTTCCATCCCTCTGCTTGAGTTATACTCTGTGCTTGCGCTGCAATAGACTGCGTTTTCGTAGTTTCGACAGAGACCTCTGTAGATGTGATGTCACATGACATGAGTGTTTCAAGACGACTGTTCATCTCCGTCAGAGCATCACTATGCCATTGCTACAAAACATGTTCAGCGCTGAACCTGATCATTCATCAATAGCTGCTCACTTGTTGCGGAACAGCACCCTTGATCGAAAGGAGCAGTTCGGAGGTTGTTTGAAAGGCCGGAAACCCTTTACTGATCTCGTCTATAAGTGTAGTTAAACTACACAACATGGATGAGCCAGTCCAAGCCAGAAAAACAATGTCATTACTTACATGTCGACGTTGTATATACCTCCTGAGCCCCCAGGGACCAGCGTGGAAGCCAACATCAGAACGATGTCTTTTCTTAAGTCGAGTCCGTTATCTGTCTCATCGTCGTCCCAAGTTTGGACAATCCAAGCCACCCACCGCGCAAGACATAGGTCATAGGATGGGTCCGATGAATTTATATCGGATTGATTCAATATGCGATCAGTATCACCGCGGAGAGCTCGATGGTCCGATAAAAGAAAGCTTGTGAGGCGTCCTGCTAGAGTGTGGGCGAAATGTGGGTGGTTTGATTGGAGATGAACGAGCAAAGGCGTCCACAACGCGAGAGAATTCCGTGGAGGTAAATAAGAATCTGCAGGACCAACCCGTTTTCTGAGTCTTCTCTTAGAACGTATCATAGAAGTGGTTGTTCCGGACACGCACTTTTTACCCAATGGGACGAGTGCACCTCGCTCCATCAATGCATCACACAGAGTATCAAGAGCCCACCTCTCCTGGAGAATATCTTGATCAGTCCTGGTGGCTCCATAACTCTCCCATCCAACATCGTTGACAGTGCCGCCTGCTGATATTTTGGCTTCTGCGATCCATCTTTCAACATCTCGCATGACTGAGTCTACATCAGGTTTGTATCGATTGCGCAAAGAGGCATCACGGGTGATAGTTTTGAGGAGTGTTTTGTAGCGTTTAAGTAGTGGGGATACCGAACGCAAAGGCGGTGGTGCAGGTGCAGATGTTGAGGATGGGTTGAGGGTTGGCAAGAAATAATTATGCAAAAGCCAAGATAATGACTAGTGCTGCTGTTGAGATCAGAATACCACAAAAGGGCTGATCGTATAAAATACCTCGCGAGCAGCTTCTCTTAGCAGTATCAGACTTGGGAGATTTTCATGGGTCGCAGCGTGACGAAGTTCGACCAGCCAAGAAGGTAGACCAAGCTGGGCAGCGATAGAAGCAATTGACCTCGCGTACGCTCCGACTTGAAGAGGATCTACGAGGCCATTTACCATTCGTATGATGGCGGTCGCGTAGCTTTGACGGAGGGTCAGATTGGATTGCGAATGTTCCCCAGACTTCTGATAAGATGTGTTATCGAGCAGATGCACACTAAGAATGGCCAGGGTTGATTCTAATGCATGCGGAAGCGACGTTATCGCTTTCCATGCTGATAGCTTGAATAAGTCAGAACAAGGGTTGGGGATTGTTTGATGAGCATACTCTTGTAATTGCCAACTGCTTGGCTTCGATGTCATTCTCATCGTTAAAAATCCAGGAGCAAATTTGTTCGAGCTCTTGTATATGTGACCACGGGACGCGTCTTGGCAGTCTCATATTGGTCTCATAGGACTGGCGATTTTAGAAGGTAAAAACGAAGAACAATTAACAGCTGGTCAATTGTCTGAAAACATACACAGCCACCACTCATCCTTGTGGCTGTGCTGGGTTCTTGTTGGGCTATATATGGTATCTTGTATTCAAGCTCAAGCTCAAGTGTGAGACTGTGTGAGACCAGCCGGGGCTCAGAATGACGGGTATGGTAAAAGCCAAAGCGCAGTTGACGCAGCACACAAGTGTACCCGTCCATGAGTTTGGTCGGTAACTATTTCCTGCCTCGGCTGCGGCGGCTGCAAATCCACGACAGACCGATCCCTCCGATGTTTCGAACGTTATTTGTGGGTCAGAGCAATAGTACGTTATCTCACTGCTTTTCCGGGTTCAGTGCTGGTTCGACTCGCATGCAGTTAAGGCATAAGCGCCCTGCCGTCACGAGGCCCACTGCCTTCTGGTCCATCATGATTTGATACAAAAGGATGCTAAAATGCGCCTCATTTCCCCCCATTCACCTTCTCATTTCCTCAAGCCCTTTCTCCTCCTCGAGCCGTGTAGATCATGTCCCTCGACACCCAAGGCAAACTCGCAATTGCAGCCATCGCACTATATGTACCTTTCCTAGTGCTCACCTTCCGTGTCGCCTATAAATATGGTATCGCTGGGGAGGGCTGGATCCTTTTATTTATTTTCTCACTGAGTGGGTACTCCAAGATTTAATCAATGCTGAACTTTGTTTGCTAATTGCCCTCGATGTAGTTCGAGTGGTCGGTGGCGGTCTGCTAGTAGCCGCTGAAGAGATCAGACCTGCTGTGACGGGATTGTATATTGGAGGCTACGCCCTCGAAGCATCTGGCTTGTCACCACTCCTACTTTGCTCACTGGGCTTGCTGCATACTGTGTAAGTTGGTCAGTTCTGGATCTCTTAGATTCCAAACTCAACCTCCCTCAAGCTTCCAAGCACCTGATGGCGAGGCAAGATATTCCAGGCCTTTCCGTCTTCTGCATCTTCTCGGTACCGGCGCTTTAGTCCTGACGATCATCGGTATTACCAGCACCAGCCCAAGCTCCTCATCCAGCGCGAATACCATGCGTCGTGCTGGTGTTTTGCTATTTGCCCTCCTATATGTAATTATCCTGTTGATCACAGGTTTTGCATGGACACGCGCATCCACAATAATGAAACATCGTAAATCAGTAAGCACCAATCACTGATTAGCTTTATTTATCTGACATCAGCTACAGTTGTTGCTTGCGATCTCTATTGCACTCCCTTTCCTCGCAGTCCGCACGTTGTACAGCATCCTATCAACATTCTCATCGGATACCTTCGAAAGCACTACACCGAATACCAGCAGCCTAGCCAAGTTCAACATGTTCAGTGGAGAATGGCAGATCTATGTGGTTATGGAGGTCCTCATGGAGTATGCCATTGTGATCCTCTATACAGGTGCCGGCACTTTCCTAGACCTCAACCAAGATTACAAACTTGGCGACTCATACAACGATGAATATCCTCTCTATCGCCCTCAATATCAATATTAGGGCTTTGAGTATCAGTAGACATGACGGACATCTTTCCATTGTTATCGACCATCTCCGAATCTTACGTTTCACTTTTACTTTTGATCTACTGTAGCTGTAGTAGGAGACAAAATGGTGTGTAGAACTCCAAGAACCTCCCATTATTTAATGGCATTTATCTACGTCGGACATTTGAAGAGTGGTAGTGATACGCTTCGACCCGATTAAATGTGAACAAGTCTGAATGACAATCATCATACACCATTTTTCTGCTTGTGTTATGCAGGTATACATGACACCTACATCTACACTCGGGATACTTGCTTACTCTGAGATCCGCGCCTAAATGAATCTCTAACCAAACCTCGAAAGATGTCCGCCATGGCAGCGCGACTCTCCCACAGAGGAAGAACGGAAGTTATGCAAGCTGCAACAAAAAGCCAAATCACACATATGATCACCCAGGCTTTGAAGAACGTCAACGAGAAAACGTAATGAGAGAGGAACATCGGAATCGGGATAAGCTAATAAGCAATCAGTCATCAAATAGTTTCATAGAAGGAAAGGAAAGACGAACGAAAAGGACGATGAAGGACATGGTAAAGGAGGCCCATGTTGCGACCTTCAATGACTTCTTGAGTGACTCGTAATTCTCAAGATTTTCGACGCGTGCTGGGCCTTCTTCCTCAGACGATGTATGAGTTGCAGCTTCAGATTTCTGTTTCTCCGAGTCTGCAGGTGTATCGTCGCCGTCTTGAGAGGCCGCTTCCGCCTTATCCAGTGCTGCGCGTTGTTTCTCCATCTCTCTAGCTCTCGGATTTATTTTTTTGGTCTCTTCCCAATCAAATTCGTTGTCGGGTTTGATAAGCGTGATGATTATCGAAATCAGGAATCCGGAACAGCATGCACCCATGTTTCCGGCAAGATTAGGATACATTTCCCCTTCGAAAATCGTCAATACATTAAGAACAGACAGTTATATGCGAGTCTTACCAGTCGTAGCGATTGTAAGCTCGCCATAATATGTTTTCGCGACAGAAAGCCAGGCAGCAATACCCACTACGAGTCCTCCCAAAGCGCCGCCAATAGCCGCAGCGCAAGTCTGCTTACGCCATATGACGCTGAAAATGATGGGACCGACTGCGCCCGTGAACAACGTTCCCGAGAAGAGGAAAAGCCAGTTAAGGTTAATCCCAATGCCATTCCACAGCGAGGCTACACAGGACATGATTATGGCCCAAACTCCAACCATAACATGTGAGACGCGTATTAGCGATTCTGGCGATGCCTGTGAATGTTGATCTTAGAAGTCGGTTCGGAAAAATCAGCTACAAAACGAACATCTGGGTTGAAGTGGATCTGGTAAAGATCGAACGTGAGGATAGAAGATGTCGCGATCATTTCAGATGAAGCAGCAGAGGTCACAGCCATGAATAGGAGGATAAGCTGTAAGACATATTATAAGCATCGGTGACGAACAGGAAAGTCAAGTACAGACCATCGCTGCTGCACCTCCACTACCCAATAAGGTGACAACACCAGCAGGAGCTGCAAGACCTGCGCCGATTTCAGCTGTTGTAAGCCCCCCGGGATAAGGAAAAGTGGGATCTATAGCGAGACTGTAAGATCATGAATAGATGATAATTGAATGCTCTACTTGTGGCAAGCGCTACAGCGGCGAGACCCATAATGGTTGAGAAAGTTAACGGCACTGCAAACCAAGCAATACCACCCATGAGATAGGCGCGAACAGCAGTTTTAGCTTCTGAAGCAATGGCTCTTTGCCAATATCCCTGGACATTCAATCAATAACAAAGTTTGTTGGCATAGAATTCAGATCTACCTGATCTAGCATAACAGTGCCAAACCCTCCAGTAATTTGTATAATCATGAATACCAATCCATCTAGACAAAACGATTAGATCTCGAGTTGTTTAAATAACATTGTACGCACAATTGGATTTTAACGTCAAATATGATCCATCTTGATTTCCTGCGACCGGTCTCTCTACGCTGGCTTGCTGAAGTAGACGATACATCCCATCGAAGCCACCGATTAATTCCGCTTGCGAATACGTGTAGAAGAAGAAATATAGGATGAGGATCATGAGGATAAGTGTATGCGAGTAGTCACCTAACATTCCGCATTCAGGTATCGCAAACCGGGATAGAGAGGCAAAACTTACACAAGAACGTTGCACGTAAACCACCAAGGATAACATATATACATACTCCAAGGGGAATGAGGAAATTCGCTGCATAAATATTCATTCCTGTGAATGCATTCACGACTGCGCTTCCACCGAGTAGCAGCATACTCGAGACGATGATCTGCAGGACGAATGAATGAGTGATCCCCAAAAAGCAGGCATGAGGAGTGCATACATTCACCACCAGGCCAAAGATCACAAATATCATGTGAGCGCGGCTCCCATATCTGGCCTGGACGATCTCGAGATATGTATGACAATAAGGAGCGATCATTTTCACGCGAACAGAGAGAACGGCCATCATGAAAATCTGGATAGTTGCCCCTGCTGCATAATAATATCCTCCACTTAACCCATATTCGTATGTGACTAGGGGCATATGTGAGTGTTTGATGAACACAACTAGTTGGCGTTTCAACTACCTGTTGAACTTTGCAGAAGAGTTGCTGCCCAGGTCCAAGCGGACACAATACCTGATGCAATAAGACCAGGCTTGACCGAACGAGAAGCGGTGTTAAATTCTTCGGACGTGGTTATCTTGTAGCTGGTGTACCGATTCTGAAGAGATGATAGACCCATCATGATAACGGCAAAGACAAAGCCTATACCGAGGACAACACCATAGCCAGTGCCTTGGGTAAGAACTTCTGATCCTACAGTTGTCGCCATGTCAAGGTAGGAGACGGAATGTGGGGGACTGTGAAGTTACTTCTGGTCAAGGGAGAAAATTTCCGGTCGGAGTGGACTTCATAAACGAACACCTGCTCATGCTTATCGTCATTCTGGAGATAAGCATGAGAGTTGTTTGTGGAGACGCGAATGGATAGAGTAGCCTTCTAGTACCCGCGCATCAAAGTTATCTTTGGAGTGATAGTACTAAGCGCTCAAACTCCAGAAAACGTACCTGTTGGCATACACACAGTCAGTACACCGAATTTGAGTGGTACTTGTGTGTTCTGATATGACTTCAACAATAATATCACTGGTGCGGAGGCTAGTATGTCACCGTGTAAAGTGCAAGTCATCTCTGAATCACGAATGCCAATCTCATTGTCAGGACTCGGAGAAGATTGTTTCATCCAGCGTTCTTGATTTGAGTTATCGAAGAATTTATCGGCTTTGGAATTGTATGCATAAATAGGCGTTTGGTAGCAGTAGCAAGGCATAGTATGATAGCCCGAAAGGATGATCCGTTTATCCGTAAGCTTGGGCCGGACACGGAACCTTTCAAAGCCAGACCCAATGACCTTTACGATGATGGGATTTACAAACTGGATTTACACGGACCTCGAGACTCTGTTCACAAGAAACTGCAACCAACAAATACAGGTCTTGTATCATAAACCTACCTGATATTGTTACTTCTATCAGTTTGTCATGGCATTACAGCGCATCAAACAGCTCTCTTCGCATCTTACTGGTACTTCGTCAGGCCTTTCTGCATTGCAGCAGAAGCATCCAGATGATGTTGTCATCACAATGGCCATACGTTCACCCTTGACCAAAGCAAAGAAAGGCGCATTGAAGGATTCTACGTACGCCCTCCGCTCGCTTCAGTTGATGCTTTCTCATAGGGATTCAGTACCGATGAGCTCATGTTAGAAATGTTCAAGGTGTGAGATTCCTTCCATTCTTCGAAAGCCCAAAATAATCTCTCTTATAGCAAACCATTGTCCATTCCAAAGTTGACCCAAGCGCTGTCGGAGACATTTGTGTTGGAACGGTACTGACGCCGAATCCAGTGTACCATGCAAGGGGTGCCTCTCTCGCTGCCGGGTTTCCAGAGACCGTACCGGTCCAAGCTGTCAACAGATTTTGCTCGAGCGGTCTTATGGCTACGACAGTCATCGCCAATCAGATCCGGACTGGGCAAATCGAAATTGGTCTCGCAGTTGGTGTTGAGTCTATGAGCCAAAAGTATATTTTACGTGGTAAATTATCCCAGAGGACCTGACTTATCTTTTGTACGGTAGCCCTGACAACGGTGGTCCATCTCAAGCGGAGGAAGTTGCCACAAATCCTGCTGCCAAAGATTGCCTCAACCCTATGGGATGGACAAGTGAAAATGTCGCGGAAGACTATAATATACCACGCGAAGTCATGGATGACTTCGCTGCCCAATCATATGCACGCGCTGAACATGCCGAAAAATCTGGATATTTCGCAAAGGAGATCGTCCCTTTCACTGTCTTTGAAAACGATCCCGTGACGGGCACACGCAAGAAGATAGTGGTAGTGAAGGACGATGGAATCCGATATGGCACTACCAAGGAAACATTGTCGAAGATTCGGGCCGCATTTCCTCAGTGGGGGAAATCACGCACCACAGGCGGAAATGCCAGCCAGATCACTGATGGTGCAGCCGCCATCATGATGATGACAAGAAAAAAGGCAGAGGAACTTGGTTTGAAGATTTTGGGCAAGCACATCAGTACTGCTGTTGCGGGTTTGTGTACAGCAATTTCCAGTTGCTTTCGATTCTAAATGTTCGATAGGAGTTCCACCGCGTGTAATGGGGATTGGACCTGTCTTTGCGATACCTATGGTCCTCAAAAATTGCGGCCTTACGAAGGAAGATGTCGATATTTATGAGGTGAAGGATTTTTTTGCTTGAAGATTAATCTCCGCTGATCTGCCAGTAGATTAATGAAGCATTCGCCTCTCAGTATGTTTACAGCATCCAAGAACTTGGGCTCGATCCAGAGAAAGTCAATGTGAATGGCGGCGCTATTGCTTTCGGCCACCCGCTAGATAAGTTTATCCACGAATGATATTATTAGCGCATCCTGACACGTTCTGATCGTTAATAAGCTGCACTGGGGCGCGACAGATTGTAACTGGCCTGAATGAGCTCCATCGCAGACAGGGCAAGGTGTGTCATTTCGCCACCCGATGATCACCACGAGGTCCACTGATACCGTTGGCGTCTGTAGATTCTAGTCACATCGATGTGTATTGGAACAGGGATGGGTGCAGCGGGAGTATTTTTGCGAGAATAATCATAGATGATGTGTCCACGAGCATTGATACCATCTCGCGTAGCCGGTTTCCAGAATCACAAATACTTTTGCCATGTCGACATCATCGATAGACATGAGGTATGATATTCTTAGAGCGTTTATTTTTCCAAAGGAGAACAAAAATAGCAAAGGGGAGTGTTGGCCGGCATGCCGTTGCAGGTTGAATTTTGGTGGTCCGACAGTACTTATAGACACGGTTGGTTGTCCCCGAATTCCCATCTCTCGTCCAACAACGCCGTTTGTGGCTCAGTTCTTTTCGTATCGCTGGTTTCGTACAACAACACCTACCTTTCGTCTTTCGTTTATATCCTGAGGCCTTTTGCGCAAAGGCCAACTTATCGCAATGGCCGCGAATTATGACTCCATAAACAATGCTGCCCGCCAGCACTCCCCCTACGGTTCTGGAGATCCGTACTACGCCCAGTCTTCGGGCTATATCACTCCACACAATCCGCCAAAGAAAACAACAAGTCCTTGGGTCAAATTCGGTATTCCCGTCGCAGTCCTTATTATCGCTGCCGCCGTTCTTGGAGGCGTTCTCGGTTCCCGTGCCCACGACAAGTCTGCCGCCAACTCGAATGCCGCGGCAGCAAGTTCAGCTGTGAGCGCCAAAAACGAGATCGGTCGATTCGCAACTGCTACGGATAGTCAATATATGTTGCCACTCTACCCAATGACCGTAAGCCTTTAGAGTATTTTCATCCGAACGACATTCATGATATTTTCCACTGTTAGACTAACACTGCTGCCTTCACTGTGCCTACATTCTTATCCACCAATAATGCCGAGCTTGCCTGGCCGCAAGATCCCTTCCAGCCTTCGAACCCTAGCCCCGACCAAGTCCGTACAGATAGGCCCCGTCTCATCGCTCCCGCCTTTAAATGGGCTGCCCTTCCCAACCTTATTCCCAACGATCCCTATCTCTCCGGCTGGAACGCAACAATCTTTGAAAACGCTACCCAATATTTCAACCTGCCACCCGTTGTTTACGTTATGGATGGCGGTAATGGTATTTTGGATCCTGCTCGTGAAATCAAGCAACGTGTGAAGGCATTCTCATACTGCTACCGTATGACCAACGATACAAAATGGCTCAATAGGACATGGCTGGAATTACAGGTATGCCAGTCTCCCATTCTATACGTTCTCTCATACTTAATACTTCATGACAGAACGCTGCTGGCAATCTGACCGGAGGCTGGGGTCCTGCCAATTATACGAAGTGGAACCCTACACATTTCCTCGACACCGCTGAACTCACCGCTGCCTATGCTATTGGTTATGACTGGCTTTACGACAGCTGGACTGCGGATCAGAAATCCCAGATTATGTACACGATGATCGAATACGGGTTGAACAACGGTATCACCGCTTACAACGATGCCAATGACCCATTGTACTTTGGTTGGTGGAGAAACAACACAGAAGGAAACTGGAACTGTGTTTGCAACAATGGTCTCACCATGGGTGCTCTCGCTATCCTTGGCGATGATACCAGTGGCATTGCCCAACAGTTGCTCGGGATGACCGTCCAAAATGCATTGGAGAATTGTGCATTGGCTGTATCTAATGACGGAACATGGGCAGAGACTGCCAACTATTGGTACTTCGGTACCACCGGACACGCAGAAATGGCTGCATCGCTGGAATCCGCCACCGGTTCCACTTACGAACTTCTTGATGTTAACCCTAACTTCTACCGCACTGGTCTTTACCACATGTATGTGACCGGCCCAGGTTCACTCTTCAACTACGGTGATTGTGGACCAAACAAGTACTCCACCACTGCCAACTCCATTATGTTCTACGGCCAGCACTATAACCAACCTCAATATCAGTTGTTCCAACGTGACCAGGCTGATTCGGCCGATCCATGGAACATGTTCTGGTATAACCCCGCTGTTTCTGGTGCATTCTGGGACGGTCTACCACTGGATCATTCCTTCGACAACAGCACTGATCAGTGGGCAGCCATGAGGTCAAGCTGGACGGATGAGAATGCGCTATATGTTGCCATGAAGGCTGGCACGCTCCAAGGACACCAGACGCACAACGATCTTGATTGTGGTGACTTTGTTGTTGACGCTCTAGGTGTTCGTTGGTTCGGTGAGCTCGGATCAGGAGATTACTTGTCGGAAGGTTACTTCAGCAACGACGAACAAGACAGTCAGAGATGGTTGTACTACCGCAAGATGACTGAGGGTCAGAACACCATCTTGGTCGGCCAAGCCAACCAGAATGTGTTAGCCGCTCCGACCGTGCAATACGATTCTTCAGGCACAGCTCAAGGGTCCAGCACTGTCATGGACGTTCCGAACAATTCAACAGCTTACTTCGTCGCCAATCTTGCGAGCGCCTACTTCAATACGTGAGTTGTAGTTTTTTTGTATATGAATCTTTGCTCATAAATGATTTCAATCGTAGTACATCATTTTCACGAGGCGTGCATTTGATCAACGGACGCACGCAAGTACTTATCCAGGATGAGATCACTGCTTCAGCCTCGGTTATGTGGCGAGCACATACCAATGCCACTGTCACCATCGGCAACAATGGACAAACCGCTACCCTCACCATCGGGTCACAGTCTGTTGACGTCCAGCTGTTGAATCCTCCAGCAGGTGCTCAATTCACCACAATGGAGCCAGTCCGATTCTCGACCGACCCCCCTACTCCCCCTGGCTGGGAAGATCAACCCAATCCCGGTGTCACTGTACTTGCCATCAGTCTCCCTGCTGGAACCTACACTTTGGAGGTGTTGATCAACCCTAATTGGCCTGGATCCTCTGCGAGTTCATTCGTTACACCTAGCTCCGTACCTCTTGGGCAATGGTCGCTTACGAGTCACCCGTAATTGACAGTTTTTTATTACTTTCGATTGGCGAACATTTTGTTCAGATTTCTTGTCCGATTCGCAGACAATTCATACTTTTTTTGGATGTACGTAGCACTCTCGATGTGAGAATGGAGGCATTCGTTTGATCCCACTTAGATGTTGGTGTCGCCGTATTATACACAGTTTTAGTGTTGTAGTTTTCTAATGAGAACAATGCACAAAGGAGACTTGATGGAGACAACAATAGTGTGCAAATTAATGCGGGGCATAACAACGAAGCTCCACGATCATGTGGCCAATAGCTCGCTTGTAAATTGTAGTTGTTTGCAAGTAATAAGTATTATTATAAGTAATTTGTAGTGGGAGTCGGTTTGTTTGTTGGTTCGTTTCCTTGGCAGCGTCTTAACAACTCTCAACCTTCCGATCATCCCCCGCTAGCAAAACATTCCTTTACGCTACACCGACGCTCTTTCTTTTCCTTCTTTACACTTACACAGGACTCACAATCAAACAGTCACTTTGCCCTCAGGGCATCACCTTGAATTCTCGGTATGTCCACCAAATTTATCCAATTTCTTTAGACGTTCACTAATGCCCAGGCTCTGTTTTGCTCTCTCGCTTCTCTGAAACTATCACCTGCTGGGTCGCTCTTCTTGTCAACCTCCCGGTTTCCCATTGATATATATCTCATGATTTTAATTGTGACCGTTCCCGCGGATTACAGCCTTCCGACAACAAACTGAGCTTGTTCGAGCCTCGTCCTGCTTACCAGTCACGAAAAATCTCTTTCAATGGCTAAACTTAATCTGAAGCTCGTGCTCTATATCTCCCTTATCCTAACTCTGTCCATTTCCACGGATGCCAAAGACTTTGACGTCCATCGTAAAGACCATGTCAGCCTCAACCGTATCATGAAAAAGCGCGCCCCGGAGCCACAGGGTCTTGGCAACATCTTTGGAAATTCTGCCTCTAATCAACCTCCCAATGGAGCCCCTGCTGCCTCTGCAGCTTCGTCAGGCGCTGATACCCAGGCGGCTGCCAGCTCGACTACTGCTAAGGCGGAATCGTCGTCTACCGCTGCATCTGCATCTAGTTCGGGAGCGTCTTCTGCTGCGGTTTGTCTACTATTTTATTAGTTTTATCATCATAATTCTGAGCGTGTTTATATCAGACTACGTCTTCCTCCGGCGGACTCTTGGGCAGTATCCTCGGTCCCCTCAATCCATCTCCATCCACTACATCTACTTCATCGACCACTTCTTCAACCTCAACGACCGCAGTGCATACAACCGCTCCTCCTCCTCCTTCTCAAACCGTCGTGAATGGTCCTTCAGGGCCTTCTATCTACTATTATACAAGTGATGCGGCTCCATCGCCATCATCTTCGCCTACCACATCCTCCGGGACAATCACCCACACTGCTATGATAGTGCTTATAGTCATAGGTGCAAGCATTGGAGGTTCGGTAATTATTTGGACCATCATTCGCAAGTGGAAGTTCCGCCCATCGTCCAATTTCGAAGATCGTATGCAACCGATTGATTGGCAGCCGGGTAACGATGATGGTGGTGCCGCCGTTCGTCGCAACCCTTCCAACGCGTCGTCGTTCCATTCAGGCACCGGGCACATCGAGGACCACTTCGCCGCTCGCAACAAAGGACCTTACGGAACTGCTCCTTTGAACCCCATACCAGACCATGACTTTACAGCTGGCGCATCTGCTCTTGCACCAGTTGGTGGCTATGCTGATCTTGCACGCGGGCCTAGTCCACAACCAATGATGCAGGAGGCTCTCACTCGTGGACCCAGTCTCGCTAGTACACAATATCAGTACGATCAGTATGGTGTCCCCCTTCATCATGCAGGTTACAATGCACATGGGTACTAGGGAGGTCAAACCGAGTTTGTGGCCGACGGAAGGGAGGTTTTCTTGAGCAGTTGGAGCCCAATATTACGATATACAGCGGTCATTCTTGCATCCCATTTTGCTCACCATTTATCCTGTTTTATTCTTCATCTTATCCGTCAATATCACATCTGCTTGCTGGACGATGCAATCCGTCATTTTCTTTAGTATGAAGAGATTTGGTCATTTCACGACACACCTCATGCTACATATTTTGCCAATACCCGTCCCATCCTTTAATCAATTGATACCAAGTTATTGTACGTATACACGTCCTTATTCTTGTTCCAGCTGATAGGATATCGCGTCGACCAGCAGTGCTGTTTTTTTCTTGCCTTTTTCTCGCTTGGTCGAGTGTGTTCATCCGTGGAGATAGATGCGGACTCTTCGAACATTATGAATCATTTTTTGGTAGCAGAAAGTATGCATATATATTCCTGCGTGCTAGTTTATTCGGTACCCCCATACATAACTTCGGCATTACGGTTTTTCCATGTCCTAACCGCAACACCACCCAAAGGTACTAGTATCAACGATGCTGCTGCTATCCACCACCACCAATAAGGGTGCTTGTCAGCTTCGTTGGTATTCCGACTTGCTGAACGATCCTTCTGATCTCCATCATCGACGAGCTTGGTGTTTGCAAACAAAGCCTCAAGCCCAGTGGGCTTCTCAGGCGGATAAAACCGTTGCGGGCGCAACCACGAACCATCATTATGGGCACCAATATGTTTCTTCGTCGTGTCATTCTTTGACGGCGATGGGTTGGTAGGAGTCCAGTCCATCGCATTCTCATCTTCGTCATCGTCGATTTTGATCGGAGACGCAGGGGGTGGAATATTAGATAGCAATGATGGAAGTCCGAATACCGGATTACTAGATTGAACAACAGGTTTGGATGACAGGGACAGCGCAGCGAGGAAATCAGGTTCGCTTGTCGACATGAGCGCCGGACCAGGAGAAGGGCGCACACTACCATGTCGAGAAACGACCTCGGAGGTTGCGCGAGAGGGAAATCGGTTGCTCGATGTGTCAATCAAGCGCACTGGTGGCGGTTGCTTGACACGTAGTACAAAGAATGAGGTGGTGACAACCTGTCACGATGTAAACCAGAATGACTATACTAAATTGACAAAGAACGCACAGATAGCTCAAGAACAAGCGAGATAGAACAATATATACGGCTCCTGATCGATGTGGATTGTGAGACGAGGAGATAATCGTGAAGCGGAGAATAACGAGGTAGTGCGAATAGAGCAGTTGTCAGCAGTCGAGATAGCCAGGCGAAGATTTGAAGAGTCTGCGGTAAAGTTGAACTCAGAAATAGAAGCGGATTGGAAAAAATCACAGCATACGATGTAGAGATTCTTGCCCTGTACCCGAACGTCACGGCCTTGTATTCGGGCTCGTCGAAATGAGTAGTACGTCGGATCCCAAGCAGTCCAAAAAATTGACACTAAAGCAAAGGCAGGAAGTGCAGGAATAACACTATTCATGAAAGTAGGAGGTGCCCAATCCCATATAACTAAGAATAACCAATTAGAGGTCATGGATATACAGGTTTGATGAACTTACCGATGGAGTGGGCTGTTAGTGTCATCGCCAGCGTAGTGACCCAAAGGAACCCTCTTATTCTCCAGGCAGTTATATGGGCCTCTAATCCATCTCGCTCTCTACCAGTGCCCGAGACTTGTCGCCGCCGTTCCTTTCCTTTGCTCTCCTGCAACCAACCACCAAGAGCCTGCGTCCGTGCCATGTGATCCTTTTGCTTGATTTCCTCTTCCACTGCAGGAAGACACTCTGCGCAAACTGGAGGATACCGGGTGTGCAAGGAGTCGCGATATTGAGGGAGCATCTCGAGGCGTTTGGCGTAATCTGGGTGCTGTTGTGTGTCCAATCTTGAGAAATCGAGACAGCAAAAGCAGAAAAACACAGCTTACATGTGGGGGCGGGAGATAATTAGATAATAGGTTAATCAACAGCATTTGGTTGGTTTGGCAAGTGTGGCAGAACTGCCCTCTGCCATATGATGAGGGAAGACGATCCTTGCTGGGAGAAGCTACAAAGTTAAGTTCGACACCGTAACACTAACACCCCATAAGACAGCGGACCCACCTCTCTTCGCAAACGATTTTGCGTTCATTGCTTCATCATGCATGGCAGGTTCGTCCGATAAGATTTCGCCATTGGCGTCAAACCGATTCAAGCAGCTACAGTGTGGACAGCGAAATGAACGAGGGTTCGCTGGAGAAGGGGTTATGGAGGACTGACAGAAAAAGCAGGAAACATTACTGCTCCTGCGAAAGAAAGGTGGCATTTAGCACACACTGCGGTTGAGTAGGCAGTTGTTTAATGTGTTGGAATTACTAATGAGTGAGTGTTGCAGGTGGTCTGTTTATAACTATTTGCCATTTTACAAGAAAGGAAATGAACGTCAGTGGTGGGCCTTTTGTGTTCCCGATCTACCTTTGGGATGTCTGTAACACCAACACCATCCTCACTCCGCGGTCAAGTTATTTTACAGCCATCGTATTTTACCTCTTCTGCTTATGTTTATCCATGCCGCGAAGATATAAACACCCTCATTAATGTGTACACAGAACATTATGCAAAATTTCATCCATCTCGCCCTTTTGCTTTGTTTAAAGACATTTGGCAGGCCCGAGGATGGACTTGGTTTCATTTCAAGGTATTTGATGCACGCTCGAGAGACTCATTCTTAAAAAATACAATGAGGCTGTTCTCAGGTATGTTTATGATCGTCTCTGGATTTTGCGTGCTCACATCCGGCTAGAGCGTCTTGTGCAGACCGAAGCACCTCTGAACAGAGCAGTTGCTTTGTTCAGTGTTTATACATTTTATTATACTCAACCTTCTGCATCTGCGCCGCCATTACATTCCGTTACTCAGTTCCCGATATCCATGGGTGAGCCCATGCTGACTGGATGTACATGGACGTTTGCTAAGTATTTTTTTGGCTCAGATCTGTACCAATGCATGTTATCCCTTCCTGACACCATGAATACAGAATTCCTTTTCCCGCTTCGACCACACGTCGTATATGTGCTCTCGGCTTTGATCAAGTCCCGCATCTTCCAAATTCTGCCAGCAACTAAATTGAACAGTCTTAACCCACACGATCTCCCAAGAGAAATATATGTGCCCGATAATTACGATACCGGAGAAGAATCATACACTGGACAATCCTCCAGTGCGCCGAAAAAGAAAGGTCGACCGACAAAGCGCGACAAAATCAGGAAAGCCAAGGATGCGCTCGCGGCTTTGGACAAGTGGCTTGAGAGGACGACATATACCTATCAACCTCCACATACTCCTGAAGTCATGGAAGCGCCCTCACCCATTACCACTCACATGTTGTTGTCCCACCCTCCAACCACGACGCGAAATAATTATCGCGCTCGAAAATCGAATCTGCTGGATGTGGTCGATCCACTCTATCCACCGGGGGAGGGATCTGGAGAAGCAGCTTTACGCCGAGCCAATGCCGCCGTTCTCGCCCGCTTGAAAAAGATAGACGAGGAGGCAGCTGCAAAAGGTTTAGAGGTTGGGGGGGAAGGTGGGGAACGGACAGGGTTAGGGAGAGTAGAGCAGGCAGCTGGTGAGTTGGGCAAGAGCCTGGCGCCTGGTGGGCGAGGCGGCCTTCTTGGATTGTTGGAAGGCGCCGGTATCGATGAGGCCACGACGGAAGGGGACTGATATCATTCACACCGAGCGCCGTAACATTGTGGAGCGAGAATTGTACGGTGAATTAATTTGGCAGGCGTCTTATTGCATTGGGCGTGTCCCGCCTGTTATTGGCTGTTTCTGATGTTGTACAAAAATAACAAGGGCCAACGGTTGTATGGTAGGGTAAAAACAGCACAAGCACCGGATAACTTATATGAGTTCCCACGGGTTCATCACGACGGATTCCATTATTGTCCGCAGTCAGATCCGGATACTTTCCCTGCCGTTTCTCTCCCTTGACTCAACTTTTCGAAAGACTTACTCTGTACACTAATATCGTCTATACCAGAGTATTGCCTGTGCAAACAGACATCCTTGTCGCTCTTTTATCTTCACTGAACATCCTTCTCAATTCTTTTCATGGCCTCACTCGGTCCTGATACCCAAAGACGTTTCTATGCGCAGGCAGGCTCAGATGCCCCGTCTACCACAAATCTTCTTCCCCCATCAGCAAGGGGCCAACAAGGCGTGCAGGCTGCGTTTGTGCGAGGCCCCCAGCAATTAAGAACAATGCCAAGTTCAAATTCATTGGTACATAGCGTTAAATTGACTCCACTCTTCGATCACGCTTACAACCGACCTTCCTTTTCAATAGAGTCAGTCGCCTTACACCAATGCAGCCGCCGGCCGGTCATCTGTGTCGCAAGGACTGTCCTTTTCCGACAAAGTAGGTCTTTCCTATCTTTTGATATCACAATCTGACCCAAGTTCACTTTGCCACGCACACTTGTTACGTCTATCCATCGTCTTTTAGTTTTCTCTTTCTCCTGATCCTTCGTCATGGGGTGCCGACATCTCCCCAAACCACCCGGAACCAGATGACTATCTACACAACCCAGACCCCCGAAGAGATCGAAAGAATGATCGGGGTGGTAGCGTATTCACTGCCAGAGGCCTTGCTAACCTTGGCTGCTTGGTTTTCCTCGTCGTGGGGCTCGTCACCCTTTTGTGAGTACTATCGTTCCACTTTTCCAGCCTGTCTATAAAGCTATCCACTAGTGCGGGTTATCCTTTGATATCCTTTTTCACAAAGCATTCTCTTTCGACTTCCGGAGGATTTAATTTTGGTGGTATCAATAGTAGCGGCCAGGTATGTCTTCACACACAATGACATGCATCATATCGTTTAGGATACTGCTGTTGCAGCTACCAACAATACTGAACAACTATGGTCTGATTGACGTTGAGACACCACAATCAGCTCATACCATCAATTCGTTTGCGGATGGCTCTGAATGGACACTAGTATTTAGTGATGAATTTAATCAAGACGGAAGAACCTTTTGGCCTGGAGACGATCCCTACTGGGAAGCAGTGAACCTTCACTATTGGCAGGTGAGACATTGCCCTTGCTCTATGTATTTTCTGTTCCTCACATTGTACGCGACTGTAAGACAAATGATCTGGAATGGTATTACCCTGAAGCGATTACAACCAAGAACGGCTCCCTGGAAATCACCATGTCCGAAAAGGAAATCAACAACTTGCAGTACCAGAGCGGTCTCTTATCAACGTGGAACAAGTTCTGCTTTACAGGTGGTATGGTCCAGGTATCCGTCAGCTTGCCAGGCACAAACGATGTTCCCGGTATGTACTCGATGCTATACTGATTCTATCTTTCTCACTTCAAATGGTATCTAGGACTATGGCCAGCAGGTAAGAACATGAAGAATATTAATGGCTATCAGTGACTAAAATCATTCTGTAACTTGCCAGTGTGGACAATGGGGAATCTTGGCAAGTAGATCCGTTCACCTGTGGGTGCTTATTAACTTTCATCAAAGGACGAGTGGGTTATGGCGCAAGTCTTGAAGGAATGGTAAGTTGGTAGTCGTAGGGAGTAAACCCATGGTTGACAATTTTTATCGCAGTGGCCTTATTCCTATGATGCTTGTGACGTCGGCACAGTAAAAAACCAATCAGTCAATGGTGTTCCAGCCGCTGCTCTGGAAAATGGTGATCCGTACAACGGGGATGTGTTATCATATCTTCCTGGACAACGATTATCTCGATGCACATGCAAAGGTGAATCCCATCCTGGTCCTGTCCATGCCAACGGCCAATACGTTGGTCGGTCCGCACCGGAAATCGATATCTTTGAATCCGAAGTAAGTCTCCTTAATCTTATTTCAGCAACTACGAAATTTATCCCGAATAGATCACTTCACTTGGCCAAGTTTCTCAATCAGCCCAGTGGGCGGTGAGTTCTCAGATGCCTCCCCCCTTCCATGTCAACTAACGGCGCAAAACTTTCAAGCCAATGAATGCTGCTTATGTGTGGAAAAATACCAGCAACAACTTCAACATTCCGAACCCTGACGTCACTGAGCTTAACCCTTATTATAGCGGTGGCGCGTTCCAACAAGCTACATCAGGAGTGACCAACACAAGTATGACATCTTGGTGTGGACCACTCCAATCAATGCTGATCTTGATGCAGATCAGAGCTGTTATACCGGAAATACCGGATGCTTCGCGACATACGGGTATGAATATCAACCAGGTACGTTCACATATGCCACTTGGTCTGCGGGTTCTGAACCAATGCCGCACGTAGGTTATGCAAACAATAGTGGGGTGCGCGAACATAGCATGGGGACTGACACATTCCATCTAACCAATATCACTTGCAGTACATCAGCTGGATTACGAATGATGAAGTTGCTTGGACATTGGATGCGGGTGGCATGGCTGCAGATGACCTCACTGAGATCTCAGATAGGCCTGTTTCACAAGAACCAATGGTTAGTGCATCGACGTCACGATGTTTTGACTTTGACTGATTCTTCGCACAGTACTTGATTGCGAATTTGGGGATGTCAAACAATTTCCAAGTTCCCGACTTTACCAAATTACAATTCCCCGCAACCATGAGGATTGACTGGGTTCGTGTTTATCAACCCTCGGATGCTATCAACATCGGATGCGACCCAAAGGATTTCCCGACTGCAGCTTACATCAACGAGTATGTGCTAACCGTGCTCTGAGTCTGCCTGTTGTCACTAATGCCTAATGTTCTTATTGTAGATACCTTGAAGCCTATAACAACCCCAACTTGACGACATGGCAAATTGATTACGGCCAACCGTTCCCGAAGAACAGTTTCTTAGGAGAATGCTAGGGTTGGCTAAGTTTATACCGGTCTATTTTATTTGTTTCGGTCGATTAGCAGGACTAAATTTACGCGACTACTTGCCCCTTCTGTTGACACATTCAATCTGTCCTTTATGTGTTCTGGTCACTCATTCGTTCATGTACTTGCCGCGTATGTTTTCTTCTGTTTAACCTCATTCGTACGCTATTGCGTGGGGAGCCCTCCTTCCTTCACAGGTCATCCCATTGGCGTTATCTTTCATCTGTAGAGTTGACCTAGCTTGGTTAAATAATCGGTCTCAAATGAATCACAAACTAAATGGCGAATCTGCAACCACTATTGACACTATCTCTCCATAATTCCAGTCAACGTTGTCAACAGTACAAGTATAATATTGAACAGAAATATAGCTTGTTGAGAACTTCCTTGTTACATAGCTAAAATAAACATGATATATGCGGTGATATATTGGAGACGTTATGTCCGATGGCGAGCATCGAGAAGAACCTGGAGTTTTCCCAATGTCCGTTCCAAGGTTATTATACCCCCTGTCGTTAAACGCGGAACAGCAATGTCTTGTTCGGCCTCCACGACGTTCGGGCTGAGCTTACTCTTTTCAACGAGCTTCCGAGAGTCCCTCAGTACTTTTTCCAACCTGCCGTTTGTATAGTAGAGCCATTCGAGCTCGTTCGTCAAATCCCCAAGGGGAACTTCAAGCGCACGGCGTACGAATCCCCGTGATAGGACAAATGCTTTTTCACTGTATAAGCGACTGGAACACGTTCGTGAGGAGATCAGCGTCTGAGATGGTGTTGCGCTCACCTGTTGACCATTCCTTCTTCAGTACCCCTCAGCTTCTCATATGCTGGCTCGCAGAACCACCTTGTATCATTGGATTTAACTCATATATAGCGATGACACAGAATCAAGACGTACGGCTCTTTCACAAGTACCAGTCCTTGTATGGAAACAAAGGCCTGAAGCAGTGACGAACGAGCTGCACTCCAGGTCTCGCTGCGGTCTCCAGCCCAGGTTCCAAGTATGGACAAACAGACTTTACCTTCTTCGTAGAGATTCCTTTGTTGAAAATAAAACTGTTAGTATGCGAAGCCCCCATTGCTTTATGCTTATTCTTACTCACGGATTGACTAGCAGGTAAGATTCCTGACGTGTGAGTGTGGTGTAGGACGAAGAAACGAGCGTGACCAACCTCGTCCGTTCCCGTTAGTCCAACTCAAAAAATGAGCAATGGGAGGGCTCTGAGGAAAGTTTGAATCGAGCATCCAATCGATGACAAAGGGGGCATCTTCGTAAGGAGTGTTTTCTGGTCCAATTATGAGACATCTAAGGAGGTCTGCTCTGTCTTCATATGCACGAACAATGATGGAGTCTATTTAAGAGTGAGGAAAGTAAATTATGTCATGAATATCGCCATTCTACACACCTGGTAAGCTGCTCGATATGGCGCGATATTCCTTGCTCATCCGGGTCAAAAATTGCCTCGAAGGTTGGCCTGGCTTGGTTGCATGGAAGGCATGGTCAATAGGTGCGGATGGCAGAATTTCGAAGCGCTTCCATGAAGTCTCGTGTTCGTCAGTATGTGGGTAAACTGCATTATCTTCACCAGTAAAGTCGGACGCATTGGTCCTCGGAGTGGGCGGTGACGCAGACAATATTGAAGCAGAATCAGCCATGTCCGGGGTCACATTTCTGGGTGGTGCCATCGGTGTATCAAGGTTGACGACTCGGTGTGCCTCGTCAGCTTCCTCCCAGGGAGCGTCTACCTCCATAGCTTCGTCTTCATCAGTCTCTTCCCAGTCGTCGTCGTCGTCATCGTATTTGGTATACTGCCAGATGCCGCCCTCATCTTGAACCCAGATACCTTCATCATGATCGTGATCATGATCATGGTTGTGGTCATGAATGTCTTCGCCTTCAGACATACCATCGTCCCAGCCATCGTCTTCAATTTGCTCTAAGCTATCATAGAGCTTTGTAAGACGGTTCAGAGAATATCGTTCAACCTTCTTGTTGGGATGCGTGACTTGGACCGAACCGTCCAGCAACAGCTGAAAATGACAGATGCCCGCTAAGTTACGACTGGACCTAATAAAAATAATGGACTTACGTTAGTGACTTCTCCGACCCATGATAACGAGCTATGAGCTTGCGAGGGTTGCTGGACGTGATACACAGATCCCTTGCGCTCAGCCGCTACGCGACTTCCCAGATCAGCCATTTCACGTCTCCATCCACCTAATTCACCATCAGATCGAACGGGGGATTCGCGAACCCAATCTTCGATTTCACCGATTCTGGGCACTCTGGGAATTTTATAAGAATTGGTTGAACTCTCCGGATGTATGAATACGATATCTCCTCGTCGAACACCCAGTCCGTGAATATGGGGATGGGTAGTTGCAGAAGCCCAATCACTCATCCCATTTGGATCTAACTCGAGGACAGACACCATTTCAATTTCACCAGTGTCTGAAAATCGAATTTTGGCGACTCTGTCAGTTGAGTTGACAGATTGGACAACCGCTGCCCTCGTTTGATCTTCGCTCTTCCAGAAAACATGATCTCCGGGCCTTGATTATGTTGGCAGCTGTGCCAAAGGAGAAACGAAAATGGACTCACCAACAATCATACTCATCAGGATTCAGGTACGGTATAAGCTCCGTCGATTGCAATGTTTCGGTCGTACCATCTTGCCAGAGCACATGCGCAGTTGTTCGTGTTTCCTTTACACAAAGCGTTTGCACGGTTACTTGGCCGAGCGGATCAAAGATATGGCCATGTCTAGTGGTAGGTACGTTTTCATCACTGTTATTCAAAAGCACCTTGTCTCCTACACGAATGTCATCTGATTTCGTTCGGATTACCGTCAGCTTCGAAAGATTCTCTCCGTACCAAAACCGTTCCGGTCGCTTTTTATTTTGTGCCGCAGATGGGTCGAGCTACAGATCACGAGCTTAGAACAGGTCATCTCGGAAAAGATCAGTTTGGAACCTACTCTTTGATTGACTGCTAGCCAACAAATTGCAAGCACAGTACGGTTTAACTCCACGACGGTGTCATCACGACTGGGTAAGGGAGCACCATGGGCAGAATAGACTCCTTGGAAGTTTACAGGGTCTGGGAGAATTTCCTGGCAAATCCAGGGCGTTAACGACAACAATACCGTATTTACGCTGAGGATGAGGTCTTACCATGCCCTTATCACCCACAGTTACACGCGAACCAAGTTCAGGAAGTCGAACGAGGGAACCAGAGGCTTCTACAATCAATTCGTCAAACAGCTTTAAGAGGGTAAGTCTTCGATCAAACCCATTCTAACGTTGAACACACCTCGATAACCTACAGACATGTCAATGGAGGGTTGAACATGAAGGCAGAAAGTCAACATACCTGCCCTATCCAATCGTCAAATATGACATAGTCTCCGGCGTCAATATCACAAGAGTGGTGGAGTTCGTGTACGTTCTTCCAGCCTTCCACAAGGTCTCCGTTGATCGCGTGGGCGAGACTGGTCATTACATCTATGCTAGTAACGACTCCAGACCGCAAGTCGTCTATACTGCGTTTGCAGTAGTCGCCTGGCAGAAATGTTCGGTCTACTAATACATATTCTGATTCTGAGACGATATCGCGGAGCCCGCTTGGCAGAAATAATATTCCGACTTCTCCTTGCATTAATGGTCTCGTCAGCGGGTCCATGGGGGGGCCGACCGGAGGAAGATCTTCGGCATCATGCCAACACCTCTACGAATGAACGTTCACATTAGCAATCCGTCTTGAGGTAGCAGGACGAGAAAACGCACCATAATAATTCCATAAGTATCTGAAGAATCTGACCTTCGAACAATATCTTCTTGATAAAACTGTTGTAATTCCCAGAGTCAATCTAGTAGTTTTTGGAAATGCTATCTGTAATCACCGACTAACCTTTGTAGAAGACTTCGAGCTAGTGGCGGTCATTGCTCGCCAATTTCAGAATTGCCCTTGTTCTCGTTAATGATTTATGGATCTGATGAAAGCAAAGGAAATGGCGAGAAGAGAACAAGGTCTAAAGACCCACAGTGCGGCATACTTGCAGTAATCACCGTCACGTGTGAAAGTCAATCAACTACTATCTATCAATTCCAGTGATTGGCTATCCTTGTTATTCACTTACCACAACGTAGGAAAGGCCGACATTGGTTGCTTGTATCCATCACACGCTCCCGCTAAACAATTCTGATGGCTGATAGCTTTTCATATATTCCCTTGGAAATCGTTCTAAGGATCCTCTCGTTCTTAGACTTCCGATCGTTGTTGGTTTGTAAAAGCGTGAGTTCATTGCACATGCAAATCCCACTTTGCTATGCGCATCAGTTGTTACATCATGGCCATGATATCTCATGCATACCCAGATTTGTCGCCTTTTCCATACTGTTATCGAAGGCGATGCATCGTTACAATACACCATCGAATTATCCGTGGCAGGTTTGGACGACGGCCCTAACAGTCCACAAGGTCCTGCTGACCGTTTGGATTTATTGAGAAAGCAGCAATCTGGCTGGAACAACTTGGACTGGACGGACTTTAAGATTGTTCCCAGGCCAGGCGGTGGTCTATGGGAGCTTTGTGGTGGGGTCCTGGCACAGTCCACCAACTCTGGCACACTTGTTTTTCGCCAACTGCCATCACATTATCGTGGAATAACGGAGAGGCAATGGGAAGTTGACATATCTGATATCCCTGTAAGGGATTTTACCATGGATCCTTCACAAGATCTATTGGTACTTGTAGAGTGTCCTCGGCTGCAGTAAGTACTTTCCCTCATAATCTGTTCAGTGTACTTGGCTAACTCCTATTAGGACATTTACGCAGAACGCATCTATGTTTGTTGGAATTCATTTGCGCACTCTGTCTGATAGAATTGGAAAGCCACATCCAATGGCTGTCCCCTCAGGAGTCATTGTTCACAATGCGGATATCCGGGCAGGTCGATTATCATTCGTAATCCAAGTGTGTGGCGAGCACGTAGCCATTCACTTCGTTAGCAGTTTTCTCAATAGTTCGGCCGAATCGCAACTCTGTATTTGGAACTGGAAGAATGGTAAACTAAAATTGGTGCGTATCAGCATGGTCGCACCTTTTTGAGAGTACTAAGGCTTCGATGTGGAAGGCGCTTGACAGACTGAAAGGGGGGAATTTTGCGTTCCTCGATGAGCGACATGTCTTGATTGGGGACACATTTGCTTCAAATGGAAATCTTGCCCAACCTCGTCTTATCATCCTGGACATTGAACGGATGCCAACACCACGGGTCGCTGTCGACGAAGTGGATTACGTTTGCTCGTTCCGTCTTCCACCATTCACTCGTGGAACAAGAGCTTTTGATTTGCCAATCCGGTGCGATCCCTCCCCAGTTTGGAAACCAAATCCCGAAAATCTATTTCCCTTTGCAACTGCTCGTCAACACAGATTATATGTCATAACCATGTGGCTTAGCAATGGTATAGGCATTGTGTCATATGATCTACTGGTACCTTCCGAAACGTTTTTGTCTCGTATACACCGCGTTAGCCTCGAAATGGGTCCTCAAAATTTTACCTGGGATGAGTGGGGACCCATGGGCTCTCGACTCATACTCTCCCCCGTACGTTCAAACGTTTGGGTATGCTATGTGTTCGGCACAAAATACGTCTCTCTGCAGCTCCCAGCAGATGATGATGCGGAACATCCCCCAAACAGCTGCATCATTGAAGTGTGGGATTTTAATCAGCTGGCGCTAAAGAGGGATATGTCTGCAGGGAGGTATACGGATGATGGTTATGTTGGGGAGAATACGAGCGACACAAATAGGAGCTGGTTTTTTGCCAAAGATGTTTGCACAAGCCTTCCATTTCGCGTCAGCACTCGGAATCTGTCAGCGGTTTTCCCTACAGGGAGGTTTGAGGAAGCCATGTGCAGCGAAGACAGCATAATCTTGGTTGATGTACGTTCTCCTATTCTGCGCCGATATTGCTGTTCGTGGCTGATGTGTGCGATCGTCTGCAGTCAGTGGCCCGTAAATTTGGTATTCTGACATTTTAAGAAGCCACCCGAATTGAAGCCGTGGGTCACCATCAGCACATCATCTCACATCATCTGCTCAACGCCCTGCTTAATAACTGACCTTGCTGGACCTTGCTGTAACGTGCATACGCATCTCGGACGTTATTTCCGGACGATGTTGACGCTCATATCCGATCGGAAACATCCTTGTGGGAGATCAGCCCCAGGAGATTGGATGCGCCACCAGTGTATAATCTGTTTGCTGCGATTGGTGGAAGAGCAAGTAGATGACGGGTAGTTGTGCTACACGGGCTCCGAGTTTGAGAGGAACGGATATGTTCTAGCACTGGAACCCAGCGAATGGTATCCAGCCTGTTGTCTGTCTAGGTGTCAGTCAGATAGTATCTGTGCCGTTATGTATGGATGTGTACGAGTTATAAAATCTGAGCTATTTTCGCAAATCGGAAGTCATCGATTGGGTGGCAAATATGACTGACGCCGGACGAGCGTTTTATTGCCAATGGGTTGGAGTCTGCTGATTTGCAAAGTGTTCCTGTAGACCAACAACAGCAACTGGTGGCAATTCAACCTCAAGGCTCTACAGCTTTTACTGCGATCCACAGCTCTGGTAACCCTTGGAATTTCTCTTTTATACAGCAGTACAAATGTTTTCGGCGGAATGACTCACTTGAACTCGCATAAAAACCTAGCCTCTTTGCCTCTCGCAACAACCTCCCACCCATCCCACCTTTTCTGACCCTGGTCTCACTCGAAATGATATCTCATTCTGCTTTGCATGGCACTCATGCTATGGCCTCAGCAGCTCTACGAGCCCGCCGATCCCAGACTTTCAAGGCTTTCTATGCTGTATGTAACTTTTTCGTTGGCTGGCCGATATGCTCAGGAGAATATATCGTAGACTATTCGAAGCATTCGGAATCATGCCCCCGTGGAAACTGAAGATTTAGGACCGTCAGAGAATGTATGTACTCTGAGATTTCACCTGATCACCATCACTCAGTTGTATACAGGACTTCATTTTATCGATTCTGCGAGCCAACCCTTCCTTGCGCGATACAAGATCCTACTTGGCATCTTTCGGTGTTCGCCCACAGCCAATAAAACCGATGCAACCTGTAATTCCATCCAATGCTCTCGAACTCCCACCTCCTGTATCGATACAAACGCCTAAAACAGTAGTTCCTCAAAAACAAGCGGAGCAGCCTAAACCTACCCCAATAGTTTCCTCCATTTTGAACCCGGTCTACAGGCGCACAGCCCTTGTCAAAATACAAGGACCTTTTACGGATGTACAACTCGATAGCATAGCCAGGGGCATGGTCTACCTTGAAAAGCTTGGTCTTGTCAGTGTCATCGTCATTGAGAACGATCAGCTTGTCCGAGGTGAAGAAGGGGAACGCTCAGCAATTGTTGAAGAGACGATGCGTGTGGTAGCCGCTTTGGAGAATCAAGGCGCTAAAGCTCGCCCTGTTCTGGGTACAGTCGTCCGCTTGGGCCCCAAACCTGGCGAGAGCGAAGATTCCCAAGACTTTGTTCCTCCTGAGGCACACGTATACCCATCGGACCTTGTTCCTCTCCGGTCTGCCCTCCGCGCTGGCGAAATCCCAGTACTTCCCCCCTTTGCACTTGATTCGTTCTGCAGATCAGTACGGGTAGATGCGAATGACGTGCTCGGCGCTTTGGCACGAGGGATGGTGGAAGCGGCCGCCCTTGATGGTGCTGATCAGCCCAAGCAAGGGGAGGATTACTCAGAAGATATCAATCTCGTTCCCTTGCGACTCATGATAATCAATCGCGAAGGTGGTGTCCCATCGTATGCACGTGCAGGTTACCCACATCTCCTCATCAATCTCACATCGGAACACGACTTCATCCGAGACACTTTTGATCCGGCCTGGGAGAAGGAGAAACCCACAGCCATGTCCAATCTATCCCTGGCACGAACGTGTTTGGCTTACATGCCTCCGACTTCTTCGGCGGTCATGGTTTCTCATCGGTCCCCGAGCTCACTGATCGCTAATTTGATCACCAACAAGCCGGCTGTAAGCTCCAGTCTACCTCATGCACTTCTGCAAGGAAACCGCAAACTCACACCTCACACGCCAACACTTCTCCGGCGCGGGCTGCCAATCCAAGTTATCCGAAACTCTGCTGATATTGATAAAGCGAAGATGTCCTATCTATTGGAAAACTCTTTCCAGAGGACCCTTGATGAAGAGGCGTTCTACAAACGTCTGGAGAAGAGCCTAGATTTTGTAGTCGTTGCCGGTGACTACGCTGGAGCGGCTATCGTCACTAACGAGCCATCTCCAGAATCCTCTGAAGAACCAATATCGTATCTGGATAAATTCGCCGTCTTGCCTAGCCATCAGGGAGATGGTACTGTTGATTTTCTATGGGTTGCCTTACACGACGAATCATTTGGTCTTGGTCTTCCTTTCTCAATCAATCCTAATGGAGGGAAAGAGGGCAAAGGTGAAGGAAGAGACCTCGTTTGGCGCAGTCGAGCCAACAACCCCATCAATAAGTGGTACTTTGAACGCAGTACCGGCCACATGCGCATGGGGTCTTGGGTCCTTTTCTGGTGCGATGCTGAGAAACGGCTAAAGACTGAGGAGGGCCGCCGTGCCAGTGCTGGATTATCGTACGTTGAAGGGTGGGAGAGCGGAAGATTATCGAAGTGGTCTAATGTTATCACGAAAATTCCATCTGCTTGGAAATAGATAGATCTGCATTTCATCGTAACCGCATTGTATACCAACCCACAAATTATCTTTATGCTGAAATATATATTTATAACGAGCACAACCTGCCGCTTCAATGGCTTGACCTTCTTTTCTTTCGCTTAGTTTTCTTTCGTGGAGGTGAAGGTGATGAAGTTGAAGTAACAGTTGTGATGGAGATGTTGACATTTTCCTTCTTGATAGATAATGGGGGGGGCAAGTCACCTACTCGTTTCCAAGGTCTGTAATTCCCTTCGCCGTTGGAAATGACCTCGACCATGCGGGTGACACCGGCAACAACTTTCTGGCGGAAACCTCCCATAGTCCACTGATCAATGTTCCGTACGAGGAAATAGACTCGCAATATGTCGCTTGGCTCGTCTAATACCCATTCGTGAAATATGTCATCCCGTGAATCATTTGGTGAGGTAGGGTAAGGGGCAGATAAAACGTTCTGGAAGCGAATAGTTTCATACATGAGGGGGACAGTGAAGTTACGGATGATATCTTACAGGTTTGCCTTCAACTTCCTCGCACCAGTCAACATGGGCTCTAACTGTGCCATTGGCCCAGATCAACCCAATCACCGGAACCTCCACATGCAGTGAATGAAGATGGCGCACAGCAGCTGCTGTGGACATTCGGTTTTGCCGAAATGCGTCATCAAGCAACGAGTGAACTGGCTTCTTATCTTCCCAGAAGCTGCTAATGAATTCGAACCCTGGCATATCAGGAAGCTGCGCACAAGGGGTACTCTGATACCGGAATGAGGAGCCTCTTGCAGAGTTCCCAGCACTGACGATTGCTGGATGACTCTTTAAGACTTTGTACGGTGATTTGGCGGAATGAGAAAGAGAGCGTGTCACAGAAGCTGGAAGGAAGATGGCGCAATCCGGAACGGCGCTCTTTGTGTTGAGCACACGGGGCACGTCTATTCCATGTTCGAGAGTATCGCATGGTTGAGGGAGAGAGATAGTACACTGGACACTGATAATTCTTTTAGTCAGTTTCTCTGTCTGGAGAAATGTCACGAACCGGTAAGTACTATCTCGAATGGCGGGACTGCGGAATACGTTGTAACTGAAGGGGTTTATAAGCACTTGACCGTATTCAACGACAAGACATTTACACGTTGGCTACGTAGTCTGCTTCAGACCACTTTTCCTTGCGGTCTCTCATTTGACGCAAACGTTTCCAAGCCAAGAAAACGACAGCGATCTCTTCGAATAGCTGATTGTTTTCTTGGTCCTTTGCTTGAGAAGAGAAAAGTTGAGGTGAAGCTGCGTGAGCATTTCTCAAGAATTTAGAAAAGTCCAAAGTGCATCTGAATGGCTGGGGAAGTGTATCTCATCAATAGATTTTGAAAGCTTAAATTTGAGTGGAGTCTACCTTCTCTACCCAAGACAATGGAAGCTTCTGGTCTGTGCAGAATATTGTTGCCACATCAGCCTTGAGCTGGTCTGGCACATCACTGTATGAGACTTGTTCGCAATTTTGATAGGTCGTCCAAGTCTCAAAGTTGGCCAAATTTCGAGCAATCCTGTGATGATAAAATAACATTGTTTGTGGACATTTCTACATCATATCAAGATAGACACCATACTCCGACGCCGAGACAGACCGAGAGTGAGAATTCGGTTTCTGCGGCCGTTTGGATATGGATGGCTGGGTTGGCATCCTGAATCAGAAATGAATATTCCTGTCTGGAAGAAAACCACTGGCAGGTCGCAGCGACAAAGTTTTAGTCAAAAAAAATATGAATGCTGGACAGCAAGACGTAGAAGTTCGTGTATAGACGTGAATGATCGTAAGCAAAATAACAAGGCTCATTTGAACGAGTTAATGCATATGAGCATGAGGTTGCTTCCCCACGATCTGCAGGGTCGAAATTCGAACCAGTATTGCCATACTTGGATGAGTTCAATGAATGATCATCGCGGAGTTCAGCCATGTGAGGCCACGTGACCATAGACATTCTCTGTCCTCAACCGTGTCCTGTCCTGTTAGATCAATGCTCTTAGATCGGACACCAACTCATTAACTTATTAACCCTTCGACGCTTCTGGGATTTATAAAGCGCACAATTATCCAAACGTGTATTCGTAGAAGAACCCTGCCGTGGGGGACCTTGAATTCTCTAATCGGATTTGCTTTCACGACACGAATTCTAAACAGCGCATTGGAATCAACTGACCATAGTACTTGGGTGCTATCTGAGACGCTCAGTCCCAATAGTTTCCGCTTGGGAAGTAAAAACACTTTTGTCTTCCTCCGAGTCGACGTCATCGTAGCCCAATCATGTGCAAACTTTCAGTCATTTGGTTCTCCAGCTCGAACCCTCCCCACCCTAGTTACCATCCGCTATAATGGTGCATCTCTCCTGATGCTCTAGATCGTGATGAAAATATGATTGAAAAGAAATCCCTATTATACCTTGTGATGTACTACGCGTCCATCGTAGACAATCAGCACAGAATGATAATATACCACTTAATCAGTCGAGCTATCAGTTGATGGGCTCTCCCTTTCAATGGGGCAGTGTGTCTACTTTCTTCTCTACTGACTGGCATTGATTTATAGTCACACCAAGGTTGACCTCGATTGACCGCTTGAAACTTGTTTTCACCCGCCATGATGCGAAGTGCTGAAGTTCCGAGTTCGTGAATCGGTGTGATCAAAAGTATACTACAGAGGGGATTGGGAGGTCGATTGACAAGCGACAATGCATCGATGGTACGCCGTCAAACTATGGGCGAGTCAACTGCAAGTCACTGGCATCGTTTTCTTGGTGGTAAGTCCCTGAGTGCCAGAAATGGCCGGCTGACTAAAGCTGGCGCCACCCAGCGATGCAAGTCTCGGTGCAGCTGCAAACTAATCTGTGCCCTCTTCATCCTCATATACATACCCCAAATTCTCCTTTTCATTTCTTGCCTCATTGCTGGTGCTGGTTTCTCAAAAATATCTGCTTATCCGGGCATATTCTAGCAAAAAATGCTTTACGATCCAACGACAGCGCTTCACCTAAAGCCTTGGCTCGTCCGGACGCTGGAGCCAATGTAAACTTTCTTTTCAATCTATCCTTGCACTCGTTATCCTGACTTATGTTCTGTAAGATGCGACGCCGAGCCAGGAGCTCTGGCCGACTATATATTGGCCCTTCTAAAACACAGCGTCCCAGAGAACGAAATGCGGAAGGAGTTAAGCTCCCAGCTTGAAGAATTCTTAGAGAAAGGTGTGTTCATACGGCCTCATGTTTCGTGCTTCTTACTATTTTCTTTAGAGGGACCTTCATTTATAGATACATTATTCACCGTCCTCCGTACTAAATCATATCTGCCCTATTCTGCCGCTTCCCCATCCCATTCCTATCCGTCGTCTTCCAATATTTCGCCTGCCGATACAGGCATTCCGATACCATTGGACAGTCTCATTCCAAGTCATACTCCCACTTCTCCGAAAGGTCAGAAACGGAACTTCGAGCATGATGTTCAGGACGGTCGACCACCTGCCAAGGGACCTCGAATAAATGCCGATGGCCAATTTTCACGCTATTCGAACCCAAGGGATAGCAGATCCACGGGTGCATGGAGTGGGCGTCATGAAAGGAACGAGACAAATGGAATGAACGGCGTACCGTACATGATGGGTCAGATGAATAACGGTATGATGAACGGGCGCCGCCCACAAAACTACCAGCCTCCAGATCAGAGAAGGGGAATATGTCGGGATTATCATAGTATGTTCACCTCCTGCTCAGCATGAATGAATACTGACCTGGGCAATCCAGATAATGGTTATTGTGCTCGCGGCTCCCTATGCAAATATAGTCACGGTGATGATGCTTTTGTGCCCTCACAATTGTTCCCCATGAATAATGGTGCAATACCGGGAGCACCTATGCCATTTATGCCAATGTTTGCAAACGGTGGCATGCCCTTCGGCATAGCTGGACAAGGTGTTGCCTATGATCCCCACGAGGCTCGGATGGACATGAGACCGAATGGAAATGTCCCGATGGGAGGGCGCGGAGTGCAACAGCGGGCACCAGTGATACCTAGGGCTCAGCAGGGGGATGGCAGTCAGCATGTACCACTTTCTAGGGCATCTGGGGAGCTCCCCGTCATCCAAGACCTAACACCTCAATCTCCTCGGGATGGCCCATCCTCCGCTTCGCAGGTGCAACGGGATAGCGGACAAAATGGCTTACCGCACCATCCCGTCAATTCGTCACCACCATCGTTCCCAACCTCTCCCATGGAAGTGGATATGAGTATGGCCGAAGGAGCTGGGTCACAAGCTCCACGACGCGGTGGCTTTTCAGGACCATCGCGTGGAGGTAGGGGTCGAGGAATATTCTCTGGTGATGCACACAGCTTCCGCCCAGAACGCCGAAACGACAAGACTTTAGTCGTCGAGAAAATTCCCGAAGACAAGCTCAGTCTTGATGCTGTGAACGGCTGGTTCAAACGATTTGGAACTGTGACAAATGTTGCTATCGATGCTCGCAACGCCAAAGCCCTCGTGAGTTTTTCGAATCACGAAGAGGCTCATGCGGCGTGGAAGTCAGAGGATGCAGTTTTCAGCAATCGTTTTGTCAAGTTATTTTGGCATCGGCCTATGGAAGGACATGGCACAGCTGGTGCACGGATGTTGGCAGCATCTGCTCCCCTTGTGGCAAGCATTATGTCCAAAGAATCAACGCCAGCAGCCGCCAGTACCTCTGCTACAGCAGCTACGACTTCTTCATCATCAGCAACGCCGGCTCGCAAACCTTCCGCACCTTCCGCAGCCGCTTTGGAGCTAGCCGCAAAACAAAAATTGTTGGAACAACAAATTGCTGAACAAAAGTCACTTATGGCGTCTTTAGAATCGGCTTCTCCTGAAGAAAAGAAGCATATCATGGCTCGTTTGCGTAAACTTGGCGAGGAGATGAAACCGTCCTCAACTTCTGCCGCTTCATCTGTCCCTGAGACTCGTTCGCTGTCAAATCCCACAAATCACAATCGAGCAAGTTCAGCGCCCCAGGCTGATGGTCATCAGTTGAAAGAAAGAGAGCGGCTAGACAAAGAGCTCGAAATGCATGCCGCTACCACTGTTAATACGTCTGGCGAAAGTACGGAGGACCTGAAAGCTAAGCTTGCAAAGCTTAAAGAGGAGGTATGGTTTCCGTTCTAAATAGTGACCGAGTTGTGAGCTGAACGTAAACGTTAGGCTGCCAGTCTGGGCCTATCTGAAGCTGCACCAGAAGTTTCATACGGTGGCTCCTACCGTCCTTACCGAGGACGTGGGCGGGGGGCTCGCAGTTTCTATAGAGGGGCCGCTAGGGGTGGAGCTGCTCGAACGAATATGAAACTGGACAATCGACCGCGAAAACTTTTCATCAAAGGTGTTCAAGAAAGTAGCGTGCAAGCGCTACGCGATTGGTATGAGGTATGTTGGTAGCATTGAGCGAGTTGAATACTGTTTAACATCATTCATAGACTACTGGCCAGCTTGATTCTGTAGAAAGATCTGGCGATGAAGATGTCATTGTGTCGTTCAAGACGCGATTGGCGGCCGAGCAGGTAAAGCGATGTCGGATTTCTGCACAATATGTGGACTGACTTTCGAATTTAGGGTCTTTCCAAGGGACAAGACATTCCTTCGATTGGCCATGTTCACATTGCATGGCATACAGGTGCACAATCCAACGGCACCTCACAATCCACTGCAATAAAAGCAAGTCCTCAAGCATCGCTACGAGATGAGGTAGCAGATCTACCAGATCTTTCATCACCCATGGATGCTCATGCGTCACCGCACCCCGAGGAAGAAGTCATCGCCAGTGGTTGGGGCAACGATGGGGACGAAGATGGCATGGGCATGTTTTAATGTATAAGCGAGTGCAATTAATACTGTTCTATCGTTGCTTGCTGCCACCAGAATCCCAATGCATAGTTGATTGGTACCAAACCAATATTCTCCATATATATGGATCCATTACGCTACAACCGTCCGTTTGAAACCTTTACATGAGGCTAAGTTACAGTATAATCGTCTGAAGCATGGGTGACAATGTCCTATCGTATGCATTTATTCTAAAAGTCAATTAGTCCGTCACTTGTCTTAGCGATGGAACAGCTTGTTGATATTAGGAAGAGCCCTGGCGAGGGCACCTAAGCCAAAGACATCCATATTTCCTCGATGGCCCAACTTGAGTTTCTTCAGGTCTTTCCTCCCATCATCTTCTCCTGTATAAAACTCCACCGAATCGTCGCGTTGTCCGTCATCCCCTGCGACTCGACGTACTGGGGCTTTGATAGATGCGTTAGTAGTAATAGCTGCAAATTGTTTAATTATGCTTACCGAGTATTACATCGTTACCTTCATTGAAGTTCGTTTCCTGATCCAACATGAATTGATCAGTATTGTCGATCAATTCGGTGGGCTCCAAAGTGGGCGATGTGCACAGTTGTGAAGATGAACCCAACCATGCCGTCCAAGGGCTGCCGCGTCCACTAGACTGCGATTGATCAGAGTGCATCGATGATAAACCCAGAGATGATGTGTGGCGAGTGTGGATGTCCGAGTCATTGACATCCTCGTCTACTGGCATCTCTCCGATGGATAACAAACGCCGAGAATCAGTGGGCCCACGAAGTGGGTTATCCAGAGAAAAGGAAGTGGTGGAAGATATGCTTCTCCAAAAGCGTGGGCGCTTTCTGGTGATAACCTCTTCCGTTGAAGATTCTCTTCGGCGAATGTTCCGGTTGACTGGTCGCAACGATACCAATGAGGACGGCGCAAGATTGTTTGGGATAATACCCAGGAAAGACTCGGAGCTGCTTTGGGCATCATGTACCACGTTATTATCGCCTTTGGGACTTCGACCAGTACGCAAACCCATTGGCAACGTGGGATCTCTGGAAAGAGAGTGGAAGTTTAATAACTTCAGGGATAATGCGGTGAGCTTTCGTTTCATGTGGCTATGGAGTGATGCAGACGGGACTGGTTCGGATATTTCGTCGATGCACGTCTGCTTCAAATCATGTTCGTCACGAGGAGAGCAATTCGTCCGACCTGGTGTTGTAGGGACGAAGAAGTTGGAAAGTCTCTGAGAGATTATTAGACAAATTCGACATGACTGAGTATCAAGGATGTAATACCTGAGATGTATTCTCCTTTGGGGATTGATTGGGTCGTAAAATTGCTCCCTTTCCACATGATGCTCGAAGATTTGACTTGTGGTTTCCTCTTGACCAAAATATTCCACGACGTTTTTTCTCGTTTGCAGGAGGTTTCAGTGCCGCTGAAGTTCGTGACAGCTTATTTCGTAGTTTGGCTTGTGCGCGAGCAACGCGCTTCTTGTCTTGTCGATCGCGTCGCGGCTTCGTTACGGATTCGGAAAGTGGAAGCGAAGACCTCCGACCAATGAATCCAACGCCGGGTTTAAAGATGGTTGGTTCAGAGATGGGCATGTGAGATACAGGGGTTGTTCGTGATTGATTTGTGAAACGAACGGAAATCTTGATCAATGATTTATATCACCTTCTGTGCATCATCACGTGATCGGAGAATACAAAGACCTGTGGGGTGATCTTGAGTGCCATCGTTACATGCCCTAGTAAATTCAAGGAAATTATCAATAACTCTGTTGGAAAGCAACCGTCGGGGACAAGAATAACGCCCAAACCTGGATTTAGTGCGATCCGAGGCGAGGGACAAGATAACCAGCTAGACAAAAACGGGCAAGCCAGCGCAGTTTGTGGGTTGACACTGCTGAGAGAGCTATTTTCTATTGTCGTAGATGGTGATCGACTCCGAAAATTTGTATCCGAACGAAACGTATGCGATTAAAAATGGAGAAATTCTTCTCACATCAATCCACAGGAAGTCTCAATTGTTGATCATGCAGCGGAGAACTGGAGATTACCAAAGAGCAGGATTTATCTCGTGTGTGGGTACCAGGGTATTTAGCCAAGTTTGTTATGTCGGCCATCTGCCATCTACATTCCAAGTGCTGCATGAGAGTTGGTGACGAAAGAAAGTGGAATGTGATCATGAACAGAGAGTCAAGCGATATCCCAAAGGTGCTGGGTCCGCCCGGCCCGTGCACCTTGATCTAAACTTCCATCATAATCCATGTCATCGCTCTCACTCGATGAAGAGGTCCGACTTTACAGCAACAATTCCGAGCGAGAAAAGTACAATTTACTCGCAACCTTATTCGGGATCATCGTAGCTCTTGATTATCTTGAAAGAGCATATGTCCGAGACTCTATCACAGCTGCGGAGTACGCTTTCAGTGTCTTCAGCCCGTGAATTTCGCTAAGGGATTGCTGGAAGAGATATTCCCCAGCATGCACGCGGTTACTATCACAGTATATGACAATGCTGAAACTTGTCAAAGATTCTGTACCTTCTATAGAGCAGTTCATGGATCGTTACCGGGTAAGTCCATCTTTGACAGAGATACGTCTGGTGTGAATATGCGAGAGGATAGATGGATAATCCTGCAGCATTACATCGAATAAAAGTCGGCGTTCCGGCTACCGTCGAGCATTCCAGCGAAGCTGGCCCAGAGACAGGCAAATGGATCGCAGAAACGACACAGGTATGCACGTCCACTCCTAGAGCAGACAGTCACCTATCTCATTATGATTTTGCGGTTGATTAGAATTTTATAACTTTTATGGATGCTTTGAAGCTCAAATTGCGCGCGAAGGATCAATTACACCCGATTTTACAGGAACTTGTCACCGGGTATGCTCGGTTCAAAGGGAGTAAAGATTGGGAAGGCCGGAGTCGAATGGTGGGATGGTAGGTTTGATGCCAATGAAAAACAACTGTCAGGTTAAACACCTTCTTCTACAGGCTCATTACATTGAATAGTATGAAAGCATCAGAGGAGATCACTGAAGAACAATCCCGTCAGGTCCGCTTTGAATCATCATCGTATATTTATCATGCTGACTTATATCCTCCAGTTATTGTTTGATGTCGATCACGCTTATGCAGAATTCTTCAGGAGTTTAAGTGGTGGAAAAGGTGATAGCCCTTGACTTCAACAGTTAGCTTTCCATGTCGTCGAAGTTCAGCTGTGTTGAACTCGACCTTGAGCTAGTTAGCTTCGATCATTGCCCGGTGGCAAAGCAGTTTATCTTCACAGATGAGTTCTTTAGGATTTATCTGAAAATATCTTTCCGTCCTTGCATCCTGATTCCTTTCCGCTGCCCACTGGTACTCCACTGGTGCTCAAATAAAGCACTTATATATACACACACACCTTCCGAAAATAAAAATGGTAGCATGATTTCCACAGCCTTGACAATCAAGGAGTCTTGAACGTCATAGGCTCATAGCCCATAATTGAGCACAATGTAGATATAGTTGAGTTGAGTTATACTTAAGCCCCTCGTCAGAGTGTGAATACTTCCACTGCAGTGCCAATCTAACCTGCTGGCTCACACAGCCCAAGCAAGCGTGCGCTTCTCTTACAACGCCCGTTACCGCAGCTGCGCTGTGCATTCTTGTTTTTCGTTTATAATTCTTATATTCCTTCTGTAACATGTCTTCTACTAACCCATTCCGTTCGCAAAACGCTTCTCCTAACCCACCTGCAATGGCACCAGCAGTAACCGGTGCATCTGCTCCCCACAATGTCTCAGAACATGATGACTCTATGGGACTTGATGAAGAAATGCCACCAGCGTATACACCGTCTGCAGATATTTACCAAGGAGAGTCCACAGTAGAACTTGGCCCATCAAGACCTTTCCAACCTCCTCCTCGTCCTCCCCCCAACAATGCATATGCCAGTTCTAACGGCAACGGCAGGTCCGGGTCTCAACAAACTCAGCATTGGCCGCCTCCACAGGGAAGAGGTTCAAATAACGGCTCAGGATATTTGAGTCAGTCTGTTAGTTCGAGCAGCCGAGCCTATGGCTCTTCCACACCACCATGGGGCGGCAATCGGACGATGGTTCGTGCACCGGGAGGTCTTATTGGCACTCTCTTTGAGACTGTCCGTGATGTAGTAGACGCCGTCTCAGGGTCAGATTCGCATACGCAAGCCATGCAACAATCGGCTCGCTCTGCATACGCCTCCCCTTCATCTCAGTACACACATCAAAGAGCAGCTTCATCCCCATCTGCAAGTCCTTCTCAGTCATCGCACCCTAGGAATGATATTCCAGATGATGGAAGTCCTACACGGACTCCTGTCCCAGGTCACCCGCTTTTGAAGGACGGTATGCTTTTGGTGTATCCGAACCAATACCTTTGCGTAAAATGTAAGTCATCTTCTGATAAAGTAGAGGTACAGCCTTTGATCCACCATCACCCCATTCAGGCCGCAACACAGGTTATAAGAACCATGATCCATCACATCCTTGCAGAAAATGCTGGGAGAAGTATGGCAAGCCATACGTTGGTGCTCTCACATACACGCCCTGGTCCAGCACGTCCACCCCCAACAGTCGGCTCCAACGCGCTCTTCCATCCTTTACACCACCACAGTTATCTACCCCTGCGTCACGAGGTTACAGTCCTCAACCGGGTGCTCCGTCACCTTATGCTCCGTCCCAATCGTTTATATCTTCCTCATATCCGCCTCCACTGGGCAACTCTGGTCCTCATTACTATGTGCGCAACACAGTGGTGGGTCTAGGATTGCAACCACCTGTACCAGGTGCTATACCTGTGAAACCTGGAGACTCCTGTCTTGGAGGACGCGTATGCTGGCGGTGTGGTGGCACTGGAATGTTGCCCCTGTTCATAATTGACGTGAAGGCCTGCACAACTTGTGGCGGGCTGGGGAGAATATTGCGGTAGTAGCGAGATCTTCTCTTATCCAATTGCCTATTTCACGCTTTCGGACATCTTCATCTTGGTGTATCTCCCATTTGCTATATTTTATTGGTATCAGTGAATGACCATGCTTGTCTCTCGCTTTTCCTGCCCTCCTGCGGTCCACAAATGAACTTTACCATCACTCGCCCCGGCAATGAGCAACGTTCCACCATGGCCAAGAATGCTCAATTTAAAAGTATTCTGTGCATCCTCTGCGATCTTAACCTCCCATTTCCTGGGTTCTGGAGCCATTTTGGGGGATTCGTCGTCGTCATCGTCGTCGAGATGAAGTTTCTGTGCAAGATCTGCAATTGAGTCCAGTTCTATCGGGAAACGCGGGGCATGGCGCGTTGGAATGCTAGCCACATTGAACAAGCGCAAGGTATCCGGAAGAGTCAAGAGCACGATGTAGTCCCCGGTGTGTGTATGCGACACATGCATATGTCTGGTTGATTGTGGTATGGGAATAACAGAGAGTAATTTGAAGGAAGCTGTGTTGAATCCAGAGGTTATTAAGCTTGATCACTCGGTTGACTTTACGCTCAAGACATACAACTTTCTTGATAGTCCTAGTTCAATGAATGCACATCAATAAATAAATCAGTTGGATGTTGAACATAGTTACCGAAGCACATCCTCGCATAATCCTTGCAGGGACCGGTTGATTTGGCGGAAAGAACCTATCGAACCCCAGCCATTGCCAAACCGCTATGGTCCCATCTATGCAGTACACTTCGTGAGCCTGATCATTGTGACGCATCAAAGCTTGTGAGCAGTGCGTGACTAGCACATCGGTGCTTAGCCTACAACAAAGTCGTGCAAACCGTTAAAGAGTAACAAGCTCGAGATCACATACCATGATACGGAAATGATTCTAGCTTTATGTATCCGACTGCTACTGAATAAAGGTTTATCTTCGCGGACCAACCTTTCCCCAGACAGATCCGGTAATCGCCAAATTTTAACTGCGCGGTCGAGCTGACATAACTTGAGAAGACAGTATATCGCAACCTAAAGCACTTACACCACAAGTGGCGATGAGTGGATACTCAGGGTGAAAAGTCTGAAATGAAACCAACGTTGTGGATAAAAGATCAACTGCTGTTGGGCTAAGGAACTCACAGCACCAAGAACAGGAGCATTGTGGCCTCCTGATGGCCCGCCGACCAGAACGGCGACGCATCTGCCAATGCCTGTACCTTCCGGTTCACTTGCTTGTAAACCATGAGGCGCACCACCAAGACTAGGAGTCTTTGAGAGAGGCCAGTGTAAGTTATTCGGTTGTTGACAAGGGGATTGGGTGAGATCATAGATCCTGGTTGAGAAATCTCTGGATGTTGTGCATACAAGATGAACGAAGATGGGATGTACAGCGATTGAAGTTATGTCCTGTGTTTACAGTTTATCAGGTCTCACAGCCCGAGGCCATTGATGCGTGATACTTACACCACCGTGTCCCCGAAGATATCCAATGAATTCGCGTTTCTTTACATTTACTATGTGCAAGATACTACCGCCAGATAAGACAAGTAAAGGTTCAAGGGGAATCTCCTGACAGAGAGCCCAAGCAACTGCGTGGACATTGACTGGTTCGAGGACGCCTCGGGGCTGTGATCTGCGTTGTAAGCTCGCCATCGACACCTTCATAAGCTTAAATTACATTTGGCCGAGGAGGGATCTTCACGGATAATTCGGTTCTCGATAGATTGGCTGAGAAGACACGAACTTTGCCGCTTCCACCAACAGCGATAGTACCCGACCATTGGTCGATCATGGCTTTCCAGTTATCACGCAGATCGTCATTGTTCAAATCCCCAGCCCATAGATCCCGTAGCGAGTCAGGAATCCACGGGAAAAGAGCCAGTGAATGGCACGTTCCGATGCCATGAAGCTGACAGTATTTCACGAAGGTTATACTGGACTTGAAAGAGAAGGCAAAAGACACCAACGTGAACATCCGCTGCAGGTGAAAAAGGATCGACAAGGGCTTGATCACGAAACCATGGTATGCTATTTTCCGCCATCTAGAAAGTTTCCGCAATCCAAGTACAATTTTGACAATGTAGTGACAAGGAATTAGAGGTGGATGAATGGCCAAGAAGTGGATTAGCATCCTAATGGGACAGCAGCCACAGCACAGCCACGTATCCTCAAAAGGAAATTTCCGAAGAAACGACCTGTCCCGCTCAGCACCGAGTACAGGTACTTTCATTTGTTCAAATTGTTGAAGCTAATACCCATGGCTGAGCTACCTCCACAAGAACTAGAAGCCTACGAACCTAAATCATCACTACGAAATGCAAGCACAATAGGTCTTCAAGCAGGTCTCGTTGGTGCTTTCGTGAGCGCAGTCCAAAATGCTTTGGGCTCACATTCTGCTGGTGCTGCTGGTATATTGACTCGAAGCGGTGGAACTATTGGAACTTTTGGTCCGTCATTACAATATAATAAGCACCAATGGCTAACGCGTTCTCTACTTGCAGCTGCCATGGGTGCGACTTTTGCTTTCACTGAAGCCGTGGTAGCGAACCAACGAGAAAAGAACGATGCACTAAATGGTGTTGCCGGTGGTTGCGCTGCTGGATTTTTAGCAGGTCTGCGAGGTGCGTTTCTTCTCTCAATAGGCAAACCCCTGAAGCGATGATATCTTATGGTTGTCTCAGCACGCTCGTTACCTGTCGCTGTTGCATCATGTGCAGTTGTCGGTGCTGCAATGGGCACATTCGACTACGCTGGGGAGATTGCGGGCCAATCAAAGGAGGAAAAAGAAGAGAAGCGGAGAAAATTCTTCAAACCAACTCCTAATCAGCTTGCGACGGAATAAGATTTAGAGCCATAGACTATTCCCTCGATATCTCCCCAATCGCGTGATACTCCCGCACTCCGTGACTCTATCGCTATTGGAATACAAGCGTGATTACCAGTCACTGGAAGTGTACAACAACATGATGCATTGATGGCTTGAGCAATCCATTATCTACTTTTACGCTCAACTGCGAAGTATCAAGTGGGATGATAGTAACGCATCGGTTTCGTTGTACAAATCCAGTCACGGTGGCATCCATTTTGAAATTGCTATATTATATCTGCATCATGGCCCTGCACCAGTCTGCTTCTCATTGTATAACTCCTGGATGCGTCTAAAGACTTGGTCAGTATGGGTTTTGTAGAACTCTGGCCACGAAACTGCACTTCTGCAGGGTCGCTAAATGCAGAAGATACTCGTGAACACGCGCCGAAAATATAAGGAAGATGAAACCGACATATGCTGCCAAATTTGCCCATACGCGGTCATTATCATCGTCGTCCCCTCCACCCTCTGCGAAAAAATGGCATATCACGTCAAAGTCTTCCGGGTCGATCTCTCCTAATTTAATCAGGGCTTCCGGGGAGGGATTCAATCTTGGTTTCTTGGATGAACCAGGATCAACCCTGTCTTCTTCCAGCTGCAAAGGGAGCGATTGTTGTTGTTTTTGCGGCGGCGGTTGTGGTAGCGGTTGCATTGACATTGCCTTTCGTTTGGCAATGTTGGCCTTCTTCCGCAACTTCTCCAGCTGAAATTTGAGCTTTCCGGATATTTGTTTCTGCCACGAAGAGAGTGGATGATGCGACATCTATCTCGCTGATCAGCACCGGGACTACCACAGCGAACAAAACCCCAACCTTTTTGTATATCCTATTCCCAATTGCAGTTGCTGATATGGTAGGATCTTGATCAAGGAGAAACTTGGCATATTGGCCAAAATAATCAACTTCCGCATCCGTGAACAGATATTTTCCACCAGTTGTGGTCACACGAGTGTCTGGCGGTGGAGGAGAAGGTGATCGACGACCATTGAATGACGATCCGCCTTCCTTTGAAGGACTGCTGGATCCATTGGTCTCAGGTTTCTTCGATCCCCTGGACTGAGGAGCTTTCTTTGTATTTTTGACTCGTGTCGGCTTCTTCATGCTCATTTGGGGTTGGCTTCGGGGAGCGTTGCGGGTTTGAGGAACTGCGTCCAGGGCATAATCAGTTTCGTCTAGCAATGCTCCTTCGGCAACACAGTCTGAGACAAACGCCGCCTGTATAACCAGCTTGTCCACACTCTGAGCTTCTCTGAGCAATCCTGGGAATGTCGTGGATCGAGAGGACAAGATGGTATAGTCAGCTTCATTAACGTTATTGACTATTCTGCCTTTATTTTTCTAAGAAAAGTTAAGTACGCCTTGGTACACGCAAAGAATAACATACCTTGATAGCGGATACAACTCCATGCCTTCCCTGGAGATCGACCTGTACAAAGAAACATAATGGCTCGCCCGAATCAGTTGTGAATATCTGGCCTGAAGGTTTCTGGTGAAGAATGGTTCTAACTCGGGCGGGAGGCGTTGAAGGTTGGATAGCCGATTCCGGGTGTGACGAAACAGAAGCAGATGCCTCTGAGATTGCAACCGATGCCTCGGACGGTACTGGCGAAACAGCTCTCTCTTTTCCTTTCCGCGATGGTTTGATCGTCGGTGTGGACTGTGTTGGACGAGGGCGTTTCCGTTTGGTAGGAGGAGGCATGACAGTCGAGGGTGAGCGAGATGGCGACCTTTGCCGCAGCACAGGTTGGGACTGATCAAATTCAGAATGTACGTTCATATGAAGGTTGAACTCTGCCTCGCTGTCCATATCATCAGATGGTAGTGCTTCGTGAGAAGAACCTTGATGGAGGAAAGTGGGAGCCTGTGCTGGATACGTTGGCGCCGGTTGCATTTGCGATGGCATGGGTGGTGGTGGTTGCGCAGGTGTTGAATGACCGGACCAGGCATGCAAGTTCATGAGATTTAGATTCTGATGACGCATGACATCCAGAAAGGTCATCATGACGGAATACTGGTTCTGTTGCGCTTCCCACTGGCCGTTCATCCCGTTTGCTCCGTTCATGAGGGGGAGAGCTTGACTAGAAGACATCACTTGCTGCGAGAGGTAAGGAGGAGGCATCGATGAAGTAGATGGCTGGGGTAGCTGCGGAAACAATGAGAGTTGTGGCGTGATTGTATTTTGCGGAATGGCACGGGGGGTGATTTGCATCTGCGAATGCGGCGGTGCGGGGACGTGTTGGGCTACTGGAGCATGATTCGCTGCGGGTAGGAGGGCAGGAGAGTTGGTACTCCGGTGAGTTGTCAATCCTGGGGGTGTAACGCGTGGTGTCGGAAGCGGACTTCTTGGCAGAAAGATCAATAAATTGACTGGACATTGTTAAAATATGGCACAGACTTGGAAACCAATTGTTCGACTTCATCATCTTCATTATTGTCCAACTGAAGACCATCATCGGCGGCCAATGCGCCGCCCCAGTTCTCTTGCTCAAACAAAGGTCTTCCTACTTCAAGGCACTTGTGTACCCAAGTGTACTCCAAGACGATCTTTTGTGAGTCTGCATTATGGCCGCGTAGTATTTGTCTTCCTTCTTTTGTTGAAGAGTCTATCAACAATATCTGTGCGTTGGCGGCGACTGGATTCACCAAAGCGCCTGCTTCCTGTAAGATGAGAGATTAGTCCGAGATACATCATTAGATTCCACCATTTCACTGACCCGGAGCGTGCGGAGGAGTTTTCTACGGTGATTTAACCCGTCGACTTGGATGAATATGTTGAGTGGGTACCCATGATTATCTACAAGTATATTTCCTTGGGACTGATTGACGAGATCCATCCAAGTGAAGGAACCTTACAATAACTGTAAGCTTGTCCTGGGGTTAATTTGATCCAGTGTAGTGACGCCACCCACGCGTTCTGTCACTCTTTGACCTTCCTTTTTGAGAATTACAAGGATCGTTAGGCCAAAGCAACAAGGTAACGATATCATGATCGCTACAGAACAGGACAAGGTCAAAGCCATGCCCTTTTATTTCGCAGCCGCCCATTTCTTGCATTCACATCTTTCTATCTACTTGCACCCATGTTTTGGCCTCGCAGGAAGCCCAATCCACCACCCCCAACCAACAAACTCGATCCAGATACATTCGAGGCGCTCAAGGAGATAAACTCACCGGACTTTGACATTCATAAGTACATATATCAACCGCATGGCGTATACGCATTTGCGGCGCAGAAAGAACTCTCAAAAGACGACCTTTCTTTGGATATTGGTGGTAAGCACATCCTCCAAATCTCTTGCGCCACATTCTAATCTTGCCTCTTAGGCGTTACTGGAGAAGGTTTCTCGATCTGCATCAAAAAAGGATCCATAGCTGGGCACCATTTGACTTTCTTCCATAAACTGTGAATATTCAGTACATTATTGAAGGGCTTCTTGTCTCATCATTTATTTGCTAGATGGAACGTCTCCACACACCTGAAGCAGTTCTTTACAGAGGTATTATCCTGCCATTTCTCCTTCGTTTAATACAAGCTTACCCATATTCAAAGCTATATCTCTTCTCCCACCCTCAGTTACTACGATATCTCCAAGGAGACTGTATTCCACAAATCATCAACGTTTCTCATCATAGCGAAGGGAAAAAGGCCATGGCCATGGAACTACCTCATAGTGGGGCGTGGAGGAACGCACTCCCGATTATGCCAGATTCTTTGAAGCGACGTGTTCTGGATGCATTCCAGAGAATACATGCACAAGGTGTCTTACACGGTGATGTTGCTCTGAAAAACATCGTTGTAGGTAGGTGAGGCAGATCCAGCATGCCGACATCGGTGCTCATGGTCTCTTTAATTAGGTATCAATGACAAAGTAACCATAATGAATTTTGGAAATGCATCTTGTTTGGAAGGATTAGATCACCCTAACATCTCTTCCTGTCCTTGGAGCGCCTTGGAGCGCGAGATGCGAGCCGTTAAATACATTATAGATTACGATGGAGCTAAGGAAAAGGAACGTTCCCTCCGGGATTTGAATGTGGACGCCGCAAACTGCGAGAATTCTGGGCCATCCAATAGCGAGGTTAGTGTTTTCTGAAGCTCGTCAACCTAAGCAGTCGAACTAAGGCACCCCCCGACGATGGATAGATTTTATCACTCGCACTCGAGGATATGGAGAGATGGGATCGAGAGGCCACCGACGAAAGCATCCAGGATCTTGTCTATCTCGAGTCCGAATGGATTAATCGACCTTTGCCAAACGACGGACGTGCCCTACCCAAGCGCCATGGGGATCACATGCGAGGCAAGATGCGTGCTTCGCGCCATAGAAAAAACCTATCAAGCCCGTTACATCTCTCACTGGATATACCATCCACTGCACAGGTAGACGGCCTCTCAGAAGCGTCATATAATCCTTCTTCAAGCTCAAGTTTGTCCAAGCGTCTGGATTTACGACCATCGACCGCTTCTCCTCTGCTGGAGCCAGAACCAGCGACATCGGAAGAATTAGCTGACATTCCTGCTACTATAGCCAGCAATTTCCTTTCAGCAGAGCCCGCTTCCTCCACTGCATCTACTTCCAGAAATGCCGATTTGGCAGGCTCGTCAACCACCGCACGCGCCATTCCCAGTGATGATTTGTCAACACTTGATCTCCATCATGCTCTTAGACACTGCCGTAGAGAGTTTGATTCTGAACTCGAAGAGGCTTTTAATCCCAAGAGACCGAGATTGGACTGCGAAACCGAGGAGAAAGGTGTAACCTTTCACCCGGATGTGAACGATAACGGCGTCTGGGCCACAGGATTTCCATTAATTGCTGCCTGGGATCGGTCGCCGACACCATTTCCAGGTGGTGAATGGTTAGATCTCGAGGATTCTGATACCTCATATGACGGCTCGGACTGTGGTTCCTGTCTTACGCCACGGTCATTCCTCGCAGGAGTGTCACCTGTCGCCCCACCCGAACTGCCCCTCACACCTGGTTCATCTTCTATAGTCACCCCATTAGAACCAGCGGTCGATCCCCAGCGGGTTATGCGACCCACCCGCCGTTGGCCGAGCCTCCCGCCACGCACCGTTGTTTTTATTGATGAACACGGCAAACGGGAAGTATATCAGCTTCCTATAGCAATTTTTGCGGCGGCAAAAGGCTTCGTCACGCATGAACAGAGCGCCGACCGTTTACACCGTTTTGAGGAGCACCCTCAGCAAAAAGAAAACAACGGGACGCAACCGCCTGCGGGATCTAGTCGACCTGAAATAAACGGCTACAACGAACGACGAATACGTCGATCACGAAAACGGAAGATATCAGACCTTGATGATGATGTGGACGATTAACGGCGGGGATCTATGAAAGGCGTTATAATATATCATTATGAACAATCACTGATCTGTTACGGTTACTTACTGTTGTTGGCATTATTTTCACCTTCCGGGGAGATGTAATAATATATACTTAATGTAGCGTAGAATCGACCTTTTTTTTCGGAATCATTGCAGTTCAGGACTTCATCTCACGCATCACCATCCAATGTCATAGTTTTATTGCATGCATGCGTCATGGCATAATTGGAAGAAGGTGATAAAACATGACAATGTAAAAGAGATACAAGCTCCCGGTACACTCTCACCGGTAACTGCAGGCACAGCAAGTCAACAGTAGCTCTGGGGAAACATGAAGTCAAAACACACCTCTTTTGCCTGCGAGCACGAGCACCGGCACCACCGAACTTCTTGGGCTCCATCCGTCTGGGGTCCGCAATCAACAATGTACGATCATAAGCAACCAGCTTCTTCTTCAGCTCCATCGCGCTGTAAGCATCGATGTACTTGGCGTAGTAGGCAACGACGGCTTTGGCGATGGCTTGACGAATAGCGTATACTTGCGAGGTGTGTCCTCCTCCCTTTACACGCACACGGATATCGAGCGGTGCGAACGAGTCTTCGCCTGCAACAAGGATAGGCTCATAGATCTTGAAGCGAAGGATCTCGGGTTGGACGAGAGCGATGGGAGAGCCGTTTACACGGATGAGACCACGCCCTTCTTTAGCGTGTGCAACGGCAGTTGCGGTCTACAGGATGGCTGACATGTTAAGAATGCTTGGCATCCCAAATGTCCTTGCTACATACCTTCTTTTTGCCGAAAGTCTGAACGGCCTTAGTTGTCGATGCCATTTTTCAAATAGAGAGGACGTGCCGGCTTGGATCGGCGACTTCGTAAGTTCTGGGGCAAGAAAATCCAAGCTTAGTACGGGATGAAGAACGGTTGAGATATTAGAGATGACATGTCCAGCCAACCATCATCCGAGGTCAGAGAAAGTCATCCAGCCCAATCCTGCCTTGATTTCGATGCGGTTTTCTTGGACGACAATGTACCGTCCTGACCGCGATGCAGAGCACGAAAGATCATAAACTTACCCTCTAGGTCGTTTGAGGTGTTGCTGGATGGTCTTCACAGGGCAGTCAACAGAGATAGAGAGTTGTGCTTGTGGCGGAGAGTTCCCACGGTATTCCTTTGCCACATTTGCAAAGGCTTTCCGAAAATCGAATCCTCTAAAGCAATTTATATCTGTTCAGTTGGAGGAGAAAATGTTGCCTACATTGCGGCAGGTGGTGGGACAGGTAAGTTAACCGCTCGTATTGCGATTTATGTTTTGATCAATGTCGGATAGCCCGCTCGCATCATTCGCCGACGGCTTGCAACAATTGTACCTACGGCTCTCAATGAAGCTGGCACCACGACCTCAATTCAGTCTCATACACAGGGTACCTCGACCAGCAAGCAGGTAATGCCCAAAGGTTTGTAGCATTTTTCTCGGTTGAATATCCATTGACCTTGCCCCAGTTGTTGATCCTATCGAGCCTGTATATCTGACAATGTCGGGTCTGCTATTGGAGAAGAAGAAACATGTCGGTCAACGCGCAGTGGCTCTAGACCCCACAATATTCGGCCATCCTATCCGTCGAGACATCCTGCATCTCTGTGTTGTTCATTATCTCGACTCACTCCGTCAAGGAACTGCGTCGACCAAGACGCGAGGGGAGGTTCGAGGATCGAACCGCAAGATTCGCCCTCAGAAAGGGACTGGTAGAGCACGGTTGGGAGAACGTCAAAGTCCTATGCTTAGAGGAGGAGGAGTTGCTTTCGGACCAAAGCCTCGCGATTTCAGCACGAAACTAAACCGCAAAGTACTTCAGATGGGCCTGCGGGTTGCTCTGGCTCTCAAAGTGAAGGAGCAACGGCTTGGAGTAGTCGATAATTTGCACTGGCTAGATCGCAAAACTGCTTCTCTAAACAGGCGTCTCAAACTCCTGGGTTGGGAAACTGGTACTCTATTTGTCACTGGCGAAGAGACAGTACCTGCGAATATCAAGATTGCTGGGAACAACCTGCCTGGGGTAGATTTTCGAACAATTGGAGAGCTGCAAGTCTACGATCTTGTAAAATGGCGCCGAGTGGTGTTGGACATGGCTGCAGTTCAATCATTGGAACGGACACTGAGCAAAGGCTGGTCGCACGAGGGGAATACTGTTGTGAATACTAGTCACCCTTTGGTAGCTTCCCCAGCGGCAGTTTAGTTACTCTGATTTAATACCTGATATTTGCTAGTCTCTCCTACCCATATCTTGAGATTGAAGATAATTGTGAATATTTTGTCTGTCGTTTACGGAAATACACGGATGGCACGTGGTCAATTATAGGGCTGTACGCGTCCACGTGATGACACGCGTCTTGGCCAATTACCACCACGAACGACTTTGCAAGGTTGATCTTACCAACGGATAATGTCTCAACAATCACAGAATGAAGTAGAAGAAGACGCATTTGCAGGACCTCTTCTTGTCAGTAAACTAGAAGAGGCTGGAATACACCCAAATGACATCAAGAAACTCTCAGAAGCTGGCCTTAACACAGTGGAATCGGTAGCATTTACTCCCAAGAAGAATCTTCTCGCAATCAAAGGAATATCAGATGCTAAAGCAGACAAAATTATTGCAGAGGGTCAGTATGAACGCTCAAACCAGTGACATCACCCCTGACGCAACAGTAATAGCCCAGAAAATTGTTCCTTTGGGATTTCAGAGTGCCACAGAAGTACATGCTCGCAGATCAGAGCTCGTACATATCACAACCGGATCTAAGCAACTAGATGCGCTTCTCGGAGGTGCCTTATACCCGTATAGCCATCAGTGAAACACACTTACAAAACCCATAGGTGGTATTGAGACGGGTGCTATCACAGAGTTATTCGGCGAGTTCAGGACCGGCAAATCTCAGCTTTGCCACACTCTTGCTGTAACATGCCAACTTCCTGTCAGTATGGGGGGCGGTGAAGGAAAATGTCTTTACATCGATACGGAAGGGACTTTCCGCCCTGTTCGATTACTCGCAGTTGCAGAGAGGTATGGCCTCAATGGCGAAGAAGTTTTGGACAACGTAGCCTATGCAAGAGCATACAACGCCGATCATCAGAACTCCCTCCTTACTATGGCTAGCGCACTCATGTCTGAATCAAGGTGTGTGATCGCTACATTGTTTGGATATTGTCAAAGGTCCAACATTATCTCAGATTTTGTCTTCTTATCGTGGATTCGTGTACTGCTTTATACCGCACAGACTTTAGCGGAAGAGGTGAACTATCTGCTCGCCAAAATCATCTTGGAAAGTTCCTGCGAACCCTTCAGCGTTTGGCTGACGAAGTAAGTAATGCTATTCCAGTCTTATAAGCTCATTATATTGATCTGTCCAAAGTACGGTATCGCCGTCGTGGTGACCAATCAAGTCATGTCCAACCCTGATGCGTCGGCAGGCCCTTATGCAAGCAATGAGAAGAAGCCCATCGGAGGCAACATCATGGCGCATGCCTCCACCACTCGGTGAGCATCATTCTTTTATCCTCTCACATTCGCTTGATGTACGCAACAGTCTCCAACTCAAGAAGGCTCGCGGAAATACACGTACATGCAAGATTTATGACTCACCGTGTTTACCGGAGATGGAAACTCATTTTGCAATCCTTGCAAGTGGTATTGGGGATCCGGAAGAAGAAACATAAGTTACCCGTTTTTCATCGCACTGTACTCTCTCATCACATTCCATATTACAAACATCATTGGATGCATTGCTAATGCTAATAACCTAATTCAACATCCTGTTGACAAGCATACACAGCGAGGTCGACATCTGCGTAGCACCGAAGTACAACATATTACATTGTTATTCGTTTTTCATCGTGTCTGAATATATAGGGGGACCAGTTGAGTGGACCATGGCTACAGTAAGGGGTGGAACCGTCCATATCGGAAAACCAAGCAAAAAAATACACCCGCATCTATAATCAAGCCAACAACCGCGTCAAGATATTTGCGCTGGTGTGGTTGATGAGCTCCCGAAGCTTGTTCACGTCCGTCGGGCTGACATCCGCAATGTCTGCCAACAGATAAGCAATATCGCCTTTCGAGTCCGAATATTGCTTTTCAACGTTGTAGGGCGATAATATATCGTTAACCTGTCTGAGAACACCGGGTTGGTTGTTGTGCACGTGGCATACCCGCACATGATCTCCCTGTTCCGCAGTGATGGCACGCAGGTCGACTTCAGGGAAGTTGACAGATCCCAGGGTGGATCCGTAGTTCAGATAGCGAGTCAACGCCTGAGAAACCTCTTCCCCAATCATCGTCTGAGCTTCTTCTGTCGACCCGCCTATATGGGGAGTGAGAATGACATTAGGAAGTGTGCGAAGGGTGCTGGCCCAAGCATTGACTTGATCGTCGAAAGGTGCTCCGTTGGAACCAGGTTCAACTGGATACACGTCAAGTGCCGCACCAGCCAGATGTTTCGATTGCAGAGCACTGATCAGCGCAGGTATATCGACTACCCGCCCCCGTGCGTTATTGATGAGGTATGAACCCTCTTTCATCTGCGCAAGCTCCTCGTGTGAAATCATGTTTATCGTTTCCGGTAGCTCAGGGACGTGGAGGGTAACGAAGTCTGCATCTGCAAGAAGCGCAGACAAGCTTTCGACCTGGCGAGCCGAGCCGAGCGGCATGATATTGATTACGTCGAAGAATATAACGCGTATACCGAAGGCTTCAGCGAGGACAGAGAGTTGCGACCCAATGTGACCATAACCGACAATGCCCAACGTTTTCCCGCGAACTTCCCAGCATCCCTTGGACTGTTTGTTCCAAATCCCTTCGCGCATCTCATGGGCGCGCTGGCAAAGCTGACGAGAGAGCGCGATCATCTCGGACACAACCAGCTCCGCCACTGAACGGGAGTTGGAGAATGGAGAATTGAATACGGGGATTCCAGCCTTAGCCGCGGTATGAAGGTCAACCTGGTTGGTGCCTATGCAGAAACAGCCAATAACCAGGAGCTATCGGATGGAGATGAAACGGACATGTCAGTCACGCCATCGGACGCTCGTCGGCATACAACCGAACGTACCTTGGGCGCAGCTTTTATAACTCGTTCAGTGATTTTGGTTTTACTTCGAATACCGATGGCATGATACTGCGGAATTATTTCCACAAGTTCATCCTCGTTGAGAGCCTTGGTGTAGTGGTCTACATGAAAGCCTTGTGCTTGAAATGCACGTACAGCCTCCTGGCTGATATTTTCCAGGATCAAGAGTCTCAAACCCTCGTTGTCAACGGGATGCAGAACTTTTGGTTGGCGAATGCGCCCAAGCGATGAGATTGACTCTACGTGACGAAGACGATCATGGAAGGACTGAACATTGCTCGTCGGAGAGACAGATGCAGCCACAACTCTGGGGGATTTTGAAGGGATCGCAATAGGTTGTGAACCCATGGTGACGGTTTGGAAATAAGGATGATTCATCTCTAGACTAATAGGCGAGTATTTTATAGGGTAGTTAACCTTACTTACCTTTTACTTACGCGGTTGGGAGCACGCAACTCGAGCGCCACCAACGCGAAAATTGAGGGTGTCATATCCCGATTTGGACATGTAGAAGGATTGGACTCCAACTGACTCGGACTTGCACTAATCACAAATCAAAAAGTTGGAGAACGGTTGTCTTCCTCCGATCTTGATTTGTCTTTGGGAGACTAACAGTCTATGGCTCTTTATCTCCTCGATCATGGAGCAGGAAACGTACAGAGTCTTGCAAATACCCTCAAGAAGCTAGGGTATGAATTCTCCTGGATATCATGTCCAGAGGACTTCCATAAAGCATCAGTAAGCGCGATTGGCATCCCTGAATCGATTAATACCTGATTCCGACGCGTAATATCAGAGTATCATATTTCCAGGCCAAGGTGCCTTTGATCCCTCGATAGAACATCTCTCCGCGCATGGTATGCTCGAACCACTCAAAGAGTACATCAGATCGGGAAAGCCGTATTTCGGTATATGTGTCGGCATGCAGGTCCTTTTCGAGGCCTCAACAGAGTGTCCATCCGCGCGTGGCCTTGGAATCATACCATGTCCATTAGAACGATTTGAAGACGCGGACAAGGCAGTCCCCCATATGGGCTGGAATTCCGCCGATCTTCTCGATCCTACATTGGCGAACTCTGTAACGGAGGCCGTTTCTCCCTCAGCTCACTATTATTTTGTGCATTCATACTGTGCAAAGTATAATCCAGAAAAGTACCCAGCTTCCGCGGAATGGGCTCACACTACAACACAATATGGGCAAGAGCTATTCTTATCGACAGTTCGCAAGGGGAACGTATTTGGCACACAATTTCATCCGGAGAAATCGGGTGCTGCAGGACTTGCATTGATAGATACGTGGCTCAAACAGTCTCAGATCGAGCGCGTTTCTGCTCCTCCGACCCTCCCCATTACACGTATTCCAAAACCGAAGGACGGCTTTACTAAGCGCATCATAGCTTGTATGGACGTCCGTGCTAACGACGAGGGTGACCTCGTGGTTACAAAAGGAGATCAGTACGACGTCCGTGAAAAAGCGAATTCATCTGAAGTCTCGGGCACCTCCGTCAAAGCGGCAGGTGCCGTACGCAATCTCGGGAAACCCGTTGCTTTAGCTGCGCGATACTTCGAAGCCGGCGCAGACGAGATTTGTCTTCTGAATATTACCTCCTTCCGGCACTCTCCCCTTCAGGACCAACCGATGCTCGCCGTTGTGCGTGCCGCAGCAGAGTGCATTTTTGTTCCGCTCACGATCGGAGGCGGCATCAAAGATAGTGTTGATCCCGATGGGACAAAGCGCCCCGCTGTTGAAGTCGCCGGCGCATACTTCCGAGCTGGAGCTGATAAAGTCAGTATAGGCTCAGAAGCTGTCTACGCTGTCGAGAAATTGCGAGCAGCAGGTGGGAAGGAGGATGGTACCAGTGCAATTGAGGCGATCTCAAAGGCCTACGGCATTCAAGCTGTCGTTGTGTCTATCGATCCAAGAAGAGTGTACGTTGATCCCGCAACGTACGACGGCCCCTATAAAGACGAACTGGTTTACGGGAAGCCCGATGGCCCGGAGAAAGAACGGGGCAGAGCGTGGTGGTATCAATGCACCGTCTCGGGCGGAAGAGAAGCGCGCGAACTCTCGGCCGTACAGCTTGCTCAAGGGGTGCAAGTTCTCGGAGCCGGTGAAATATTATTGAATAGCATTGATCGTGATGGGACGGGGCTCGGTTTTGATCTTGATCTCATCGATATGGTCAAGCGCGCTGTAACTATACCCGTGGTCGCGAGCAGTGGTGCAGGAACAAAGGAGCACTTCGTGACCGTATTCGAGGAGTCGAACGTCGAAGCTGCTTTGGCAGCTGGGATTTTCCATCGAGGAGAAGTTGGCATCCAGGAAGTGAAAGATGCAGTGCGGCAGGCGGGGATCAGCATTCGGTCCACAAATAGCACATAGCCAGCTGTGTGAGATAGTCCTCGAATTCGAAGAGATAACATAGACTGACCGTCCGTTGCAGCGGATCACGATTGCGGAGCATTGTTATAACATTTGCGGGTGTTCCTAGATCATTGCACTTAGATGGCCCTGGATGATCTTGATCAGGTGCCTCAGTTTATTTCCTCCGTATATCAGGCACCTACATTACCACATTTATGCCAACAAGCAACGGAACAAGATCCTACAAGATCATTGGGGAAGATTAGGAGAAGATGCAAAATAGATTGTCACTGGTAAACCTACATACACACAGGGAGTATCGGGTATACGTAGATACGGAAACATCGGGATGGATACAAAGGAAGCATGGATCAGATCACAAGGAATGTAAGGCTGGCTGAACGAGGACCTCGCCGTGGAAGAGACAGGTAGTTTCAGAAACGTATTTACAAGGGGCTCTGTTATATGGAAGATCGTAGGGTCATGTCTGTAGAATAGGGAGACACAAGAACAACAAAAGAAAAAGAAAGATTCATAAATAGAAATGAATGCAGAAGATCTTGTCTCTACAAGAATGGAGCAAACGGGTCTATTTGGGGCCCCTCACGGCGTCCTTGACCTTCTTGAGGAGACTTGTCTTCCGGCCTAAGCCTCCGCCGCCGCCTGGTGAGCCAGGGGTGCCGTCAAAATAGCCATTCCTGCCGTCTTCACCGGATGGTGTACGGGTCGTGCCAGGTGCGTATGGCGTGGCAGGAAGCCGCTTCTCTCTCCGAGGTTCATCAACATAGACGTAAGCCTCCGAGTTGTCGGATATGGGTGAGGTGTTCTCCTTCAAATTACCGCGCCCGCCCGCACCTGTGGCACCGTTGCCAAAGCGGCCAAGGAAAGAATTCTGTGGTCGATGAGTGGGACGGGTAGACGAGTACTGGCCGTCTGGGGAAACGGGTGAAGATGGTTCGATGCCCTCATCATAGCCCACGGGTACATTTGGAGCATCTCGCATTTTCCGGATGCGTTGCATGAGGGACTTTGTGCGTTTCGGAGCACCTGGGAGTGCTGGGGATAATTGGACACCATCAGTGTCAATGTATTGTGCCTCAGGGACAAGAATGGGCTGCGGGGGAGGGAGGCCTCGCCTGCCACCGCGGCGGTACTCGCCGCGTTCGCGGTCGCGAGACTGTAGTTTGCTCAGATCTTCGTCTAGGTACTCCTTGTAAACTTCCCGTAGATCGCGACCATCCTTGGAGCGCTTACCAGTTGAATGGCGCGGCGTGCCGTTCCGTGACCCGTGCCCTTCTCTACCGGCATATATCGAGTTTGACGGGGTCTCGCCGTCACGTCTGGCGGCGCCTCCACCTGCAAAGAATTCCTCATAGGGTTCTGGCTCATGAATTCCCCACGCTTCGGCGATGGCGTCTACATTCTTCCTATTCGGAGCTTCGTAAGTGGGAGAAAAAGTATCTTTGTAGACATCCGGGGTAGGATATGGGGATTCGTTATGGAGAGCGGCTTCTTCGCCGGGGGCACTGCTGCCCCAGGCAAGCATAGGCGCCTTGGTTCTGTGGCGGTTTCGCGAGGGTGCGCAGGCATCGAACGGGCCATCGTGGTGAAACACTACAGCAATGTGTTCAGTAAGGCTAGGCAAACTAAACAGCGTGTAAAAAAAAATACGAACTTGGGCCTACACCGGTGAAATCGAGTCTGTCGATGACATCTGCATGCATGGAGCCCTTCTTACGTGATTTAGTTTTCGATTTTTCGAGAGCGTTTGCGGCTTGGAGAACAGAATCCTGCGAATGGGAGCGGCGTCCGGTGTGCGGGGGACGCACAGCGGCACCTGCAGGACTATTGCGGAGTCAAAAAGTGAGGGTGGGAGAAGGGAAAAGTAGGAAACGCACGGAACGGCTGTTTGACTTCTGCCCATTCTTGTGCGGGGAGAATTATCAGAGCCTCGCACTTGTACGGTGTCTCTGACCGCCTCGACGATATTATCGCGATGAGGCAAAGGTTTAGCCTGGGCTGGCATCCTACTGTTGTAAGTCTGGGTGAACTTTGGCGGGGGATCTGGGGGAAGACGTGGAGTTGGTTTTGCGGAGTAAGTTGGATCGGAAAAAGGATCGGATGAAGCTCTGAGACGGGATCTTGTTCGAGAGTTGTGATTGATATGAGAGTTATGGGAGGGTTGTTTTGATGGCAGGTCACGGTGCTTGGTTGCAGTGGCAGCGGTATTATACATCGTAGCAGCCATGACAGGATCCTCGTATTCCCACGCCAAGGAAAGGGCACTACTGCCTGCGATATATCCTGACTCTCCAGATATATGTTTTGGACTTTGCTGGGCCAATAAAACACGGAAAACGAAAGAAATAAGCAGGCAAAGGAGATGAGAGGGGACGGAGAGGATGTGGAGATTTGCCGTGGTGTGTAAATGGGGCTCGAGTCCTATTTATATGGCCCGCGGTGGCGGAATAGTGGCGTTGCCTCTTTCTCCTCCAATCCAATGGGCCAAACTAAAAGATTCTGGTCAAGAGACGAAATATCTGCAAGAATTCTCGCTGGAGACTCTTTGCTCATATACAATAACAATCTCCTCCGAATTCCTCAGTCGTGGCTCAATGCTCATCCAGGCGGTTCTCTCGCTATTCTGCACTTTGTAGGTCGAGATGCAACCGACGAAATCGACGCGTACCATTGCGATGATACCATGAAGAAAATAAAAACATATGTCATCGGTACAGTAGAGACTTCCAAGGACGGATGGGAACCTCTCGTACCCCCACTCATGACAGGCTGGGTCAGAAAACTTGACGCGGACGGTAAAATGGCTTGGCATAATGAAGCTACTGCCCTGCCCCCAACGGACATCTCTTCGGAAATCCTGCTCGTGCAAAAAGACAACTCCCTCCTCCAACCACAGGGTCCCACTCTCAAAAATCTTACACCGCCTCCCTCTGATTTATCCCTCAAGACCCAATACCAACATTCCGCCGCGTACAAGGAACTGCATAAGCGTATTATCAGCGCTGGCCTATATAAAACACGCTATTTAACAGGTTACGGCCCCGAGATCGCGCGTTACATCTTGTTGGCCGTGTTGTCCGCAGTCGCTTACTCTAAAGATTGGCTTGTACCAAGCGCTATATGTCTCGGTCTATTATGGCATCAGCTAGTATTTACTGTGCACGATTTGGGGCACATGGGTGTCACCCATGATTGGACATTGGATCGCCTCATTGCAATCATACTCGCTGACTTTATCGGCGGCTTGAGTGTTGGCTGGTGGGTGGACGTAAGTTCAGCTCTTACTCCCTTTGGAATACCTTTAATTAATTCGTTCTCAGAATCACAACGTGCATCATCGTGAGGCATATTCTTTCTTTAATATACCAATTTGTCTGATCAAACTCACAATTCAATCATGCAGTCGTCACCAACCATCCTACCCAGTGAGTTTACCGTTACGATAGCTGGAATGCATCTGATGTCATTTCACCAGTGACCCGGACATTGAACATTTGCCCTTCCTTGCCATTTCCACCGCCTTCTTCAACTCGTTGTGGTCGACCTATTATAAGCGGACTATGACCTTTAATCGGGTCTCGGCCCTCCTTGTGTCGATGCAGCACAAGCTGTTTTACATTCTACTGGGTTTTGGGCGGTTCAATCTTTATGCGAATGCATATGGATACCTCATCCGTAAGGCCTTTGATCATCGTAGAGCTAGAGGTGGAAGGTGGGCGTGGTGGCTAGAGGTTATCGGAGTCGTGTTTTTCTGGTGCTGGTTTGGCGCTCTGCTCAAGGGGTGTGGGTCCTGGAGCAGAGCACTGACGTATCTCATTGTCAGCCATGTCGTTACCAGCCCACTCCACGTTCAGGTGCGTGTTCTTCGAGGCTGTTCCAATTACCCGCCTAACCACATTGCCTCCAGATCGTTCTTTCTCATTTTTCCATGTCCACCGCGGACTTGGGGCCAACAGAATCTTTCGTGCACAGGCAGCTGCGGACAACCACTGATGTCATATGTCCGCCCAAGCTGTCCTTTGTCCATGGCGGCCTGCACCTGCAAGTAACTCATCATTTGTTCCCACGTCTACCGCGGCACAATTTGCGCGAGGCCAGCGTTTTGGTCAAGGAGTTTGCTAAGGAGCAAGGGCTCGTTTATGCGGAGTTTGGGTTTATCAGCGGCAATGGCGAGGTGTTGAGTGTTCTCAAGGGTGTCGCGGATCAGGCACGAATTGTGGGGATGGTCGCTGATACCGAGATTAGGGAGGCCATGGACAAGAAAGGACGCTGAACTGACAATATCGAGATACCCATAGAATCAATATTACTTAGATGCTACTCATCAGCTCGTTATACCTATTACTCATTATGAATCGCTTATTATCGGACTTGCAACTATTCGACCATCTTTCGCAAGAAAGGACGTGCTCATAAGCTATGCATAGGGCATGTGGTGCATGCGATGATACCCCAGGCCCGACATGTCGTGCAGAGTTTTTGGGAGTATACAGGAGAATATCCGAAAAGCATGGTGTAGCAGTAGAAGGATGAGTGAAAGCAGGGTGTAATTTACTTCTTCTTGTTTGCCTCCTCTTCCTCCTTCTGCAAGTAGTGAATAACGAAGCTTCAGTGAGCGGAATGACCGGAAGGAGAGGAAGACAAACCTTGGCAGCCCGTATTTTGCGAGCACCAGCGTACCGAGCATCGGCGCGGGCGGTGCGAAGAGTCTTGTATGCGTCGAACGACCGCTCCTCGTCGGTGATTTTGCGGGGTGCTTCGGGAACGTATGGGTCTGGCAGAGCAGGGACAGCCCGTGTCGTCTCTGCCTTGAGATCGTCACCCTATGCAAATTCAAAAACAACTTTAGCGGGATCTTTACGTCTTGATCAGTACGTTGACGCACAGTGGAATCACCCTTCTTAGGCTTGGTGGCTTTGCGAGGGAAGACAATCAATTTCGCCTTGTATGCGGTCAACCGCTCGACATTCAGCTTCTTTCCCTCCTCACTCAGATTTCTCCTTCGGTGGTCAACCACGATGCCGACAGTTCTTGCTTCCTTGCGGTTAATTCCTGCTTCCTTGAGCTCGGACAAGGTGAAACCACGACCTTCACGGATCTTTCGGTTGTAGCGGACAGTTTGACCACGGACAGCGGGGCGGAGGAGGGAGAGAGGGCGAACGCCAAGAGCAGCAGCCTTGGCTTTGCGGGCGTTGCGACGACGGAGTTTACGCCCTGGCTGGTCAAACCAGGTGCGAACGCGACGTTGCCAGTCCTTGCGGAAGTGATTACCGGGGAGAACTGTGGTACATTGTATCAATTAAATTTGAACACAAATCGAGTGCATTGAAGGCGCAAACGGACCGTTGTTGTGCGCGAAACCCATGGTTTAGGTCTGAAAGAGAGAACGTCAATTAGTCTGGCTTAAGATCTCCATACAATTAGATTCCATCTGCTCTCTTATGAGTGAATCCAGCCTCTCCCGCAAGATCGATATCTCCGACCACTTGTGATTCGTGTCCATCGAAAGAATACAGATGCCAAACGGACAATGGCAGTAGATTGGACTGGCATGCTCACCTTGAGGGGGGTTTTCTTGACGCTGAGTACGGCGAGCAGGCTTGATCCCTACCACAAGATTTGGCGCACGGCAATTTCCCGATTTTGGGGCGGCGATTCATTCTGTCTTTCCTTACTTTGATCACATGATCAGACGCGTCCTATCGTGGGAACAAACTTGCAATTCTTCCAACGAGCTGGCGGGTTCCAGACATCTCTTCTTGTCTTTTACCCTTACCTCCAATTTTTTGTTTTGTTTAAATCTCGGTTTATCATATAGAGCGTAAGCAACCTTCTGGACCATCGAAAATGGTCAAACACGGTCCCAAGGAGAAGGAACTCTCACAGCGTCAATTCCGAGATTGGTACAAGGCCGAGAAGAAAGCGACTGCGGGACCAAAACCAATCGTGATCCCTCCAACCGAACCCAAAAAATCAGAGCCGAAGTCCAAGCGATTGCTTCCCCCCGCTAAGAAGGCCGGCGGGCGACGGAACCCAATTCTAATCCCGCCAACTCCTTCACAGACGAGGCGCATCAGAGAGGCGACGAAGAAAGGTTCTGACGATGGTCCAAGGTCCCTCAGAAGCCCAACGTATGCTGTGGATAGATATTTTTGATGTTCGCTTTGCTGACAACCTTGGCTCGATTCAGATCACCTCGTCGGGCTAAAGTATCACTGTTCGAGAAACTTGGAAGCGCAGCCGCCCGGGATGGTGCCCAAATCATTCGAGAAATAGCAGAGCGACGGGCTCAATTGCTTGGTCAATTGACGACACCTCCGCAGTCATACTCGAACCTCTATGCTCCTTTTCAGTCACTCGATTCGGTCATGGACATTATGGCAACAGCTACAAGTTCAACTATTGTTTCACCATCTCCTTCAATAACATCGTCCCATCAAATGCTCTTAGATGAGTCGAATGAGAGTGAGCTCTTGTCCCACAAAGCATGTCACCCAGGCATTGCCCACGAGGCTATCCTCTCAGCGGAGGCCCAGGCAAGGCTCACGCATATCAGGAATGTCTTTACATATCGTGCACATGATATTTCCCCAACGATCCTTGCTGGAACCTCGATTAACGCTGCGACAACACCGAAGACGCCTGAACGATCCGAGCACCGATATTTTCTTGTGACGCCTCCTGCGACCGAACAACGAGTATCACCTACGGTTTTCCAAGCCAGTTGGCCCAGTCAAGATGATTTCGTTGCAACTTTGATCAATAGTGATGCCGATGATCTGATGCTTCTCACTCGTTCCAGTACGCCTGTCCGCGCTGGACGTTCCGAAGAAATTCTAGGATCTCCGATGTCTGTTGCTCGACCGTTTAGATTGGCGACAGCGTTTGAACAACATTCCATCCCAGATGGCTCCATCCCTTCGATATCAGTTTCAAACTGTCAAGGCCGGTCAAACGCACGAGACAATACCGCCTTATGGACTCTTTATCGGGATGCAGCCTCACCATATAGTGATACTTCTCCAGAGGAAAAATCTTGCGATGTTCTACCTTCCTTGGGATCGCCTCTGACAACTGGTCCACTACAAGAGGACAAAGATGGGCTTTCAAGAAACTTATTGACTCCAAAAATCGTTTCTGGAAACGAATTAGTTACAAATGATACCTCTTCGAACTGCAAGGATGCCCTTTGTAAAGAGACTGAAAGCAAGAGCTCTGTTAACGACACGCTATTGCGAAGCGAGGATCCCTACACTCCAGTCAAGATACCTAAGCACCCTGTGCTGCAGGTACTGCACAACTCCGAGATGTCAATAAATCAGCCATTCATGTCGTGGACCCAGCGGTCGAGGATGTTGAGTGTGCCTTTCAACGCCCCAACTCGGCAATTCTTGCAAGCTCCAAACGATATCGGGTCAATGTTGGCGTCCAGCCGTCACCCTAGGGGACAAACTGAACCTCCTAGCTGTCGGGAGTCCAAGACTTCGATCCCATCAGGCCATTTCGCAACGCGGCCGTCGACCTCAATGGAATTTGGCAGCTTTATTTCAAAGCAGAATTGGCCGACTCTCCGAAACGCAGTTTCGGCAACGTCTCATGAAAGCAACAGCCGGATTTCGTCGATGGTTCGATTAGACGCTCTCTTTCGTTATGTGCCGGTTTCTGCCGCAATCTCAAGAACTCCAGAGAAACTCAGAGCTCGCAGACAATCTCAGTCACGCGTATCCCCACCACCTTTGACGGCATCAGTTTCCATACCTTTACCTGGTCAACAGCAAATGTCGAGTAGTGATGAAACCTTATCCCTGGAAGATGCATCCAAACCAGTGACTCCTCTCCAGAGCCCGGTACGTTTTCACACCGCCGTCCGCCACGTAGGGTCACCTGTATCCGAGCAACGAGCATATGGCATTGAGATACCTTCTCCTGGTGCATATTCCAAAGTATCAAACGAAGAAACCGTCCTCGAGAAGTTTGGCAAGGACCGTCGAGGCAGTCGGCTTGCTATATGGAGGTGGTGGGCAGCTACAGAATCGTCGCGTCCCCTTGACATCGAAGCAGGGCGCAGTTTCGTGCATCGCGACTCTGAAGCTGATCACGAGACACTCTACGGAAAGCTGAAAAAGTTCCTCAATGCAGGACCTTTTGCTGCCTGAAGGGATGTCCAAGGAGGGGTTTCATGGCGTTTGTATTTCTTGTATTCTATTTCTATGGTGTCTCAGTAGAGATAATTGATCAGAACATGGGACTTTGAAGCCTGATGATACCTTGTAGTCCTTATCAACCCCTATATGGCTGGTTGACCGTATATGTGACTTTTGTCAATCTGTGTTAATTATGGCGCATGTACAAGCAAGTGAGTGCAACTCTCGTGGAATGTTGAGAGACTATCCAGGCCTTACATTTGGTGACCAGCCCTATTGGCACTGCCAATGTGTCAGGATGTACGCAATGATCCCGGAGTCGCGCCGCACAGATTACGATCAAATCTTTTACTCGACGAAGTATCCCCCGTTGGCCCGGGGCACAGCAGCTCACGCTCCAAGGCTAGTCAAGACCCGGCACGAATCCACCGTAGGCGTCTTTGCATGTACATAACTGCTTGACTTGTATGGCAATAACAATGAATCCTGATTTGGCGCAGGCATACTCACAAGGCTCCGCCATCATCTATTTTGGAGAAGGCATCTTCTGAAACCAAATCGATGGTAATTTATTCAAAACTAGTTGCAAGTTCAACACCAGCCCTCAAAAGCCAAACCCCAGCCAGAACACCACGCCCAGTTACAGTAACTTTCGTGTCATTGGAGCATTGGGAAGCTGATATGCAATCAGTGACCCGGTCATCAATGTCCTTCATTCTACGTACGTACATTTGCCATGCCAACTATTTTTGTCTTCTGTGGGTGGGATTGGGAGGGTGTGACTGCTGCTACAGTTATACCCCAAATTACTCAATGGCATCGCCCATCGACGATGTCATAGCTTGGGGAGTCATTAGAGAGGCCTAAGCCGAGCACTTTAGTCGTCCACACTTCCTTTCAAGGTTAGCCGTGCCACAAAGATTAGATGAGTTTGGAAGATATGTTGCGTTCATACCTTAAATTTCGATCTCACAGCTTTTGACCGCCCTGGGCAAATGCGTTGTTGACAGTACGGCGGCTATCACATAGATGGTGATCTACTGACTACGCGTGCGACCCTCTGTACATGGGAGTATCAATCACAGTTCTCTTTTCTTTACAAACTTTCGACCGCGCTGGCAGTGGCTTGATACCGTCGCTCTGCTGTTCGCGGCACGACCATGAACCTTCGACTACGTCTCGCAAGTCTCGTAGGTTTGGGGTACCTGGCTGCGGTCACTCGTGCCATTCAGATATCAATAGGCAACCCTACTCAATGTGACGATCTCACCATCAAGTGGACAGGTACTTCAATTTGTGTGTCGTCATCTTGATATGGCTCACCTTAGTTCGAATTTGCTAGGTGGGCAACCGCCTTTCCAACTTGTTCTGGCTCCTGTAGATCATTTCCACCACCGTCTTCGGCAAAGGCACTGACTTCAACGTTGACAGGTCTTTGACGTTGCAACCGTGATCAACATTTCCTCTTCTGCGTTTGTCAGCAACAAAGGGTCATATACAATACCACAGCTCCCCCTCGTCGCCAATGATACTTTCTTGCTGGCCCTGTCTGACGCTACTGGTTTCGAAAACGGGGCGACATCTAGTTTATTAGTGGTGGGGAATTCGACTGGAAACATCAATTGTAGCACCACGGGCCCGGCAATTGCGTTTACCTTTGATGTCCAACGGTGGCCACTGCAGCAATGCAGGTGATATGATTTGCGCATCATATTTCGGATCTATATTGACAACTGATCTTTCTTAGACCGTACACATTCAGCGGATATGAAAATGCTATACTACCCGTGACAATCATGGCGAGTTTCATGCTTTCTACAGCATGCGTCGCGAGTCTGACCTTCATTTCAGGGGCTAATTTCATCTGGAACATCAATCATGCTGCGCCCAAATGCGACCCAAGAGACAAGCTATAGCTGGACAGCGAATGTGACAGAAGGCGACTCAGTGGTTTTCGTCATGATGGACGCGGAAGGGCGCCAAGGTGGGACCTCTAATATAACAACAGTTGGACCTTCCGATGATACCCATTGCTTCGACACCACTCCCTCAACTTCCTCGATCGTTCCATCTCCAACCTCTGGTGGACCAACAACAACCGTAACAGCTACCCCTCCTCCTGGATCTCCAGGCGTCTCGATGTCCACCATTGCTGGTGCTGTCGCAGGTTCAGTAGGAGCGTCAGCTACGATATTCGCTGCTGCCTTGTGTTGCCTTCGTAGGCGGAGATCATCGCGCACCCCTCCATCCGAAGAATTTATGACGAGTGAATCTAATACAAATCGGCGGCGTTTCGCGTTCCCTTTTGGCAGTCGTTCCAACGGTTCAAACCACATTGAGCCTTTCCCCTTCCAAGCCACTCCCGCAAGCCAGACGCTACCTCTCATGCACCATCGAGAGGGGTCTTTCCAGTTTGGAGATGCAAGAGGATATTCTCCATCATCATCGGTGCGAACGAAAGTGACCGTTGGTGGATATCCTTCGTCTTTGGGAGAACGGACACATGTTGTTAGGCACACTGATGTCGAAGATATGATTGCGGGCTCAAGTCGCGTTATCGAATTACCACCGCAATATTCAGAACACAGACATCCTCTTTCATCGCTTGCCACTTCCTCGTAACTCTCGTCGTCGTTCACCTGGTAGAACGAGAACACAGACTCTGACTCTGAGCAAACCCGTTGCTTCTGCTATGTGAAAATCAGGCCTATCAGTACCAGAAAATCCGAACAATTTATCCTAATTGTATCTTTAGGTCTGGACATTTATAGCTAGAAGGACTTGCCACGATGACCACTATCAACCACATCAGTCCTTTGTCACACTCGTATCTTTTTGAGAAGTACGATAGAAACCAGTACATGTAGTGACCAAATACTTGTAACGAATGAGTAGTTGCTTTTAATAGTTACACCCGAGAAGATGCACAGGTGTTCCGTCGCGAGGAACTAGGTTTGTGTGAAAATAACTTGATCGACACCGCTGCTTGCACAAACGTCTGTGGGGTTATCAGGATGAAATTTGTATGATTGAAACTGCCATGAATTCAGTTTGCTGTGCCGACTTTGCAGAGATATTGATTTGGATTGTGTTTGTGGGTGGGGCTGGGGTCGATTGATGGCACCGAGACCAAAATCGTGTGATACCGAGACAGGGCTGCTTACTAATCAGGCAGTTATTGCGGACAGTCATGCACGAGGTCCACAATATTCCGCCCTACTCCTCCTCTGCAAAAATCCCGTCAATATTTCTCAAGGGGTGTTCTCCTTGGGGTCAGCCCTTCCGTCTTTCCCTTTCCTCCTTTCCACATCCTCAATTTACTGAGGATGCGTGCCCAATCAATCCTTCGGTCTTTTACTTCTCTCGGGCTCATCTCGCTTGCTCACGCGTTTAGCGTGACGGTAAGTCAGCCTACTCAATGCGACGATCTCACAGTATCATGGACAGGTCAGCCCATTTATTAGAATATTATGTTCACGATATAACTCACCTTCCCCCGATAGGTGGTCAACCACCTTTTGAGATCCTTCTGACCCCCGTAAGTGGTTCGTGGAGACACCGCATTAATTGTGCTAAGTGCCGCATAGGTCTACAATTATCCAATGAATAAAACTGTACCTTCCTCGTCGTTTTCCAACAATCAAGGATCATATACGATACCACAGTTACCTTTTCCATCCAAGACTAAGTTTCTACTGACCATGTCTGATGCTACTGGCTTTGGGACGGGGGGTACAAGTGATGTTCTTACTGTGGGGGATTCCGTTGGAAATGTCAATTGCAACACGACCGCTGTATCTGTTGCATTCACATTCGATCTAAATACTGCCCTACAGCAATGCCAGTGAGTAAAAAAAATCAATTACGGAGGACTAGCCGTTGATGTCTTTCCTCAGACCATTCACTTTCAGTGGCTACAACAATGCAGTTCAGCCGGTTACAATCACAGCAAGTGTTTCATTTTCCAGCTCGGCTCATTATTATTCATCGTTCATATCCAGGGGCTCATCCCACTGGGAGATTCATTCGTTGTTTATCCACCTGTAAACCAGGGTGCTAGCTACAGTTGGAAAGCAGATGTTGCGGCGGGCACCTCAATACTATTCCTCATGTCGGACGCCAACGGAGGACAAGGTGGTAGCTCTGATCTATTGCCTGTACAGTTATCGAGCGACGCCACTTGTCTTACTGGATCTTATCCCTCTTCAACTGCTTCATCTGCACCATCTTCGACATCCAGCGCGACTTCTCCATCATCAACGAGCGGTTCTTCGACCACATCTATCGGAGCTATCGCGGGCACTGTCATTGGATGCCTGGTCGCATTAGCTGCCTTGGTGACACTTGGCTTATTCTTCCTCCGAAAGCGAAGATCCACCCGCTCTCCGTTTATTCTACCTGCAAAACGAAATTCTCGTCGATATAACTCCGTGGATCTCGACCGCGACCATCACGATTTCGGAACTGTCCCCCCTATCAACCCATTCCCTTACCACGCACCGTCCCCTTCCCATATCCCGCCTTCACCGAATTCTCAAAGTTCCCTTCAGCCTCGTCAGAACTACGATGCAGATCCGTTCAATGTTCCCCCAGCTCCTCTCAATCACCACTCTCGAGGTAGCTCTCATACCGATAGCTTCGCTGGATACGGAGACGTCGGTAGCTCATCCATGTCCTCTGCTGCTCGTCGGAAAGCTGCCATGGCTGGTGTCACGGCCTACAAAACCCCCACGCGATTTGTTCTCCATACTGATGTCGACGATGTCGACGTTGAACCCGATGAAAACGGCGTTATCGAATTACCTCCACAATACTCCGAACATCGGGCCGCCCCTCGGGCACCTCAACTACCATATGATGATGGCATGGAGGACGTTGGCTACACGTCAAATTCTCAGCCTTCTGGTGGAGAATCACATATGGCGGGGTCTTCATCTCATCGCCCACCACTTTCATAACTTTATTTTGTTCAGTTGCACGCGGCGCTTAACCCTTTGTGTTACCGCGTTTCGGAACGGGGCATCCTTTCTTATTTTGCCACCACGATGCCCCTCTGCCTTCATTGTCCATGTCGATCTATCTAAGCTTAGCTATAAGCTTTGCGTCCGCTCTCTTGTCACCCATACATTTACATCGTTCTTGTTTGTTTAGTGCCGGACTAGAGGTCCCGTTGCTAAGGGCTAGAGCCACGTCTATGGAAGAGGAATGTGTATGTAGCCGTGTGTTATAAAGGACGACCTCCCCGATGGGGGCCGTCGACTTCAATAACATTAAGACAACGCGAGCATACATAGGGGAGTGCAAATGTTCTAATACAATTAGGTAGGGAAACAATCAAAAGAACATCCAGCGACGCAGTTACCTCTATGAGATACAGTCGAAGGCCCGAGCGATCCAAAAGACTGGTGGTACGCGCGAATAATCCTACATTCCATACATTCCGCTGCTCCATATCCTGAAAGCAAGAAACCTAGATTCATTGTTCAGGCATGGAGTCTTCGCCGAGTTTCTGTTTTGAAAACGCGTCGATCATAGAATCCTGTTCTTTGCGTCTCCGATGTCTTCTTCGTCTATCATCTTTAATGGCACGCTCGATCCGACGCCGTGACTTGGAGTGCGTGCGGGGGTCCACAACAGCAAGCTTGCACCTATAGCAGGCAAGCTCGATACTTGCCAGCAATCGCAATGTTTCCGAGTTGTTCAAGGCCTGAATTAAAATAGTGTCGTCAATAAAGGGGATTAAGGTACACCAGAGGAGATGCCGTCACATTCAATGACCAGGATATCACACGCGCGCCCTCTATACACCCAACAACGACAAAGTTTCCGCGTTTTTCAGCTTGTAAATCAGTCACCTGTAATATAATTGTGTGAGAGAGACAACAACCAGCTTTCAAGGCCCTAACCTCGCCAAACACAACTAAGATCTTTCCAGATGATAGAGAGCGCACAACTGGGTAAGTCATCATGTCATTTCAATATCGGGTTTGGGTTACATCAGACGCACCAACGCGCGAGGCTTGGCCCACAACTTCTTGAGAAACAAGTGCGCGGCCGAGGTATGACCAGGAATCACTCTCTGGCCGTCGTATGTGGACCTTTACTTGGATATCTCGAAACTCTCGGACCTGAATAGGTGGAGCTGGGAGACCAGCAGGAAATCGAGCGATAACACATAAACGATGTGGCATAAGTAATACGATATGTGGAAAGTCAAATAACACGTACAAGGTATACTGCTGGTTGCACTTTTTGTGTCCTGGGTATCTGGCGCTCCATTGTGGGGGATTGAAGAGGTGCCTTCCATCACTGCATCCTCGTCCATAAGGTCCATATTCTTAGCACAAATAAAATCAGGAGAGCTACGGGGATATATGTTAGAAATTCCTACGATTGTGAAATTCTTGAATCCGCGTGGTTTGGCTGTCTGGGGTTAAGTGGCAATGGACGAGGTCTTGCCTGCCTGTGGTATGCTTTCATTTACACCCACGTGACAGGCCAAAGGGCTTCAGAACTACCTTGTAAGTATATCGGGATAACTCCTAGCAATTACTACCCCCGTGATTGGACGCGTAACATTGTTGTATTTACAAAGAACGGGTCCTGTAAACTACAAAGAAATAAAGAGCAGGGATCGAACAACGAATGGACTAGGAAGCAGTTTCCAGCCGCGGTCGTCATTCGGGACAAATCACCACATTCATGAATCCATCAAGTTACCATGATTGCTTTGTGATGGTATTCCGGAGCGGTTATCAAGAGGAGACAGTTGCCACATATCAATGGTCATTGAGCCACCTCGATCATGCAGACAGAGCTATATAAGAGGTTGCGGGCGAACGCAGAAACCCCACCCCAATAATGAGACTTACCCAACGATCTTGCTATCCCCGTCCCTTGACTGCAGATAACTCGGGGAGCTTTGAGGCTTTTACCTCATCTCAGCTAGCCCACGAAGACGAATTGGAAGCCCAGAGAAACGAGATTGAAAAAGATAACGCGTTCATCGAGAGAGCCGAGAGGAAGGTGGGTGCTCACCTCGTTCAGGTCACGGGCTGATTGTGATGTTTCCTATAGCGTGATGACGAGGACGGCGATTATGGACTGGGATCACAGGAGCTCTACCAGCAAATTTCCTCCCAAAGTACAGAAAGTACAGATAGCAATGAAGAGCCCTCAACACCCGTGCGTGGACGGTACGCCGTCCGCGAAGTTGAATTTGAAGAACCAGTGGAAGAGTTTTCAAGCTCACAGTCGTCGAATCGATCGGATGGAAATTCCTATCGCAGCCGCGAAGAAATGCTTCACGCGGACAAAGACATTACAAGCAAAAAGATCTTGCTCATTGATCTCGTGTTAAATCGCAGCCCGATGGATGTTCCCAGCCCAGCAAGGCGGACGTGCGCAAAAAACATTATAGCTGTCTTATACGGACTGGAACATACGGAGATAGATCTCATAGAGCTGTGGATTAGGCAGCATGCGGATCGATTACATATGTGGCCTTATGGAGAGCATTGACAACTATAAAGTCGAGTAGTTAATGGGTTGTATGTGTTGCAGTGAAATTGCAGAAGTGATGCGATGTGTTGCAGTGGATATCGGTAAAGAGAAATCGCCAGTAACAAATATTGGCGCAAGGAAGTTTGATCCATCAGAAAGAAACTATCTTGACTCCGGGGCGAGATATGTCCCTGAAACTAGGCAAAGGTTACGGGGAGTGAAGTGAACATTCGTGACTGGAGTTCGTTTGGTAGGGAAGGTGGCCAAGAGGTCAGAGCTATGGGGCATCAGTAACCAGAATCCAGAGGCCTTATAGGTCGAAATGGACACACGTTTCATTACTCTCTTCCTCTGTAAGCGCATGTACTCCAGGCGTATCGGTGGAGCCATTTTCCCGACCTTTTGCGGGCCCACCAGCGGCTTTTGCATCCCAGCACCGCACTGTCCAGTCGGCGCCTCCACTCACCAACAGCGATGACTCTGCACTGAATGCAAGAGAGTATATAGACGCGGTATGACCCGTCATCTTTTTGATTCGGCGGCCGGATCCAAGATCCCACAAGTTGATAGCAAGGTCCTCGCCTAATGTATAATGATTAATAAGTGTTAATACCTGTAGAATGGCTTGTACTGACCAGCGCTGGCGAGATATCGTCCGTCTGGACTTATTGCCAATGTAGAAAGGGTGCCTTGATGCCCAATAAAGACCCGCACACATGATCCACGCTGTACATCCCATAATCGAGCAGTCCAATCGCTCGATCCAGTTGCAAGATAGAGAGAGTTCGGGTGGAATCTCACACACTAAAGTAGTTACGCACGATATGAGTTATCTGACGGTTATGATGAACGTGGTAGATAGACTTACGTCGACATCGCTCAAGTGACCAGCATATACTCGCAAGCATGATGTTCGATCTGTTGACCATAGTCTGGCGGTGCGATCTCGACTGGCAGTAGCAAAGTAGATTCCCATAGGGCTCCACTGAACATCCCATACGGGATTTTGATGTCCTCGATATGCTACAACATTTGTCAGCGTATCTAACGACCACAATCGAGCTGTAGCATCAGCAGATGCAGACAGGAGATACTTGGGCGGCGCGGCTGAACCACTGAGAGGATCAAACGACAACGAGTACACTGGGCCACTATGCCCAATGAGTTTTCGAGTTGAGCTTCCTTCTTTATCTTGAAATCTAGAAGATCCAGCTGAGGTGCAGTTTAGCAACCAAATCCAAGTAAATTGAGATAAATTCGAGCTTACTATCTCGGATCGAACTAGAAGGGGAATCATCGCTTAGACCTTTCAGTTTTTCACCCTTCAGGCTCCAAAGCTTGATATAACTCTCGGAAAAGCCTGCTGCCATGAGAGTGATATCGGGTGAAAAGGTGCAGCATGGTGCGCTTTGAAAGGACCGGTTAGTGATTATCGAAAACCATTTGCATTACTACCCACCCTTCTCCAACATCATGCAATGTATATGCACACACACTGGGTAAAGCACGAGCACGAGCAGAGACAGCCTGAGCGGAATTCAAATCTGCAGAATTTAAAGCAGAGGGTTCGAATCGGATGCGTTTTCTTGCGTCTCGCACTTTTTCTACCTCTCTCTGAACATCGATCGTTTTGAACGACGGAGGATGTGGAAGAAGGTCACTTTCTGATGGTGCCGTAACACCAGGCGGAGGCGCAGGTCGTAGATGATGCAGGTCATATTGAGCTCCAGGATCTCGGTCCATCATAGCCCTCTCTCTCAAAACACGTTCTGTTTCTGCACTTAACTCTTCAGATATTGGAGCAGGCCCTAGCTTCAGATCACCCTTGGATGCATTGAAGCTGTGTGGATTTGGAATATTTGTTGAGGTGCTGGGCTGAGATATCAGGGAGGATAGCAGCCCAGTGGACTCCTCCCAAGCATTAGGAGACACTGTGGTGGTGCTCGCGGTGGTGACTGTAATCACATATATGAACAATAAAAACCATTGTAAAACATATGAGCTCACCATCAAAGCGTAAATGATTATTTACCACTCGCATCACCGCAGACCTTCCCCTTTTACCGCTCTCACCTGAAAACCCTTCTCCTACCCCTAGCGCCTCTCCACCAATGCCTTCTGTCAACCATCCAACAAGAAGGCCAAATCCAGAGCGACTCATTTTGATGACATATTTCTCGTTTCGGAAGCGCTGAGCTAGCTCGTCATTCTGGACGTGAGAAGGAAGTAACAGAGTCGAAAGATGGTGAAGAGTGGCATTATGCATTGGGGCCAAGGAGGAAGCAAATGATGAATAAAACCGTAAGGCTTCAAGTACGGATTAGACCATTTGTATATTTATCTCTTCATGTGCGCACACGCACCAGCTTCCTTAAACCCGCGTTGAACGAGATCCAGATGAAAATGGCAGAATATTGGAAACAGTATTGGGCGAAACTCGGGCTATCAAGGTTTGCGTTCATGTGTATAATCATAAACTATACCAAATAATTCACCTTGTACATATCCAGGGATCCTTCTACCCATGATTCAAGTTCACGAAAACCTTCCTGCTTGTCTGTGGGATCAGCAGACAGAATCTCTTCAGCTCCAACTGACCCAAGACTGGAGATAAGATTCTGAATGTTGGTAGGATTTCCCATTGTGGTGAGCTCCTGCAGGACACTACCACTCTCTCTGAGAACATTTTCCCCAGGCCTATTCGATTTCTGTGCGTATACAGCCAAGTTCTTGGTAAGGTCCTCAGAGGAGACCGTTGTTTTTCCCGACTCGGTTGTCGACCCCCCTTCGATGGTTTCTAGGAGAGCTTTTTCTGCTGATTTATGTCCTCTGGATCGAAGATACTCTAGCACTAGACGGTCCGTCGGATTCGCGCTTTGCACAGTATCTTGGGGGCCACCATTTGCAGGAGAGATAGCACCGGAAGATTGAGAAGCAGGAGTTGTAGCTGACATTGCTATCGATCAGACTAAGATAGTAGGGGTAGAAGTCCTTGAAAGATTAGCTTGCCACTTTGCACAATGTGTTAACGTTCATGTATTGAAGATTAGAGTAACTCTACTGACTCATGGAGCAACATTGATTGTTGTTGGCTGAACATAGATTACTAAGATTTCCTTTTGCGGAAGGTATCCAAGAAAGAAGAGGCTGGAAACCCCTGGCGGGGATGTTATGTGGGTTTGTATAATACACACTAGTTCGAATGGTAGCGTATTTAGCAGACAAAACTGAAAGCTATTAAGTCTTCCATCGAAGATTTTCCTAGACGCATATCCCTATCTTCGCCCACGCTTGCTAGTAAACTTTCCGGAACCCTCGCCGCGGTTGTACGAGCTTGTATTGTATGTCGAATAGGTTCGTTTTTTTGTGGTGGTCGAAGCAGATACGGTGTTGCCTTTCATATATCCAGCTTTTTTGCACTCCTTCTCGAAAACCTCCAGCAGCGCAGTAAAGCTGACATCTACCATGCTTCCAAACAACGGATGAGACGACGACCACTTGTTTAATGTAAGCCGGGGCGATGTGATACCGAATGCCATTCGAGCGAGAAGGCGTGGGTCATCGCGCTCGGGACACGCGGCAAGAATGGCTGTAATCTTTGTGGGATCGGGTGCCGACTGGGTGCGTCGATCGAAACTAGCGGCCGTGCCTGATCGACAGAAACTGCAGTTCCCGCAGAGACCGTTCAATACGGCGTCATCGTCGCCAAAGTACGAGGCAAGAGCTTGTGCCAGGCCTGAAAATGATATAAATACCGGCGGTTCTGTCTTGAAATGTTACTCACAATCATCGGCCGTGGCGAACTCAATGACCTGTTGAAGTTTTTGAATTGCTTCATCCTCTCGAGTTATCATGCGCTGGTACATCAGCTCCGCCACAGCTTTAATCTCTTCGGTAGTTTTCGGTAACGGGTTGAGAACTTTGTAACGCTTAAATATGGTAATTGAGTGAACGAAAAGTTCATGAAGAGGAATATACTTACGGCTCGAACTTGAGAAGCCTTAGAAGTAATCCATCCTATGAAAAGACTATCAGCACCAAGGTCAGAACACAACTTTAGGACTTCTTATTACCGTTGAGTTCCCAGTCACTGATTTTCTTGGCAAGGTCAGCTCTTTCGATGCTGCATGAAGAAGCAGCGGTGACCACGTCAATCTTTCCCGAACTATGAGTACCATACTATTGAAGTCAGGGAAACACAAAACTTGATATCCGGAACTACGAGGGGACCAAAATTTCCTAATGGCTCTGGCGGCTTCAGATGAATCAACCATCACCTTATTCCAATCGGTGTCGCTGCGTTTGGAAAGATCGTACACCTGATAAAACGGTGTGACTGCTCGAATATAGCTATAATCGAGTTCTAAATGTGCATAAGCAAGTCCGAGTACGTTTGCCTGTCATAAGTTATAAGTTATTACAGCTTTGGTAGCCAGGAAGAATGAGCTTCCATACACGGATATCGTGTCTGAAGCAAATGAAATTAGACCTGTCTACGGTGCGATAATTTGATAAATACTTGCTCTTTCGATTGTTGGTAGTGGTTGAAATCCAGAGTTCCATCGGTGGCAGGTTCCTTGAACGCTACCGCCTGAAGCCAAAGCCCCAAGTCTGTCTTGGAACACGTATCACCTCGAGCGAAGCCTTCTAGAACGGGGATATCCGGTGCAGATAAGAACATGACGCATTCCGAGGGTAAGTTATCTCGACCAGCTCTGCCAACTTCCTGGCTATAATTTTCCAGGGTTTTTGGTAGATATAGATGAACAACCTACGAAGGGGACAGATCAGTTGCCCTCGCAGGGTCACCTGGCGTGACTTACCTGTCGAATATTGGCTGCAAGGATCGAATAAGGTTAGCTATCATGCGCTGGAATTGTCTGACTCACATTTGTCGATTCCCATACCAAAAGCGATGGTCGCGCAAACAATGCCTTTGTTGGATTCCATGAATTTTGTTTGGACTTTTGTGCGTTCATCAGTTTTCAGTCCAGCATGATATACCATTGGTTCCAAGCCGTGAGGTCGTAGCTTATGCGCCACTTCTTCGGCTTGCTTTTGGAGAGTGACATAGACAATGGAAGGCCCTGTTCTTTGCTTCAAAAAAGGAACGAGGAAGTTTAATTTCTGGTCCAGCGTCTCAGCAACCTGAACTTGAAAAGAAAGGCTTGGGTGCTTATAAGTGTCGTCGATTTAAAGAATAGAAGTCTACTTACTTTGGGCGATACACCGGGGTTCGGAAAACACCCTCAGGGGCGATATGGAACGATTTACAGATATCTTCTGCAACAGCGGAGGTTGCAGTTGCAGTTAGACACAAAACGCGTTCTACATCCATCTCCTCAGCAAAGCGCGCAATCTATGATCACAATGATATGAATTAAAGTCATAAACGAATATTTCAATTCGCAGTAACCTTGAGATATTCGGGTCGAAAACTAGAGCCCCACTGAATCCCGATTAAGTTCAGTAATCAAACCGATACATGTCGAAACAAACCTGAGAGATGCAATGGGACTCATCAACAGCCAAAAGTGAAATTTTGATGCGAGACATCATTGAAACGAAGCCCTCATTATTGAGTCTACGGGACCATTATCAGAAGACGTAACAAGACGAACGATGGCCGAAATTTACCTTTCTGGCGCAACGTAGAGAAGTTTAAGACGTCCAGAAAGGGCCTCTTCTTTGACGAAGGAAGATCGGTCGGCAGTCAGAGTACTATCAAGATTGGCAGCATTTACTCCACGAGCGACAAGCGCGTCAACTTGATCTTTCATAAGTGCAATTAGGGGTGAGATAACCAAGGTTAGTCCCTGGAGAAGTTTGAGAAGCGGTTTATGAGATATGAACTATCAACATTACCGGGAGGCACAGGGCAGGAACTTGATAAGTCAAACTTTTGCCCCCTATCCAGTCAGATTAGAAACCTAAACACAGCTCAACGAATTCGTTGTGAATGCCTACCTCCAGTTGGGTACAACACGAGTGCATTTTCATTGTCCTCGACCAGACGTTTTATAACCTGGTGATACAGACAAAAGCTGAGCCGAAGTTGATGATATGGGAGTCATCTATTTACCGCCTCCTGAGACAATCTGAAGTCTGGAAACCCGAAGACTTCATGTAGTACTTGGCGTGCACCCTCCATCGTTTGGTACAAGTTAAACAGATGGTTTCTGAACGCTCGAGAGCCTTGTTTTCAAATTTGTCGAATCTCCCTTGCGCTGCTTGCGACAAGAACAACTTGTCAACTGAGATTTGCGTAGTTGTCGATAGATTTCTTGCTGTGACTATCCGTGTTTGAAATTTGTTGTATACGAACCTTGAAAAGGAGACGTTTGAAAGAGCTGGGGGTCGTTTTTTTGTTGCCTAGTAAATTCAATCCACAAGAGTCCCGCTTCATGAAGCTGTGACTAATTTAAATTACTAGCATTGCCGATCCTTTGTTTACGCGTTGTTTGTTTCACGTTTCCTTATACGGTTATGCATTGCCAGCTGAGTCTTGTCTTCGACACGAGTTCAAAGTCGATGAATGACAGTAAGACCAGCATCATATCGTCGGTGACAAGAGTGTATGTTGCATATAATTAATTCACAACAGCCTATATGGTAGTGCTAATCATGTTGCAGACTAACTGAATTTACCGCTTGTCTTCCTTCACATTCCATTTGGGCCGTGGCGAAGTTGTTCTCAGGTTGTGATGGGCAAAGGTTCTAAACCCTCAGGCATCCATGCAGTGTTACAAAACGCCATTGTTACCGCCATAAACGACCCCGGATATACATTTTCTCTTCCTCGGCTAGCGGACTGGGATGCGGTCATATCTTGCTCGTCTTCTGAGCGAGAGCGTCTCGAGTTTATCGGCGATTCTCTGATGCACATGGCGGTGGCACTTTACCTGTATCAGATATATCCAGAAGCGACACCAGGTCTGCTCACGGTGAGTTACACGCACAAGTATTGCATTTGTTTGTATCTGACCCCCGAGTTTCGGAGATTCTGCGCTCTGCTGTCAATACCAATGCTACATTCACTCATCTTATGGTGAAAGTCGGAGCCCATCAGCTCACTTCCCCTTCAGAGACCACTAAAGCCGCCGCTGATTCTTTTGAGATCATCATTGCAGCATTGTATATGGAGGGTGGACTGTCTGAGGTCCGTTCTTGGGTGGAAGAACAATTCGCTCCCATCGTTGCGGCCGCACGAAGAAGCTACGACCAATTGTAGGGAAGATAAGTTGACCTATGTGTTAATCATCTAATGTCACTCTGAAAGTAATCTGCCGAAGAAGACCAAACACTCATTTCCGACATTAAAACGAACACGCGCCGATATGGATGCCTCTGGAACGCCACTTTTAAAGAAGATACGCATGTCGAATAGCACAAACCACCGACGAACCCCGGCCAAGACTCCGCTAAGTAAGCTTCTGTAGTGCACGATTCCAAGCAAACTGACTTCCGTGTTTAGTGGCTCAGCGAGTCATCAGCAAGATGAGATCGAAAGCAAAGGTTTATCTACATGGATATCATCTTAAGAAAACCAAAACTTCACTCCAATCGCGCTTGTTGAGTCATCAGACGAGCACTCCGCCACGGGCTGAAGTCATCGACCTCACGCTCGACCTCGACGACGACGACGACGACGACGACGATGACGGTCGTTCCCCATCTAGGTCAACGCTATACCAGAGTGATGCCGCCCAGATGTTTTTCTCAGCACGATCACTAGATGTGGCAGCCAGATCACCAGTGCCTGGATCGAGTCGCACTGATACACTTGTTCGTACCTCTACCTTCGCACCAATTATTCACCCGGCCCTCATATCTCAAGCACAGCCGCAAAGGTTAGCTGAGGGACCCTCTTGTTCGAATGACACGGTAAACGTTGTCTCGCGACCGAGTCCTTCGTCGCCATCGCCATCGCCACCAGCCATCCCGAGGCGTTTCTGTCGACTTCCGAGCCGCGCAATGTCCATATCCCGTCCCACATTTGACGTGTTCAGGCGATCGGGCCTTACTTTACCTACCAATTCAGACAGCAACGATCTCGGCTGTGGTAGTTTTGAGAACCCGATAGTCATTGACATCGAGTAGGCGATCGGTTTGACATTTATTTCTGTGAAAATTTCTCATATCACTCATGGGCTTCATCATATCTCTTTCTTATATTCATGGATACCACGGTCTATTATTGTCCTTGTCACAACCATCGAGCGGTAATGCTGGTGTTTGAGCAAGCGTATGTTTCTTACTCTTCCAACTTATAATATACCGTAGTGTGGATACAAGCACAAATGTTGATAACATTATTAATCGAAGGACGCGATCTCATACACTTCTCGTTTGAAAACTTATCGTCTCCCGAGACTGATGTACATCTGGTGTGACGAATCATTGCTAAGAATATGCTCTTTGTTCCCGTACAACTCCCAGCAACAATTGCCTAGAAATGTTCCTGTTTCAAACATTGTTAACACTTGATATTGTTACCAGAGATATAATGATTACCTTGGCAAATGTGAATTCGACATTATTGCTTGTGTGCTGGAGAGTAGCCTCTTTGATTGCTTTGGCGAGGACACCCGGTCCGCAGAAGTATGTCTATAAATTGCATTCCATCAGAAGACGTCTTGTGATTAAGGGGGAAACCAAAACTCACGCCAACTTTGGTTTTCAATTGAGCACTGCTACCCGGAAGATATTGTCCGATCTCGATGGCTTCACGGATTCTGCGGTAGATACTCTTCCAATCAGGTCGCCCGAACATCGTGCGAGTGCGGAGGAGCGTGAGGGGATCATATTCCGCGCCAGCGTCATTGACAGCAATATTCCACAACATGTCTTCGTTAATTTTCTGGGTCAAGTAAATATTGATGTGAAGGAAATTGGCTGCAGCAAAAAAATCAGATACGATCTGTACCTTAATGGATTGCAAAAACTCACGGTCAAGTTGAGCTGCCTCAACTTCTTGAAGCAGGGATTGGAACCACCCGAACGATGGGGCATCACGACAGACCCAGAAAAATTCGACACGACGGAGTGATCCGAGGTTTCCCTTCTTTTGGCGGTACCAGATGTGCTTCAGGATAGATGCGAAGGGCGTCACTCCTATGACGAATAGAGCAAAATTAAGGAGCTGTGCAATTTCAATCCAACTGTCACTTACCGATACCGGCACCGATGAGCACGGCAACTTCATTGTCGAATACGTCTTCCGCAGGAGCTCCGTAAGGCCCGTCAATCCTGACTCGAGGCAGACCACGCATATCGCTTCCAGGTTCAAGCTCGACAAACTCTCCACGAGTGCCACCATACTCATTCTCGTCTTTCTCGAGACCCTTCATCGCAGCTTTAGTCATAGCAGCGACAATGGACGGACCGCAACCCAAACGCTCTCCAAGTGAATGGGTCCAGTCACCGACTTGACGAATGTGCACCGAGACATATGGATCCTCGGGGGCAGATGTGATGGTGAACTAAGATAGATAAGAATCAGTGAACGTATGGAGGTTGATTGAATGAAAACGAACAGGGTGCCATTGCCAGCGAGAAACTTCGGGAACCTGGATGAATAGCCATTGTCCAGCGGTATACTTGAAGCTTGGTTTGACGATACGAAGTTCCATTGCACCGCTTGGGTGTACCAGGACTTTGTTTAATTTTGTCGCCCTACGAGCACGATACTCACGGTACATTCGCTCTCCAAAGTAAAAGATTCCAGGCCAGATCGTAAACCGCCAGCTCTCGTAGCCAAGACAGGACTCAGTAGAATAGAAAGGGAAGGTAGAAATATAATCAGGGTTGGTGGAATCACGAACAAAGCAGCCGGTTGCATGAGAGTAGAGGCCGATGAAAAAGAAGAATGCCAGGTGGTGAGTATACCAGAAGGCCTCGAAGCACTGGTTGCGGATTTTATGATGGGCAGTCGTGTACATCAAAACCATGATGAGGAGCATGAAATGACCTGTAATCCCACCAGCCTGCGTGTAGTGAATGTCGAGTGCATATTCCACTCGGACCTCTGTTTTATAAGGATTATATGTTACGGCTATCACTCATCTGAAGTGAGGATACTTACGAGTTCGCTCAACATTGAAGAAGTTAACGTAGTGAGCGGTTGTGTGGACAACTGCCCAGAAAGCCATAGAGTAGGCAACCTGCCTGTGGAACCAGATATTTTCATCCGCTGGAAAGAGCCAGGCCAGCTTGGGGCGGACGACCCGAATAACATTCCGTAACATGGGCACGAGAAGTAGACCAGCATCGAAAGCGAGAGTGAGGCCAGCCCCACGAGAAGTCCAGACGGACCATTTCAGAGCGTTGAGAGCAGCTAGTTTCGTGTTGGTTTCCTGTACAACTTTTGAGATTTTGAAGAGTCATAAGTAGATGAACATTCCAAACCTGGAGGTACCACCCGAGAGCAAAGAGGGTAACTTGGATGCCGTAGAATATGAGGTTGAAAATAAGCCTCCGGGGAACGAGAAACTCTCTCTGGAACCACGATTCACCCATCGTGGAAGATTAACGGTTGGAATTGAAAGGTGTCGTTCGGGTTAAAGATAGAAACGCGGGTCCTGACCCGATCTTGGAGCGAGAAGGATAAAAGAGAGCAGGAGGAGCGAAACTGATGGAAAAGAGTTAAAAGGAAAAGAGAGAGCGCCAGGCGAAAGAAAATGGTGAGCGGTAAGATACAAGGATAAGATATGTGGCTCAGTACCAACGTCCGGCCTCCGACCGTGTCCACGGCAACCATTGTTCACACCACTGGCCCCTCATCGCCAGTTTCGATGGATACTCTATTTTTGCATAGATGATGGTGGAAAGTCATAGTGGATAAGAATATAATGATATGGAAGGATAAGGACGCATGGGGTTTTCTTATTCGCCTGCCATATGATGTGTGTGCGGTGATTGGGATCATGTCACTGCCTTGACCATCAGTGACTCTATTTTTGTCCACCACCCACGCACATCACATCAAAATGATGGATTTTTAAAAAGGTTGATCTAAAATTCCTATTGGCAACTTCATTGAATTTCCCCGAGACTCTATCTCAACCCTGTCCAGTACCAGAGATTTCACACCTAAAGTTTGCCTAAAGTCTCTTCAAACTCTTTTGAAGAAGGTTACGGTGTAACCTGGGCTACCTCACATGTTGCTACATATAAGTATCACTGAAGGGAAGGTAAAAATATCCGAAAAGCCAATTGCATTCACGGACAGCGTTGTCCTGATGGCCTACCCGTACCTACTTCATAATACGGTTGATTGTCGGTTTACAGGTTGTAAAGGCCTCGTCAGCATAGTAGAACCCATCTACCGGGGCCGAAACATTCGGAGAGGTCTTCCTGGTAAGATCCGTGTCATCCAATGAGCAAGCCTGAGCGAGAACGACGTCTTCAATTGTCGAAGTAATTTTTGACCTGTTCTTCATCTTCGAAAGCTCGAGATCGCCAGTTTATATATCCATCATTTGATAGACCCAGACATCGATACATGGACGTTGAAGATGACTTGTTCTCGAGTGATGTGTCAAGATCCAGATTGCCAGCCAAACTCGAGTCACCGTAAGCATCTCCAGGTTTTGCTTTAGCGCGCCCTTTTTGCATATATGATAGCAATGATGGTGTGTATACCAAAGTGCCATGGGTTTGAATTCTGGCGAGCATTTTGGTTATAAATTATAATAGACACGAAACACAGAAGAATGCCATTCCTCGATGTGAATCTGGTGCATGAGTGCGTTAGCCAACATGCATTCACTTGATGGGCTTACCTATGTCTGAAATTTTGCTGGGACCTTGCAATGAGTTGGATGATTCAGATGCGAAACATGCGAAACAATAAACTCAGACTGGAGTGGCCGTTTATGGGTTTTGTAGGAATCCACGTGGTTTGCAAGATTTGGTTCCTCGACGCGTTCAACGCAAACACAAGTCCTGGCAGCCAGCGCCACTTTTCTCTATGGCTTCAACGTTTCCTTTCGTTGCCTCTTATTCCTACAAACCACAACAGAGCTCTGGGAACAACAATGGGCTTTCTTTACGCCCTTCTCAGCTTCAACCGAAACCAACACCTGCTCTGGATTTGCCAGGACTTCAAGCTGCCAGTCGCGTACTGCAGGATCAATTCGTGAAAGATGCACAAATAATACCTGATATTGGCGAGATGCTTACCACTCGTGAGCTTGTTTCCTCACCTAAATCCATACACAAATCTTGACTTTTTTCTTCGAAGCTGGAGGACAATCATCGGCATCGTACAGTATATTTCCTGATGACTATAGAGTCCCGTTCCAAAAACGCAGGCTCGTTGGGATCCCGGAGGCGTTGTTCCAATACTATAATAGTGCGTTAATCTTCTATGCACCCGTTCACTTAGCTTTAGTTCTTGGCAGCCACGAATGTTACATCACACATGGGCCTCATCCCTGATATCGAACGGGTATGGATATCCATCGACCACAAGTTATTTCTTTGGGACTATGTTGACGGGTGATTACACTGGTAACTAGCATCAATGCTCATCGCTGACAAGTCGGGATTTAGCCAAGAGATCAACTCATTTATGGACCAACCAGACGTGATTACACATGTTGCTGTTGTGCAACCCAAACCTGGCGTGTTCATCGACGAAATATCGTCCATTATGGTCATTTGTACTCCTGTATCAGTATTGCTCATCGGCCTATCGACCGCGTCCGTCGTGGGACCCAATAATCGCCCGCGCAAGGACATCAAGATGTATGCAACCGACATGACAGTTTCAACAGAAATAGAAATGACTTCCGTTGCTGGGACTTCAGATGGGCGAATATTTATGTGTGGTTCGCAGGACGGCTGCCTTTACGAACTTCACTATCAGCAGAGCGAGTCTTGGTTCGGCAAACGTGTACAACTAATTAATCACTCGGTGGGCGGGGTGCAAAGTCTTTTCCCCCGGTTTACATCCCCTAGTCAAGAAGGTCGACTATTTTTCTTCCGCCTTTTGTGTTATTTGACAAGTGGTGTTTGCAGATCGAATTATATCCGTAGTATCTGATCCGACGAGAAGTTGCTTTTACACCTTGACTGCCAAAAACGCAATATCAGTGTACCGATCCAGTGGCGAGAAAGCTATCCAAATTGTACAGACCATATCGAATTTATACAAAACTGCACAAGAGAAGGCTCCTGGATCCCCTGCCCTCACTCCTTCAAATTTCAGCATCGTCAGTCTTCATGTGGTCGGCCCCGCTGAATCGCGTTCTGGCGTACAGCTGATGGCAATTACGATGAATGGTGTGCGCCTATATCTCGCTCCTTCTGCTGGTGGTTATAGCTACTCGTACACCCCAAGCTCTAGCAGTGGCCCTGGGACGTCACGGCCTCTACAGCTCATACATGTCCGGTTACCACCTTCGAACTTACTACATCCCGACGAGCAATCAAGTGCATTCCGCCCAACTAATTCGTACGGTGTTGCTCGCACTGCGCCGCCGCCGTCAACTTCTCGTCCATTTGTCATTTCGGGTTTGGAAAACTCGTGTTACCTGGATGGCCTGACTATTGCCGCTCAGCCTGGTGATGTCGATGGCACCGATTTTTTACTTTGCATGGCTCCCGATCTGACGCGGATAGGTACCATCGGGCAGTTGAACTTAGCGCAGCAGCAGATAGTTCCGCAACAGCCCGTCTATGGCGGAGCATCGTACAATCCCAGTGGCAATCAACGTCCCCCGTTAACCGAGTACGCGACCTTATTAGCGATACCTGGGCGGACGTGGGCTATGGCGAGTGTACCGCGATCGGTAGCCGCTGCGTCATCTTCTACATCTTCCCCTGTGGTTACGAATGAGCTCGCTTCACAATTTTCCGAAACGCCACGACAATTTATGATCTTGACGAACGTAGGAGTGACCTATCTGGTTAAAAGGCGAGCATTGGATTATTTGAAAGCCGTCGTAGAAGAAGTACACGCAGAGGGAACTGTTCAGCCAATCATCGAGTTCCGCGACAGGTTAGCCCATTTGCCATTTATTATTATGGCATGATGATGAATAAAACTCTGGTTATAGTTTCGGAAGAGACCAAACATGTGCCATGCTTCTGGGCCTCGCGAGCGGAAATACCTTCTTGGACATTGGTGAGCAATCGAGTATAGGCACATTGAGCACTGTCAGCCCGGATATCGCAAACGTTGCGAAGCAGGCGTTTTATGATTTTGGGGAGCGACCGATATGGGCAGAGAGGATGACGTATGGAACCAGTGAGTGCTAGACCGACCGGAAATTCGAGAAGGCGGGGTTTCACAGTATTGCAGGTGACAGCTCGGGTAGTGCGATATTTAGCGGGCGCAGAGAAGGGCTGGCCATATATTTTGCCCGTCTGGTCCGGCCATACTGGAAGGAGAAAATGACTAAACCTGGGTATGTGTAACACATGTTAGCTCTTCACGCGCCAAATAGTTGACGGGGATCGCAGCCCGTTAGGACTCCAGCAATCTAATATCGAGGAAAGTCTCCTGGTCATCGTGCAGAAAAATCTGCAGGCCGTGAAAACCTTCCTTGAAAAAAACCCGCATCTGTTCCATTCGACACCTGGAGATCCGTCGGTTACTCGCACGACCGCAGGAAATGAGCAAGAAGCTTGGAAGGTAGCTTTCAACCCCATACTCAGTTTATCCTAAATTAATAACCTGTTTAGGCCGAGCAAAATTCTGTCGGACAGCTGCAAACACTCCTGAACAGGACAATAGAGGCCATTTCTTTCATACTTCTGTTGAACGACTACCGATTAGGCGAATTGATCGCTCAGTAAGTTTTGGTTTTCATTGCTTACCCTTGATGGATAGATTTACTGTCACCTAGATGCGACTCTGACACTCAAAAGTTGGTTACGTCGATGACTTTTGAAGATCTGGTGACTACACAAAATGGCGTTACCATATCTCGGGCGCTAGTGAACATTGTTATTGATCAGCAAATTGGACAACAAATTAGTGTGAGTGTGAAAGCTTGGGACAGCTGATGGTCTTATTGATAATTTCCCAGGTTGATACGATCAGCGAAGTTTTACAACAACGCTGCGGATCCTTTTGCAGCACCGACGATGTCATGCTGTACAAAGTGGGAATTTTCATTGTTGAGCATTTTAATTGTCTAATATCTCCAATAAGGCCCGCGAAAACGTTCGGAAAGCTGTGGAATCCAAGAATCCGGCTGAGCGTCAAAATTGGCTTGGTGAATCACTAAGGTATGATCGTTATCTACGCGCTCGATATCTGACCCTGAATGCTTTGTGTCGTAGACTCTTTATGAAGGGTGCGCGGATTCTAGAATTCGACAAAATACGAGAAATATGCGGCGAATACCAACAGCTTGGCTATGCAAAAGGTGGACATCTATCCTGTTCTATCCTTGCAACGTTAATCGTATCCCAAATAGGCGCCATCGAACTTCCACTAAGCTGCGCACAAGCCCTCGACCCGGACAACATCGGGTTGGAATATTGGTATTCAGGCAGTCCACCGAATGACGCACGTTCGGAATTTTCGCGGATTAGAATTCGGTGCTATGAGCTGGTTTTGGATTCCCTAAATGTTTTTGAGGAAAAGACATCCAAAGGCGCGCAACCTCAAGGTCATGGAGCTGTAGAGGCCCCAGAAACTGTCCGAAGCCATGCCTACGATTTGGCTTTTGCGAGTGAAGATGAAATGTTCCATTCCACGATGTACGACTGGTTAATTGAGCGCGGCCTCGCAGACGAGCTTTTAGCGGTAAATTTTCCCGATGTCGTTTATCGCACCGTTCATTTACATGACATATCGTAGATGCGTCCAGCTTTCCTCGAGGCACACTTAAAACGCGAGCCTGCCACGGTACCAAAATTCCAATTATTGTGGCAATTCTATGTCAAAGATGGCCAACCTTTGCGTGCAGCTGAGGTACTTGCTCTATTGGCCGAGTCATCAGAGTAAAGCGTTTTTCGGGCTATACACTGTTCTTTACATTGACTTTTTTTATCGTATCAGGATCGATCTTTCACTGGGAGCGCGTCTTGAGTACTTGACTCTTGCTGTCGGAAACGCCAAGTCACACCCTGTGACTGTCGGAGGACGGCATGAAACTGCCATCGCTTTCCTAACGGATCTTGAGGAAAAACTCGATGTTGCGCAAGTGCAACTCGAAATTTACCATGCTCTGCTTCCTCACATCAACGACCAAGGAGAAACGGGAGATAAAATCAAGCTCCTCGATAAGAGGCTTATGAACATGTCCGAGGTAATGCGTCTTTTACTTTCGAACGTAACCGTTTCTCAGACGGTTTACAGCTATATCAACTTTATGCAGAGGCATATGACCTACCGGTAATGAAACTACTCATCCTACATGTGTCGGAACACCGTGATCCACATGTTGTGGAACCTATCTGGGATAGATTATACGAAGATGGTAAGAATTACTCCCTCACTGTCTGCGGTATATATAATGACACCCAAAAAGCTTTGGAAAAAGACGCAGATGCGCAAACAAACGCAGACCATCTCATCGCTAGCTTTGTGCCTTTGGGAAAGAGATTTTACCCATCGGAAAGTGCATTCCCGCTAAGTTAGCCCACCTTTCAAATGCTCTGGTCAGCGATAATCTGATGTGTTGTTTTTCAGGACATGTTGCCAGAAAACTGGTAATGTTCGCTTTAGCCCACAGAGCGCACCTTCCCTCTGGCTGGGTACCTCGTGTGCTGGTGCAGTGCGGAGTTCCATATACAGAAGTGTGGGATCTCCTTCATGCGATGTATGACTCTCAGGTTCGTCAACCCGTTGCTTCTAGTTTTCGTATGTTTTTCATCGGAACTGCGGCGGCCATAGACTCCGCCATTTGAAGCTCAGGTCAGAGTGCAAACCATGTCCGAGGACATTGCTGTTCTGCTATCCGATTGGCTGGAAGAAGCCAAACGGCCGCAATCATCGGTTGCACGAGGAGAAGTACCAGTCGGTCGCATTGATCTTGCTGTCGATCAATATTTAGCGGAGTTGGAACCGAGTCGGACGGAGACCAAGGGGATATATGAAGGTATAAAACGCCAACTGCGTCGGAATTGGTGAAAGATAGGTTGAAGCTAATGTATATACGCGGTGTTAATTCCTATGGCAAAGAAGTTAGATGGAACATAAATATTCCTTCCGTCTCGAAATTTTGGGCAGATTTTCCATATCAAGGACTCAGTTCACCTCCAGGATGGCATCCTCAGCGTAAAGGAGCATTCTTTCGGTAATAGTTCGAGTGAAAGCGTAAACCTTGCGCAATGCCCTATGAAGGATGTTGAAAGGTTCCAGGTGAAGAGAAAGCTGGGTAATTGCGCTTACCTTGCAGCTCCAACCACAATTAGTACCATGATCACAATTGCGGCCACATCGGTTGTGTTACCTTGCCGTCTTCTATTATTTCCCCTGTATCTGGCTATCCATTGGACTGGGCCGAGAAGGGGGAAAGAAAACAACATATGAACAAGAGATCCGGCACCAACCAAAGGTAAACCCAAAAGGAACCTTCGAATGAGGCGTTTTATGAGGCTAGGTGGAATTTGTGGTTTAGGAGCCCTGATAGGAGTGGAAGGTGCCGCGCTGAAAATTCCACTATCTCCCAAAATATCCTCTTGATCTTGTAAAATCCGTAAGGCTGCGCGTATGAGATCCTGTACAACATCGAGGGGTGAAGTGTAGTAAAAGTAGGACGAATGGTAATAAGAGTCCGAGGTACCATCAAAATAGTGCAGGAAGTAAGTGGTGATGTATGATGAGGATAGCACCAAAGCGGTAAAAAGAAATGACGACAAGACCCCTACAACAGCTGGAAGGTAAATCGTGAGGGGTCACACATGCATGAGATATTGAAGAGCTGCATCAATCACCTGAATGGGTTGCAAGTCCGACAATACGCGTCCGAGCAAAGTGATAGCGATATTGGCACTGCGGGCAAGAGTAGAAAGCACTCTGCGAGACTGCTGAGTTTCTCCATTTCTGCAAACAACCAACATGCACATACTGCATCAAGGATTGTTACAACCGCAAACGAAGTAATAGTACCGATACGCTCACACTCAAAGAGCCCTTGCAAAGGCAAGGTCGGATAAGTCGACCATTCTCTTTACAATCAGATTCGTCACCAAAGCAGATTCGACATTGCTTCTCTTCCTCAGCATGGGGCTCGTGTTCGGTCTCTGGCATCACTTGTTAGGCGTCAGCTGGTGAATACTATCCTCAAGAATATTGATGGAAGATCCAATACTTCTCAGGCTGACGATGTTCTTCGGGGTTTGACCACGTGTCGATCGTTCCTACATACCCAAATATATCCGAACGCCATCGTTCTGTTCTGGTGTCACCGCGGCAGTATCCGTTTTCTGGTTTCTGCAGCATGAGAACAAATCGTAAGCAAAGCTGATCAAATGCCTAATATTTCTCTCCGAGTCCTGATATTATTGTCGTCTATTCTCTAAGGGGATGCTACTTTACCCCGATCCAGCGTTGATCCATAACCTGCTTACTAGGGCAACGCCGGAGGGATAATCCTAGACCCAGCTGGTTGGCTACTGACACACGATATTTACCATTTCGCATCAAATATTCGCCAGCGGACCGAGTTGAAGAGCAACGAAGCCCAGGCAAGTTCCCTTAAAACCCTGTATTGTTTTTACATAATGATATATGCTGGTTCACAACAGCAAGCGCTCACCTGTGGCTGCACTGGTATGGACCGTCATCTGAAAATGCTCATTTTTACGAGCTGGGACCCTGTGCTGATCTGCTCTATCCCTCCGAGGTACCGCAACCTGCCTATATCGGATCGGTGTCAGTGGTGCACCCCCATTTTGTTGAGTTCACAGCCCCATCGACGCAGAAAATGCGCGAGGTGGGGTTGGCAAAAAGGCAAAGCCTGTCCGAGGCACAACGAAATCTTATTTCTGGCGCGGCGCCGCTTTTTCTGCACGGTAGTTCATTTGCTTTCGGTGATTTTGACTTTCCAAAAGGTTGCATCCAGGGCAATGTAGTGGCGTTAGAATATGCTGATTTGCGGGTAACAAAAGCAACAAATTCACCCTGGCCAGATTTTACTCAGAAAACGTTTCCTGAGCTTTACGGCTTTCGCGAAATTCCGGTTCCGCGAGAATCCGACTAGATTGAGTGTTTGGTCCTTTGGTCATCAGTTGCGTCCATCGATTAACTGTCTTGGATATTTTTGCCAAACTCACCGAGACCAACAAGCATAAGTGTGGTATCTACATTCTTATCCGTAACATAAATCTGACTAAAACCTTGTCCTGTGCGAGCTAAAAGCAGAAAATTCATATCGACCCGGAATTTGACAGTGACTATGAGGGTGTAACGCACATTTTTACGCTCACGCACACGACAGAACCGGCAATCTTTAATTCACCTCTCTACCAGGGATTCAGGGGGCTGGCTTCCATTGTGATCCGACTAATCACTTGGGTCCGTGAAAGGAGTTCAATTTTATCAGCTCCCTTCTATGTCATGCGATCAAGGCTTCATGACTGAATCAATCAACTACGCCCAATCTTAAATCAAGAGTCATTGACGGTGGGCAACAAAACAACAGATTTTTCGATTGGGGAACACCGTATCAGTAAATAGGCTAACGCTGAGAGCTATGTATACTAATTTCAATCATATGCACGAGTAAATTTCAAAGGAACCCTGGAGAAAAAGCTATGGTGTCCTGATGGAAGGTACTCGTGTCCAGAAGCTACCGCGGATGCATCAGTCCCTGGTTTTCGGTGTTTCGATGCTATTCTGAATCTATCTCATCATCAGTGGTAGGCTGACCCTCCCTTCTTTCCTACCACATGCGCCGCGCATAAATTACGGTGTATCATTATGAATTCAAGGATTGCGCCAGTTCCCTTATATCAGTGTTATCTAGCTCTTTTTGAGCTCACTCTCTCAACGTTATCTGAAGTGCGAAAACCATTCAAACATCCTACTAAAGTTTAGCGAGACATTGACAGGTTTCGAACTTGAAAAAGATCGCTAACTTTATTGGACATCGAACGGGGCGCATTTTTACTATCGTGTCGGACCCGTACACCACCCGCAGAGCCGAAAATACTCTTGACGGATCCCCTTTTGTTGGGAAAGGCAAGGGTGTCCGTGGCAGGTTAAATGAGAGCATTTTTGGCGCAATGTTGACGCAGAGATGACGGTAGACCGTAGTAATGATCGGGATTCATTTGGCAGGAAATCCCGGAGAGGTCGATGCCCGTGAACCTATGTGAGAGGAAAAGATCGTTACCGAGTCATAGCCTGTGAATTTACAGATACAATGGAGACGGCGAGCAATTACAATGTGATGATTTGGACACCCGTAGTATTAAGCTCAGTTCGGCTACCTATTCGCTGTGAAGCACATTCATCGACGCATTCTAAAGAATAGACACAACTCCACTCACGGCGTAGTCATCAACAGACAGACAAACGGCTACTACTCATCATGGGAATTTGTCCTTCGTGAGTTAGGCTCCGCATCGCGATACATACCCCGGATCTGACGAAGATCATGGACAGCCATTCTACGATTGGTTTTATTAGGATTTTCCGTTCAAGACGCAATTAACAATTCCAGTACCTTGTATCGCCCACAGCCTGAGGCAAGAAGGATTTATACGTGTACTATTGACAAGCAACAATTTCAAAGTAAAAGACGAAGCGCTTGTTGCATAAAATAGAGGATACGTCATCAAGAGGGAGTTGTAGTTAGATTAAATCATTGGTCTGAAACAAGGATGTTTGCGCGACCCACTTGTCACCAGACACCGGAATGATATCTGTTGGAAGAAACTCCAAAGCTTGCAATTTCTGAGCTACCGCTCTCCCAAGCTCGCAAGTATCACCTGATGTCAATATCAATAGCAGTATCTTGCAACCCGCTTCGTAACTTGAAATACCGCGGCGAAGTCATGTCGAGAGCCAACCAACTATTTGATTCGAGACGTCATAATCATCGCCATATACGCTGTCGCAGATCATGCGAGGGTCTCGTCCGTTTCGAAGATCGACTCGGCCTCGACTTACACGATGATTGACAGAAGACGTGGAACATGCGCAAATATCAAGTTGAAGAAGGGTCAACGTTTTAACAGCAAAAGAACTCACAACCGAGAACACCGACGATTCGTGTATTCGTTGTCCTCACTTGATAGCTCAACAGTGTAAATAAACAGACCAGATCGTCGTTAATTTGATGAGGACATCCTAATAAAATCTATAACAAAATCACGGTTGGATAGTCCAGTCAGATTCTTCACAATTGCAAGACGTTGGAAAAAGAAGTCATACGATCAACATTCGCACCAAGCAGTTCACGGCAAATTCCGCTTTTTTTTACTACAAGTATTTCATCTTTGAACTTCAAGTTATACTACCGGCCTATGTAGTACTTCCAGTTACCATTGGCAGAGGTCGATCTGTGGGTGGTTCATGTAAAGCGCCACGGCGACGTAACATCCTTGATAAGATCATTAGCAGGGGGCCAGAAATCGCTTCGGCGGGAACCGACAGTCTTCAACTACGACGATAAGTCATAGTCAAATTTCCGTACTAAGTATCATTGACCTTGCTATTGTCCCACAAGGCTCGTTTCAAACGTCAAGGACGTGCTTTTTGATACCGTGAACTATCCGCCGCAAAAAAAATTGTTAGTGCAGATAGCCATAATCGAGCATAAGTCGAGGGAATAAGGGGATGACGGACAATATTGTCGTAAGTATGACCTGCATTTTTGGGAGATGCTTCCGCTACGATCGCGATGAGATAGGGTAGGCACTGTGATCGCTTATCGTGCTTCTGCAAGAGGATTATGAGGAACTATTCCCGCTAATCATGCCGAAAGCAACCCTCATTGCCCTTTTTCATTTTTTGGTTTGACAGGTTCGTTCAGCTTCCATGCATCTGGCATCTTTCTCGACATCACAACAAACTGGACCTCGAATCTAGTGTCATGTCTCCCGCCGGGATTATGTGCTTTATGAAATGCTGCGCCAGATTGTCGACCATCAAGATTTTGCGAGTCACAAGTCCATCATATGTTGTCTCGTCTTCTAATGCTCACTGCCATGATTCTGTCTTGGTTTACTTGTCGCCATCTCTTGCTTGCCTCGAATACACGCGACCGAAATGCCCAGCTAAACACTAATCTCAGAGTTAACATCGATCGGAACCCATCCCTGAACTCAGTCATCAGTTACGTGAACCCTTCTTTCTGAATCTGCTCTCCATTTCCCTTACGTCGCACACATGAGTCCAGAGACCATACCGAAGTTTATCTCATGGTTCAAATTGAACTAGAGCTTTTTTGCAATCCCTCCTGTCACTCTACACCAACCTCATAAATACCTGCCCGTGGTAAGTAGTCCTCGCTGAACTCCTGTTTTCGACATGGCGACCAAATATCCCATTCCATCCAATGACCAGATCCTTGCGCTTTCGTGCACCAATGTTGGTGTAGGCCCTGGAGGTACCACAGCTATGCTTGCGTCCGTCCTTTGATAATCAAGAATTTATACTCGCCCTCTGACCCTATTTTCTTTCAGACGCGTATCAATTGTGAATTACAGGGGAGCCGTTGTCCTCGACACCTTCGTTTCTCCCACCATGCAGGTCAGCGATTATCGAACCGCAACCACCGGCATAGAACCCTCTCATCTCCTTTCTCGTGAGTCATCAGAAAGCAACAGCTACAAAAATCTTGTTCGTTGACCAATAAGTTGTCTTCGTTGACGTTGTAGCCGAAACACCTCTTTTCAATCATGTCCAACAACACGTCGCAGACCTCATCAAAGGCAAGGTACTCGTCGGCCATAGTCTTTGGAGCGACTTATCAGGTACATCATATTCCTATATATGATCAAGGCATCGCATCGATCAATTTCTCTGTTTCCCTCTAGTCCTCGGCATTCCGCATCCTGCAGTCGCAACACGAGATGTTGCGTTGTATCAACCTTTCCGCAATGCATTGCGTTCTCCGAACCAAACGATAGGTCTTCAGACACTCATGTGGCATCTTATGTGTCGCCGGTGCCAAGATGGCCAACTACATCCGGTGGGTTTGCAAAAGCCTATCTTTCTCCTTCTGTCTGACTTACGGTTGTGATGTATCTTCCTTCTCAAGGTCGAAAATGCACGAGCTGCCCTTGATCTATACCGATCCGCGGCAACTGAGTGGGAGGGCGCTATCTCGCAGGGAAATTGGCCTTCCAGCCTTCCTCCGAGCACATATTCACGATGCTATCTATAGACCGCAATTCTACGACAATCAGCGATTTGACATTCATGAAATCCTGGCCACCTAATGTCCCATAATGTACATATCGTACTCTAATTTGCCCCGGTATTTCATACAGCGGCTGTACATAAGTACTATCATATGACATGCCTCAAATGTAATTTGCTTTCCTTACGATAGCTTGCGACGTCAACTTAACGATACTATTTATCCGTAGCAGCGATACACCTCTTGCATTATTACACTACCAAGGGCAACCTCCCTATATTACCGACCCCGCTTCTTTCTCTGTTCGTATAATCTTATTCCTTAACATCTGCCACCGTCGATTTTCGGCCCCTCGTTTCCCAAACAACTGTTGATAAGGTCTCTGAAGAAGTCGAGGAAATGCACGGGGGGAAGACCCCCCGAGAAGATCTCGTTGTGTGCGCCAGGCCATCCTGGTTGTCTGTGCTTCCTGCTCTGTCTTGATCATGTTACTGGAGATGTCGAAACGGCCTTCTTTGAGAGCAAAGCGAGTGATACGTCTTCTGACCATGCTGGATTCGACACTGGAACCCCACCGTCGTCTAAAAATTCGGAGGCACTGCCAAGCGATGGTTGCGCACCGTTTACACGTTCGGAGTGTCCCAAGCAATAGAAATAATGTAGTCGGCGAAGGTCGAATATCCTTACGCATGTCCAGGAGGGAATATAAAACGCGCCGCGAGGCAAAATGGTGTGTTAGGCTTGAGCGGTTGCTATCGGCCCGAATATGGAGATGAATGATGTCGAGAATGGCGCGACGCCGATTATGAGTTAATCGGCGGGGTAAAGAGGAGAAGTAATTGCGAGTGGTTTGCAGTGCATTCTGTCGGTTTCCTAACCGGATCATTGCGTGTACAATGTGGTATACCGTTTTCGGATGAAGCTGCGCATATTCATGAGATGTGAGCGATGGAAAATATTTCACAAGCGTGTGATGTCGAGCAATGTCAGGGTTCGTGGGGTGGATACCGGGAGGCTCGAGTAGGATTCTGTACGTCAGGGAAGAGTTAACCCAGCCTTGCTTGGCTCTCCTACTATGCTTCTTGATCGGTTTCCTCAGTGCACCTCTTTTCATGCTCCCCAAAAATTCCAACCAGATGGGCAGAGGGATTCCTTTTTGCCCATGAAATGATAAACCGATCACCTCCTTCCAATTTCTATTCTTCATGATTCGCGTAACGCGTCTCCAAGCCTCCTGACCACGGCCTGTTCTCACAAGCCATCTCACACTCAATTTCCATGTTTCTAAATTCCCGGGGATTTCTTCTGCGCGCATTTGATTAAACAGGCGGCCTGCGGTGCCAAGTGCAGCATGGCGAAGAGCGAGAGAGATAAGCAGGTTAAAAGAACGCGTGGAGTGGAATGTTCGAAAAGATGTAAAGTTTTGGGAATGATACCGAAGCAGCGTAGAGAGAGATGCGGGTTGATACGTGATGATGTCTAAGAGGTTCTGATAAAGTGATTCGCGCGAGGTAGGAATAGTTAAGGGGGGGAATGACAGCGTCTGTATTGGATGGAAATCAATCGAAAGGTAAGGTTGCTGAAAATATGTCTGGTAGTTATCGGAGAACGTGCGCCCGGGATCCTGCCAGCTGGTATCATGTTCCGACAGAGATGCTGGATTTAATGGGTGGACACCGAAAGGAGCTGGCACTCTATGTTGGATTTGCACAGTGTGAGCCGGAGCTTGCCGGCGTATACAGCTTGAAGATGGCTCTGCCTGTAATTGTGTGATTCGTTCACGCTTTTTGAATGGACGTGCAGCATCATGAAAGTATACTCGTCTTGTCCATGCTCGGGCAGCAGCCGTGTGTAGGATATCTGTGAGTGGGCATGACACGGATGGTAACGGGAGAGTAGACACGGTGGTGGATGTGAGCAACCGGGATGCATGATGAAGCATGCATGAGCGTGAAGCTGTTAAAGTATCATCATCATTAATAACAAGTAAATTTTTGCCATACGATAGTTCAGACCTACAACTTATTGGCAGTTTCTTCCGCTGCAGATTTACTGTTTAGGTCCACTCAGAAAGAAAGTTGAAAGCTGTTGCCAAACAAGCGAAAACAGC